>WBNO01001362.1:408596-538195 GCA_013400575.1 Peucedramus taeniatus | reverse complement strand
AAGAAGTTTGGGTTTGGTTTTTTTTTCCCCCCTCCCTCCTTCCCCTTCTCTCCTATCTCCTCTCCCCTTCCTTGGGGAGGGGGTTTTTTTCTCCTGGCCGAGCCTGCGATCCGCTCCTCCAAACTCCTCGTTTTCCATGGTGATCCGTCGCCTTCTGCCCTCCTCCGTGGCGGCTGGGCCGGCTCCCCCCTCCCCTTTCCTCCCCCTTAACCCTCTCCTGCCCTCGCCCGCCCCGGCCTGCGGGAGCGGNGCGGCTCCGTCCCGGTGCGGAGCGGGGGGAGCCGCGCTCAGGGCACAGGGCTGAGTCCGGAAACAACTCGCCTCGCTTGGCTCTGGCAACAACAACAGCAGCGCAAAAAATAATCAGACAAGTCGAGCAAAATTCCTCTTGGAAGTATGCTGGCAGGAAAACAATTTGCTGAAAGCGTCCGGTTTTTTGTTGTTGGTTTTTTTGCCTTTTTTTTTTTTTTTTTCGCCCCTAACTCGGGGTTCACTGGCGGGGGGTGCAGGTCTGGTGTGCCTGCAGCTAGAGCGAGGTTTAGCCCAGCTCCCAGGAAAGTTTGGGGTCTGCTGGTGGGTTTGTAGTCCCAGCTGTTTTCCCCGCTCGTAGTGTCACCCACGGTGTGCTCTACTCTGACATCAGATTTCTCAAGTGTCACCTTTCCTTTCCTTTTTTAAAGAGTTTGAAAAATTTTTCATTTTGAATGGTTAAATCCTCTGGGACTTCCAAACACCACTGATTCTTACCGATGGCTTTAGCGTTGCTGTTTTGTTTCTTCTGGGTATTTCTGAGTCTGAAGCGTTCCCACCATCACCATGTGTGTTTATACACTTTTTTTTTTTCCTTGTGGTAACACGAGATAGCGATTTACAA
This sequence comes from Peucedramus taeniatus, assembly GCA_013400575.1. Lineage (NCBI taxonomy): Eukaryota > Metazoa > Chordata > Aves > Passeriformes > Fringillidae > Peucedramus > Peucedramus taeniatus. Next base: position 537,321 of record WBNO01001362.1, on the reverse strand, counting down.
TAATAGATCTACTGTTGGGTAGATGTTGAAGCCGTACTAATGACTGAGGGCTTGGACAACTTCAGTATATCAGATCTACAAGTGTTTTAAAGCATTAAAATATTAAACATCGGGTCAGTCTTGTTTTCACTTAGTAAACGTCAGTAGACACAGATTAGTAAATGTAGAGTGACAGGGAGGTTGTGAGGAAGGTTTTCTGACTTTGCATATGTTTAGGGCTGTGGCAGAGTTTTATTTTGGAAGCTTGTGAGGCTCTTTTTGTGAGGAGGTGATTTCTGGGACAGTAGCAGAGGGGTGACTGCAGTTTGCAATTGTAATGATGGGGAGGGGAATTCAGGGGCTGAATGCATTATATTTTTTCTTTTGAATATGGTCACCCACATGTATATGGATGATGGTGATAAATTCCAAATTCCATAAGTACCGGAATCCAGATGGCAAAACAATCTTTGTTCCAAATCACTTTGTTACGAATTGTGAAGCTTTGTATTCCTTTTTTTTTTTTTCCCTCGTTCTTTACCTTCAATGCATTCCACCGTTCCAAGTGCAGACTAATCAGAAGCACACCTCTGCTGCCTTTTTCTTAAAGCGTTTTTCTTACAGCAGCTCCAGCTCTTTTTTCCTCATTACCTTTATTAGAGATCCCTTTTCCCTTAGCATGTGGGGTAGGATCCTTCAGCAGTTAGCTCTCCTGGAGCATTCCTCCCCTTGCTCCCCCACCGTTAAAAAAGGCCTCCATAGGAATGTAGGGTTCGTGTGAATTAAAGGTGCTGTACAAAAGCTTACAGGTTGGTTTATTGTTGGTATAGCAGGTGGCCTGCTTGTGTTATCAGATGAATTCTGAAAGGATATTTCCACACTCAATAGGCAATTTTCTTATTTCCACATCCAGGCTCCAGCAACCTTCTCCTATCTTCTTAACCTTATTCTTTCACATTCCGCATGCTTGTTTGTTTGCCTGCCACTTAATTATAGCCAGGAAAAATTAAAGTTGTTTATTTAGGCCTGAGAGCAGAATATTATAAAGATTCAGCGGGATAGCTGTTGTCTGTCACACACTATTTTTAGGTGGATTCTAGTTCTCTGCTGCACCAGCTTTCAATTCCAGATGAACTAGATCTTTCTCTTTCCTGTTTGATTTTATTTTATTTTTAAATACGCGTTGGAAAGGTGTAGATGGTTCTGCATAATTACGAATTTTATTTTTATTTATGTAGTTTTTCCTGGAGCCATATTTGTTGAGTGTCAGAGCATGCAAGGTAAAGAGGTGATGCAGATACGTAGCAAAATTGTTTTTCTTTTCCTTTTGCTGTTGTACAATCTTAAAAGTCTGTGGGTGTGGTTTTTTTGTTGTGGGTTTTTTTTCCTGGAATTTTTTTTTTGTTGCTTTATTTGGGGGTGGAGTGAGATTATTGTGTTTTTTAAATGTACCTGTAATTGTCTGTTCAAGAGCAAACTTGTGGGCAGCAATTTCTCCTTTACTGCTTCAGGAATGTGAAGAATTATGAAGTATCATAAAATCTGCTTATGAGGAATAATCTTTTCTCAAGGATACTGCTTTAAATACTGCAAACTCTTTATCAAGGTTGATAGGAACAGTTTTATTTTTAAAAATCAAAGATTTTTTGCATGCTAATCTTGCTATTGATAGAATACTGTGGTGTGCTTATGAGAATAGATGTTATTAAGTAGAGGTTTAGTGAAATACTAATGAAGTGACGCGTCTGAGAGCACCAGTTCCATCCCTGCACTTGTGGAGGGACTGGGGTGGCTGCATGTTGTGGATCATAAAGGAGACTTTTCCTTTCAGAGTTGGAAAACGTAGAAGTGGTGTACTTGATTTTTAGCTTAAATTTGGAGCTTGGTTAATGCTTTTGGTAAACAAATAGATGCAGTGTGATGTGAGAAAACCCTGCTGGCAGATGCTCTTATTTTTACTAGTGCTGTTGCATCTTCCTTTCTCCTAAGTTGTTGCTGGCTGAGTGAGACTGTAGGGATAAGCTTATGTTTGGCCCCGAAGTTTGGGAGTTGGGAATAGCTGTGGTGGAGAGCAGCCGCACCGCCTTGATTTTTATGTTTAGGAGGAAATATTTTTTATTAATTGCCTTGAAAATTTGATGTTTTTCTTTATCTACTGAATCAAACAATGTAATCCTTCGTAATACAAAAGCTTTAGACCCTGGGGTGTGAAGGGTTAATGGTGGTCCTTTTTTTTTTTTCCCCTCCCTCCAATTGTTTTGACAACACTTTTCAAAGTGTGACATTCCAAGCCCTTGCAATACAATGTAATATTACTGTAATTACACAGGTCATTACATTTTAAATAGAGAACAATAAAATGCTTATCGCCCTGAAAAAGAACAGGTGTTCTTGCCCTTCTTTGGTGTTTATGCTAATTGTTTTTCATCTCCTTCAGAAATATTTATGGCTGGAGTGTTAAGGTTTCAGTCTGGATGTGACAATATTAATTCTTTACTAATCTTTATGGTTGAGGTTTAATGTCTGCAGTATGGATTATAGTATTAATGTCCACCAACTAGTTTAATAATGTAGATACAACTTAATATGTCAGCACTTTGGTACTTTATGATACAGAGCTATTCAGTGGAGCATGAATTATTTGCTTTTTAAAAAAAAAATGAATGGACATGCTTTTAATAAAGTTTCTGGACTTGCGTAAAAACAAGCTGTTAAATAAGAACTGATGATCCTGCGGTGTAAATCAAATGGAAACTCCATAAAAGAAACTTTCCTCGTGCTTAATTAGGTAGATTGCTGAATCACTCTGCTATAGCATTAGCATAGCTGGTATACAGTGGCAAACAGACTGTGTTTGTTACCTTACTTGCAGTAAAGAAGCTGATTTATTTTTAATGCTATGTTTTTGAGGTTTTTTTCTTTTTCTTTTTTTTTTTTTCTTGATAAGATATTATTCTGGAGCAAATGCTGCATTGCTTACTCCATCAGTTTCTCTTCAGGGGGCTATGAAAATTAGTTAGAGAAAAGTTTCATGTTTCTGGGACCTTGCAAAACAATATAATGCAGTACTGTTACTTGACTGTACAGGATAATTGCAGGACTGCACTTCATTAAAAATAATATTTACTTTGGAAATCGAACAATTTTAATGGGTGCACCAGTGGCTGATCTGTAGTGAAAAAAAAAATACAGTAGATGCCTTTCCAGGTTTTTTGAATGCATTCATACAAGGACTGAGGATGTTGAATAGGGTGGTGTGGTTTATTTTTTCCCTTCTTCCCCTTCATTTTTTTGTTCAAGCAAGTATGTGCTGATTTGTCAGCTGAAGATGGAGGGGGGGAAGGAATATGTTGCAGCTTTCACTGGCGCTTGTAAACCAGAATGTAGGTAAAAATGTTCTAAATTTGTCAAGACTTTCATGAGTGGGCCCCAAAATCAGATAAAAAATGTGGTGTAGAGAAAAAGGACAGCTGCAGATTTTTTGTGTGGACGTGTGTTTCTGTACCATGACTAAAAACTCTAAGGACCTTTTCCCAGCTGTCTGGGAGTTATGTGGAAGTTGGATTATTGGCAGTTAAGCATGAGACAACCTGGATTTAGCAAATGCTCTCCTACACAGGAAGCAGATGACATTATCCTGGGGGAAGGGAGGAGATCCTTCTCCAGGCACAGCCTGGGGGGAGACGCCTGCTCCCCCCAGCCTCAGAGCAGCCAAAAATGAGGGCTGGCGATAGGCACGGAGAAATATAACAGGGGTTGTGCTGTCAGTTTGGGTTTTTTTCAGGGCTTTTTGGTGAAATCAGACACTTTCCTTGCACATTGGCGCTGTTGTGAGAAGTTTTGCTTTGGAGGGAGTTGTGAGGTTTGGGGGGATGTTAAATGCTGTGTTCCCCGGGTGTCTCCTTAGTCCCATGTCCTGGCAAATATGTAAGTAAGCCTTAAAACTTTGACTTTTAATTGGGCACATTTGTGAAGGAAATGGTTAATTTTACAACCAAAGGCAAACTTGCACCTCGACAGGTCTGCTGAAAGAAATGTGCCACAGTCGTTTGCTGGCAAGCACGGCAGGGTCATAAATCCACGGGGTTTATTTACAGCCTATAACACTTATGAATGTTAAGATATTTGACGCCACGCTGGCCTTATAATATCCAAGGTCCACAGACACTGGCAGTGGGTCAAATTTCTTTCACTAATTATAAGCAATGAGAGATGAAGTGTGGTGCTGGGGGTGTGTGGGGGAGATATGGAAATCCTTTCTCTCCCCACCTAAAAGCGAAGAATATCTCTGCTGCTCCTCCCAACTGCTGCTTTATGTTTGTGGGGTTTTTTTTGGTTACGTAGGCTCCGAAGTTTATAATTAACGCTTGTGGTGCTGTAGAGGCTGGGCAGTGGGTGATGCAGCCAGGCTGAAGGAGGGAAGAAGTTTAGCACAGCTCATATCCTTTACAGAGGTCTCAGCAGTATTGTGCAGAATTTCCTAGATACCGGCACAAGCAAACATTTAAAGACAGATGACACCTGGAAATGTCCTTTAATTTTCTCACATACCGCTGAGCTGGGGACGAAAGAAAAAACTGCCTCGGGTTTTATGCAGAAGGAGGATGCTTGGAAATACATATATTAGACTGGTTTGTGTGTACAAAACAGGGCCTCTTAGCAGCAAAAGCCCACGTGAAGGGCAAACATGCACTGAATGAATGAAGATGTTGAGGTTAGAGGCAGTTTTTAGGGGAGAAGCCCTGTGTCCTGCTGGAAGGGACAATGTGGGATGGACGTGGAGGGGAGCAGGGGGACGTGCACAGGGTGGTGTTTTGGGAGGGGTTAACTGGGGGGAGGCACTGCGAGAGCAGGGGGGCCACTGGAGAGTAATTGGAGGACAAAGGAGGGATGTTGGAGCGGGAGGAGAAATTGTAGAAACTTGGGGGGGCGGGGGGGAAACGCCAGTGTTTGAATGGATGGTTGGAGGGGAAGCTTGGGATCTGGGGATTGACTCTTAAGTGTCAGGAGAGTCTGGGGCCTGAGAAGAAGCAGTGCTTCGCTCAGCAGAGCTCGTTGTTCTCGGCTCACTCCCCATTACACACGCTTTGCTAGAGTGGACAGTCAGATTTGAAGTGCTGCTGTCTTGTCTGTGCTGGGGTTGTATGTGTTTTAACAAGATAATGTGGTTACTCAAATATGCCTAGGTATTACTTTTAGCTTTAATTTCTCCAGCAGTTGATTTCAGGTTCCCCTTAGGTTACTGTTGTGCTTGGAGACTAATTTAAGAAAAAGGCAGGGTTATGTGTGTGGTGGAAAGCTGCACTCCTTTAGCCATATGTTTTTCTTCTAGAGCCATATAAAGCCTGACTTAAAAAAAAAAAAAAGAGGGGGCTGTCAATTCGGCTCTTCCACAAATAGCTGTACAGTTTTGTTGAAGGTTTTATGCATTTCCCTAATCAATGGAGCGCTGTGACTTATTAGCCCCCAGGGACAGATCCGAATCCCCCAGCATTGCGCTGCAAAGCTGGTGTGGTATTGTACCTTTTTAACAGGTTATCAACAAGGATGTTCCTCTCATTCCCAAGATGCTTCCCACCCCCTCCAGCATCTCCCCTCCGTAATTCTTTCCGGCAAAAATCTGTTCAGTCTCACGCCTTTGTTTTAGGTTGGCTAAACCCTCGACCCCTATTCTTTGTGGGGTCACGCTCAGGCAACTGGGCAGTGCTGAATGAGTTAAGTCGCTGGCTGAAGTTTGGCTTCATGCAACTAAATTTGAGGCCTGGTAGGCATTAGCAGGGCACAGCACATTTACAGAGCTTAATTAGTACGCGCTGTAATTGTTCATGGTCTGCCAGAAGGAGTAATGTTCAGGAAAAGTGGAGTCGTTCTTCTGCAGTCTTTAGTTTTAAAACGATAAATCACTTGCATATTTGTGCAGTGATTCAAATGGAGCTGAGACCTCTCCATCTCAACATGTGGTAAATTGTAAAGTCAATGAATTGCAGATGTAGGGTACAGCAGATTCTCTAAGAAAATGCAGAATGAATGGGAACGGGCGATGCTCTATAAATATGTACTGAGAAGATAACTGGGTTTCTGCTTGCTGTGCCAAATATGATAAACTAAAGATATTAGCAATTTTGTTGTAAATGTATTTATTTTAAATATCTTTAAACTAAGTGTAGGGGTACCATGTTACTTCACTTAGTGAGGTTTTTATTAATGTTCCAGAACAATGGGTTTCATATGGAAATGCGCGTGATAGCCCTATTAATATAAATTAATTCATCATGGGTAATACTGTAGCTGTTACTGGAGGAGTTTATAGTGCTGGGACACTTGAAAGTGTGGCTGCAGCAACTTACAAGAAATGTTGTGGTAGAGGATGCCTCTATATCTTAGTTGAAGGAGGTACTGGGATTGTTATGTATCTCACCATAGCATTTTGTATCTGCCTGTGATTCCTTCCACCTTCAGAGAGACTTTTTGGGTGCACTAATCCAACAGCCTAGAGCCTATTTTAAAAAAAGCAAAACACAAACAAAACTGTGCTATACAGATTGACATGGTAAATGCTTCGTATTGTTTCTTTTGCTTTTTTTTTCAATGCGGAGAATGTGTGTCACTCTTACTGCTGTGAAATCTTGTCTTCCTTGGGCTTGGTCCAAAATCCATTGAAGTCAGTGGAAAAAAGGCTTCTATTAATAACGAAGGGCTTTGCATCAGGCCCCGTGTGTCTTGAACCAATGGCCAAGTTCTTCAAAAGTGGATGAAGGCATTGAGAATGCCAAACTCAACTAAATATGATATTGATGTATTGCTCCTTCATCATAGTCTTTTGCTTCTGGAGAGGGGGGCAGGGGAAGTCAAGTTACATTTCCAATGGTGCATTCTTGAACGAGCTCCTGCTTCTGCAGTATTTCCCACAGAAGTGTGGAACATCCTGGCAGGATCAGGGTTTGGTCCGAGGCTGTGTTGCATGTCAATTCTGCTTTTCTAATATGAGTAGGTGGATTTGTATGGAAGTTGTAAAAGTTAATGATTGTTCTCTGACTCATATGCTGCTGGCTTCAGCAAAGAAGAAATGATGACAGGAAAATGATAGAAATTATAGGAGCCAAGTAGGCTTTGAGTGGAGAATGGATTTATGTTGTTTGAAATGCCTTTGCTGCTTGGTGAAGGAAGTGCGAGGAGGGAGAAGATGGGAGGGCAGTTTCTTTTTGTGGTCAGATGTTTTGGGTACCAAACTCCTGCAGGTGTTCAGCTAGGGAATGAGGCTAAATTCAGGAGGGACTCTTGTTGGACTTAACCATTTTGTTCTTCCTACTGACACAATTAGTCCTGCCTAACTGTTCTCCCCTCTTGGCAGAAAAGGTTTTAGAGCCCTAGGCTCCATGGGAAGTACCTTTGCATGCCTATGGCTACCAAGTATGAATATATAAATGTGCTTGACCTGTGTCTATCTCACAGCTTTGCAGGACTTTCCAAAGTATCTGTGACATGAAAGGTGCTGTATACAACAAAATCATTATCTGCTGCTTAATTCACTACTGGTAGTGATGCAGCAGAGACACCAAAAAAAAAAAAAATCCAAAAGGATGATGTGGGAAGTAATAAAGTAATAGAATTTGCCAACCTGAAAATACTGCAAAGGGACATTCTGGGGAATATGAGAGATTCTTGGATGTTGATACAATAGAAACAAATTGTCCTATTTTAAGAAAGGGAAAAGTAGAGCAAGAAAAGGTGGAGGCGTACCTCTTGGAGCACATCTGAACTCCCACTGGAGTCAGTGACTCCTTAAATAATGATCTGGAAAAGTCTGAGACTATAGGCTTTTCTGTTCTGGAGAAAAGCTGCTACATTGATTTCTGTTTTTAACTGATAGTAATATTTAATAAAGGTTCTCTTGGAACTGCTTTAAACCCTAGCCTGAATAATTTTAACTTGGTTAAATGAGTGAACTGGTTTGGGAGCATAGACAGTAAGATGTTTGCATTGGTTTAATTAGATTGAAGAGATTTATAAAACCAGGACCACTACTCTGGCATAGGCAAGGTCTGGAAGTCAGCATATAGATGATGCATTGATCTACACCCAGGCTGAACAGACAGCTATTGAAACTGCTCTATTATAAATGTTTGCCAATATTAAAGAATCCAAGGGAAGGTATGACCTTGAATGAGCACATCAGAAGAATAAGATGGCAGTCAGTGTTTCTATCTTTGTTTTCTATGGGACATTTACAGAAAGGTTTTCTCCCTTTCAGTGGAATTACAGGTTATAGTTGTCAGTCTGGAAGTCAAGTTCTTTGAGATTTTTATTGTTATTAACCAAATCTCTCAGTTTACTTCAATTCCTGTTCCATTTTCTCATGGGATTTTTATTAATTCTTAAACTACATCATAAAATGTAGCTTAAATCATGTCTGAGTCAATTAAAATAAAAAAAAGGTACTTACAGGAGCTAGTCACAAACATAACTGCTGCATTGGTCACAAACCACTGTGTAAAGAATATCCACAGAGCTTATTTTATCTGGATAGCAGCTAAATATCTTTACAATCCCCAGGGTTATTAAAGGCCAAGTGCTTGGTGTATGTAGTTAGTTTATTTTCCATTGTATTCTGTTGCTCGACTACAGTACTTGAAAGTACTTTGTTTTTAATTTCATAAATGTGAAATTAAATTTAATAAATATGGAATGAAAAAGTGAAAGCTAGACTCTGGATGTCACTGGGTGGCTGTAAATGGGAAGTAGTGAGTTGCTGTGCTGCTGGTGTGCCCAAATGTGGGCACTGGACTGGCTGCACAGGTACATCTGTGTATATGCATGTGATGTATGTTATCCTTGAACACATACTTGGTTATCAGGTGTCTATTCAATTTTAATTGACAATATGAGATTCCTGTGGTTGCTCTGTGCACAGATTGCCTTGGGGCTCTACAGGGTTTGTGGGAAGAAAAGCCTTGACAAGTTTCCATTAAGCCCTGAATCAGGCAGTTGGAAAAGAGGAGAATGAAAGGAGCTGAAAAGAGGGACAACTTGTTAGTGTTGCATTCTGCGTTTGCAACGAGAAACCTCTTTTAGACAAGAGTGGTTCTCAGGCCAAGAATTTCAAACTCGCGGAGAAACCTGTCCAGAGCACAAAAGTTGTTTGAACGGGGTGCAGAATTGTCACAGTAATTAGAGCAATCTCCGTTTACTGAGTGGCAGCCTTTATAAAGGACAGGGGATAAAGGGTTCAAATTCATCTTTCTCTCTCCGATTCACTTCTGATGAACTGCCTCTGTGTATGTATGTGTATATGAAGGGGTGTGTGTGTGTGGCCACATTTTCAGCTACTCATCATTTGATTGTCCTTGTTTTAAAAGAAGAAGGTCTTGGGTTTCTTCTTCCTGCCTCCAATTGTATTTTTTTTTATATTTTTTTTTTTTTTTTTTTTTTTTTTTTTTTTTTTTTTTTTTTTTTTTTTTTTTTTTGGTGTTGTCATTTGATTTACCACAATAAGAGGATGCTTGGGAAAATGCATTTGTGCTGTGGTGGAGGGGGAGCCCCAAATATTTCTCAGTTGATTTCTGCTCTTATTCAGTCCTGCATGTTTGACTCTTAGGAGCAGTCCTATTATTTTTAAAAGGATTACTTGTGGAAGCAAGAAAAGTGAATGGATAAGGCTTGGGCCCTTAAAGTTTATCCTCTTGCTGCTGCAAGGTCTGTCCAGAACTACTGAATCAGCTGGAGTTTTGCCATTGCTCTTATTAGGAGAAGGATCAGGCCCGTGGATTACATGAGACTGAGTCTTGTGAACAAGCCAAATCAAACTGTAAAAATCAGGATTGTTTTTGTGCACGATGCAGGAGTGTCTGGAGGACTCAGTCTGGGCTCCTCTTGGTCAGACACTGCACAGAGAAAAATGGGAGTGAATGAGTGAGTGAGCAGTGTGGGTGTTCTTGCCTAAGGAAGAAAATGTGACTGCTGAATTTCCTGTACGCCTTTACTTCTAAAGAAAAGAAAATGCCAAGCTCCTTGAGTTTAAGTAATCATCCTGGGTGTAATGTTGGTAATTTTGATTCCATTTAAATAGCTGCTTAGGTTTTGTGATTGCCTTTTATTTGTTTTCCCCAAAATAATGTAGAATCTCCACTTTAAGGTTTGGAGCTGGCAGCCTTGGCTAATTTACTTAATCAATTAGTCAGTGTTACGTTTCTCCCCTTCCTTCACCTCTACATCTGAATGCAGAGGGAGGGAGAGAGGAGCCATTTAGGCCGATGTCTTCACCCTGTCTTGTGTTTCTCTGTATCACATTGCCTTGAAGGCCTCTGGCATGGCTGGTCAGGTGTTTTGTTGGCATCCTGTGAGTGCTCCATGTCTCCTCCTCTCTTCTCTTCTGGAGACCTGGGATCAGCCAGCAACTGCGCTGAATTCCCAAGGTAGAGGGTGAAGGAAGGTCTTGCTGCTGATTGTGGATACATTGTTAAATAGTCATGGCTGTGAAAATTGTATCTCAGAGATCGTGTGTTCTTGTGTAGTTTGATTTTTTTTTCATCCCTCTTCAATTACTTTCCACTTAATGATGATGATGATGAAGAATTTGGTTAGATCTCCTTCTATTTTAGCAAAAAGCAGACTTTTTTTTTTTTCTCATGGTTGTGCCCTAACATGAAAAACTACGGAAAAATCACTTATCTTGGAGCTTGCATTACAAAAATGACTATTAATGTTCAGCAGTGTGTGTTCCACTAGTTCAGTTGCCTTGTCTGTGAGCATGGTGTGTGAATATGGCAGGACTTTCTGATCATGGAGAAGTTGTCTTGGAGTTGCAAAGAGGAGTTGGGAGATGTCGATTTTCCTGGAAGTAATGCTGAATTGCTTCTGCAGTGTTGGAGCATAGAGTGGGGTTTGTGTGTTGGACAATGCCATAGTCAGGTTGAACAGTGTCTACATTTTTAGATGATGCTATTTTGTCTCAACCATTGATGTTCGCAGACCTACTGTGATGTCTACCATCCTGAAAGAGTGCCAGTGTGGTACTGATTGTACCAGGACTAATTGTTGTTGAGAATGTCCTTGTTGCAAATGATGGACCTCACTTGAACATGGCTTTCTCAGTCTTAGCCCTCGTCCATTATTTTCTCAGCTGGTAATTAATTTCTTGGTTTGGTAATTTGTCAGTAATGGGCATATCTTCAGTGTTAAGTTCTCTGTAGTAATTCTGCATCACTGAGGAGTAATTCCTGGCCCTGTAAAGTCACCAATCTCATTTGCTTGCCAGTTGGATAACATTTCCCATTAGACTGTTGTGACCAAGTTATCCATCACAACAAAGCCTAACCATGTCTGCAGTCCATGTCCTGGCTGTGGTTTGGTGCATGGAGAAAGAGGGCTGCAGGAAGCTGATATGAAGTGGTAGTTGCAAGCCAGAGCTCATGACAGCAGCAGAAAGCTTTTATTTGATTTTACAGCTGTGTAAAATCCAGCTCAGCCTGGAAGAGCAGCTTCCTGAAAGAGCAGCTCCCTGTCAACTTTAGTTGAGGTGGCAACACAAAGCAGCCGATGTCCTCTTCATGTTGTGTGACATTTCCCCAGTCCTGCTTTTCTGCCTGGCCCCATTTTGCTTCTTTGCCTGCTGTTGGTGTTGGTTCTGACTGGAGAAGCAGTTTGGAGGTGCTTCCCTTCCTGGGAACTGGTGGTGCAAAGCCCCAGTCCTGCACATGCTCTGGGCTTGCCTCCATACCAGCCCTCTGAGGAATTGTCTTCAGCCCAGCTGGGTCTGTGCTTTTGGGCTTGTAGGATCATGGCCTAAATAGTGATCCCATGAGGAAGCTTATAAAGTTTATTTTGGAAGCAAAATACTTGGTGAAGCAGGAAGGAAGCTAAAGAGAATACTGAAAAAATGGTGCAAATGAGATCTAAGTAGAAAATGGGCAGTATTTGGAAATCTCCTGAGTTTCCTGCCAGCATCTGCACATGCCTAAATACCTTTGAAATTTGATTTTTTTTTTTTTTTTTAATCCCTCCTACTTGAATATGTTAGCTGATGCCACAAGGAGTGAACTGAAGTCTCATTTTTTTTTTTTCCCCTCTGCTGTTGGAATTGTTTGTTAAATTCTAATTACAGGGCTTGTTCTACACCTGTACAAACCCACAGCCATTGTTAAGGGAATAATTTGAGGACAATGGGGTTAACGCAGGTGTACACAAGTGCAGAATTTGGATTGCAAAGTCTTTCTATTACTCTGTGTGCATAAGAAGGAGAAGCTTACTTTTCTGATCCTAGAAAAAATTTGTAGGACAAGGATTTGGGAGAAGAGTAAATGGGGAGGGGAATAAGTGTCTGGACGTGTTCAGACACGGCACTAACGCATATGAAATGGAAAGTTAAAAGGAAATAAACACTACACTCCTCTTTCCTCCCTACCTCACCCTCATACCACTTTCATGGAGTCACTTTTCAAGGTATAGCTGCACGAGGTGGTTGGTAATGATCTTGCACACTGATTGCCTTCAGAGTGATCACATCTCAGCCTGAATGTTTGCATGGAGCTGAGGTGCTGGGACACTGTGGTGGTTTGTGGTGCCAGCAATCACCAACCCCAGCTGCAATGTGCTGATACAATCAGCGAGTTGCATTAGCTGTATGTTCACGTGGGCTTGCTGTGTTTGGTAGGAGCACAGGTTGGGATGTCTGGCTCCCAAGGTGATTTTCCTCTAAAGCTGAAGGTGGGTGTAGTTTCCAAAGGTGACTTGCTGTCTCATGCCTCCTGAATAACCTTCAGAGATGGCAAGAACATCCAAATAGCCAGGAGCATGAAGTGCTAGAGCCTGTAGGACATCTCCTCTGTGATGTTGATGCAGATTTAGAGTTTTGTGTAACTTCCTGGTTATCTTTCTTTGGCGTAGTTCCAGTAATGGCTAAAAGAGGTTCTTGCAGAATGAAAGCCAAGATCCATGTCCCTGCTATCAGAAGTGGTTGGAACTTGAGATTGGTTTCTCTTGCAGTTTCATCATATTTCAGTTTCTTTTCTACTCTTGGGAGTTCCTCCAGGCACAGGTCAAACTTTATTATATTAAGTACTCTGTGCATTTGGGGTACAATAAACTAAAAAGTAGGAATGATGGTTAGTGATTAGATAAATGTTCAGATCAGTTTATCCTCTCAGTGATTCTTCTGTTAGAACTAATCCTGACTGCTACAAATAGGTTTGGTATTTGGCATTTCAGTTCATGTAGGAGGGGAGAAAAAGGCTGTTGCCTGTGAAATGGTTCAGAAGTTACTTGCTGTTCTTTTTCAAGGAGTAATAACTCAGCTGAGTAGCTCAGCAGGAGGCTCAGGTATGGGACTGATCAAGAGAGAAATCGGTAGTTGCCTCTCTTGGTTATGCACCAAAGGAGTTGTGGTTGTACCTCTGCTCGGAGGAGGATGAGTTGTCCTCCAAACAGTGTCAGGCAGCCTGGCTTATACTGGGGAAACAATGAGAGTTTTTTATTGAAGGCTAATTTGAAGCTATGGAAAGAAATATTTCTCACTGATTTGAGGCTGTCTGGAAGGTGGCTAAAAATAGTCCTTCAATGATGCGCCATGGTTTGAACCACTAGAGATACGTGTTTTTCTCTTTGATGGGTGGTGTGACCTTCTCGTGCCAAAGAGTGTAGTTGTAGTAGGATAATGAGTAGTGATTTGTCTTAAAACTTTAAGGAGATTAACCTCTGAATTGCAAACTGTTGAGGTGATCTTATTTCTGGCAGGTGGTGTAAGTTAGTGGTTATGGTGATTCTTTGCCTTTGCAGTTGTGTGGATTTTACTGAAACAAGTTACAGTCTTGTTATCAGAGGGAGGAAAATAATTTAAAAAAATTAATGATGTCTTTTTGTATGAATATGTATACACTGACCTAATAGAAGATGAAACTGGTGCTGGTTTGCTTTTCCTCAGTGTTTACCAATATAGATAGTATTCGTTTCTGCTGTTTGCACCTGTTTCTTTGTTAATTTGTCAGCAGAGTTGCGTACCTGCCTTGGAAATTTGTATCATTTGGCTTGTTCCATGCTATATCCACTCACTGCAACATGTTGTGTTTAGTTTGTTGCATAGCAGCTAGGTGGGGTCACCTTTTGAGCAACTTTAATTAATTTTTTTCTGCTACTGTAGTCTTGTAGATTTGTCCCTTTACTGGGAATGCTTGAGAAGGCAAGGTGGGCACTGGGTGGCATCTTGTTCTTTTGATCCAGACAGACTCAGGTCCAGTGTCAGCTGATTTTAACTCGTGTCCAGGGAGTAACCAGGGGAATGTGGCCTCCTGTGATGGATGGGCCTCCTGTGCTGAAAAAAGCCAAGGAGTGATGTCCTATTAGATGACAAAGCCGGAGGAGCAGTAGTGTTGTTAACATGTGGTGTTACTTGAGTGCTTTTACAACATGAAGGAACGCTGCCCACCCAAACTGAGGCCCAGATTTCAAATTTAATTTATATTTCTGGGCCTGCAGAGCCTGACAGAGTGGTTCATCCAAGAATTGCAGTAGAAATGCTTGGTTTTAATCAACTGAGCACATCAATGTTGTCATAGGTACCAACATCTTGGAACAGTTGGAAACGGGAGAGGAACTACATCTGAATTAAAATGAACCTGGCTTTTTTGTAGTGTTTTGGATGGCTTAACAGCTACAAATTTATGAAGATATAATTAGCTACTTTTCAGGGTAAGGGTTCATTTTCAACATAAACTTCTCTTTAAAAGCTTCAATAAATGTTTGCAGATTTTATACAACTAGTACTAAAAAAATGTTCTATAAGCCTTGAAAATATTTAAATAGAGCTAATTATGGACCAGGGGTTTAGTGCAGAAATCTGGAAGAGATTGATAGGAAACTATTAAGATCTGGTATATATTAAAATAGTATGTTAATATCTATATAACATCAACATCTATAATCTATGTAACACCAATATTTGTAATATTATTTTAGTGCTGATATATGCATACATTTTTAATATATGTAAACACACACATATGTATTTTAAGTATATATTGAGATTTCTTTTTCTGCAAACTGAGGTTTGCAGGTAATGAAATGGCAACATTTGAGAATCAAGTACATGATTATTTTCTAGTTGTTTTGGAGATATATTTGTAGGGGAACAAGCACTCCCATTAGGTGCTGTGCTCAGTGGTCACTCTCTGCATGAATAAGCTGTGTGGTTTCCTCTAAATTACCTGAAATTAGGCCATTTGAAGACAGGACTGGCAGCATTGCTTGGCCATCTCAAGCCATGGGCATGACTTTGTGACTTGGTAGAATTGGTTTCTGACTCAAGATTGTGAAGGTGGGTGCTTATGTGGGAGAACAGAGGCACTTCTTACAGAAGCAGAGATTAGTCCACTACACACATTTTTCTGGATTCATGGTAAGCTGGGCTGTGCTCCTCCAAAGCCCTCCTTCAGCTGCAGTTACCATCACAGTGTGATCCACTGACAGCTGGAATTCCTGAGGTAGTTGGCTGCTGGGGCTTGTCATGCACAGAAGCCAGAAAACTGTGGCTTGGTGCTGGCTTGTGGGGTAGTACAGCTTGGCCATGTAGGACTGTCTGTGTGATACCTGGATGTGCCCTGTGCCCAAGTGTTCTGTGTGCTCCTGGTGGCTCACCAGGGTTCATAGGGCAGCAGAGTGGTCCTGGCTGGGAAAATGCTGCTTGAGTCTTGGGTATGTTCCTTGACATTATTCCTTGAATAAATGTGGCCTTTAAGCTAAATTGCTTATGCTGAGTTCTGCTCTGAGGGAAGTTCACACTCAGGGAAGATTGCCACAGCCCTGGGGAAGGGGACTGCTCTGCAGGCTGAGCTTCAAGCTCAAGTTCCAGTGCAGCCACAACCCTTTATGAGAGATCCTGATGGGCCCATGATATTTAGATATGCCTCTGGTAATATAATCAGCTGCCACCCACTACTCAGCTTCTAAGCTGATCCTAAAATAACCTTTGGTAGAATGACACATGTGAAGCTTCTCCCTGCTCCAGTTTAATCTCCTGTACACAGTCCCAGTGTAATGTTTATATGACAGTCATAAGGAAGGCTCTGTAGGTGTATCCAGACCTTTTATGAGAGTATGACACGACATCATTTATCTCCTTTCTCCTTGACGTTCTTGTCTCTGCTTTCAGTTTTGAAATTAGAAATGGTGTGGACCTGCCCCATCTCATGGATATGGGGTGTGAGCTTCCACTTTTCCAACTTGCTGAGTGCTCAGTGTTCTTTCTGAGGACACATGGTTTGGACTTTCCCTTTTTCCCCCTGCTGATCTTTCACAAGAATAACAAACCACGAACGGATGTTAATGGCTCCATGCATGGATTATATATATGTGTGCATATATAGGCTGTCTGGTTCCTGAGAAGACTTTATTGGCATAAATTTGGAATATTTACAAGTGGCAAATTCATTGCTGAGATTATGCAGCCCAGACTAAATGAGCTCTGAAGGGCATTTATAACACCTTCAGACAAACCAGCCTTTTCGTTTACACCAAAGGGGTTTATATGTGTGTGTGTGCATGCATATATATATATTTTAAATAGAAGTATGTGTCTATGCCTTTTTTTCTTTCTCTGAAATACAGAAGTAGCATTAATATTTTTGCTGCTGGCTGTCCATAAAAAACAGAGCAACCCTGGAATGATAGGGAAGCTGTCATGTGAGTGCAATATGGAAATGTCTGCAATTAAGGAACTTTTATAAAGTGACATTCCAAGGTGGTCAGCCAGGTCCCCTGGAAGCTCCTGAGGGACTGTAGGTAGTGGTGAGCTTTCCTGTGTGCTTTGCTGGGGTTTGAGGGGATCTTCCCCAGCTGGGTGGTGAAATGCAGCTTCTTGGGCCAACCTTTGTAATGCTTCGGACTTGCAGTGCTCACAGGGGGCACACAAGAAATGTATCTTAAAATCCTTTGTTTTCTTTGGCCAACAGCTTTGGGGGCAAGAGGAGAAGAGGAGGAGGGTGGAAGAGTGGAGGGCAAAAAAATGGCCTTTTGTAGTAGATTGAAACAAAACAGCATCCAAGAAACATTGGTGGCTTGAAAGCAGTTTGGAGGGTTTGTGTGTTAGAAGTAGTCCCAGCTGAGAGATGTTGCTGAGCAGAGTTCAAGCAAGGAGGCCAAAGGTGCAGCATAAATATAGTTTGTCAGATTGTTGCTGAAATAGATGAACATTATTCCGCGCAATAATCATAACTACGTACATGGCATAAATACAGTCATCGAGTGATGCCACAAAGTACTTAATGGCTTGTAGTCATTGTGCCTTTTGACCTGGAAGGAAAAGGGTGTGATGTTCCTGTTCCAATTATAATCAATGAGCCTTGCAATTGATCTGTGGGAGACAGTGAGTGCAGATGGATGGTGTGGGGTTAGCTGGGGGAATAAGCCGTTGATGGACTATTCTGTTTATTTAGCTTTGATGGTAGCACTGCACTTGGCACTTGCTTGCTTTGTGATTTTTAATGTATTGTCTTAGCTCCAAATGAATGTTTAACAAGGCTGCGCCTAGTAATTTTACAAGTAGCCTTAGGAATTCATTCATTCATTGTGTAAAAGTGTTCTGCACAAGAGTTGAACTGCTGGGAGAGGTGCAGGGAGGGTAGGGCAGCCTGTCCAAGAAGACACCTTGCTTGGCAGAGGGAGAGGGATGGATGTTCCTTGTCTGTAGGCCAACTTGCTTTACAATGTGTTTTTATTGGCTAATCAATATACAATAGAAATCCATTCCCTAGTCAATTTAAGCACCACTTAATTGAGAAATAAATGATAAACACATTATGCTTTGCTAGTAGAGAACATTTCAGGGTGATTATGGATGCTCTGCTAAATTTTTTGGCATCCCTTGAGTGAGGCTAATTGCCTTCCCTCAGGGCGGCTCCACAAGCTTGGGTCACATCCTGGCCTTGATGAAGCCGATGAGAGTTTTCTTATGGATTTTTTTTTCCAACTATTATTTTAAAAATGGCCGTTGTATACTAGCCTTTATCTCTGGTGTTCTGCTTTCCCCTGAAAGCAAGACCTGCTTTGACTGCTGGGTCTCTCTGGTTGGCTTTTGGCCAAGGCTGTTTGCACAGGGGTATGGATGCACTCTGTTTCCAAATTGAGTCCCTCTGCAGTGCAAGTCTGGTTTGTTGAAGATTTTGCTGGGACAAACCAGCAAATCTTAAAAGCTGTGATGGCCCTTTGGCTGGTCCAGTACCCTCTGCTCTTTCCAATCAGCCTGACCTAAGGCTGGCTCCCCATGCCAGCTGCCTGAGCTCACCCGCTGCAGGAGAGTGGTTCCAGCACAGTGATCCACGCTGCTCTGGGACAGGGCTCTGACTGCTCGGAAAAGCTGGATTTTTGTCAGATCCGGCCTCATGCCAGCATGGTGCATGCCCTTCACCAGGCACTGGAGTTAGCAGTCACAGTGGATGGGTATCCATGAGCCCGTTAATGAGGTGCTGGACGAGGGAGCTGCGTCAGACAGGAGCAGGGCGAGCTTTGTTTAATCAGCGTCTCAAGTCCAGTCTCCAGCTACGACAACTGATTTGCAACGGAAGCCGTCAGGACAGGCTGGGATACAAAAGCCTGAGGATGTGCTATTCTGCTTGGCTTTCAGGCTTTGCACTGGCTGCTAGTGATAGCTGAGACCTATTAAATTAAAAAAAAAACCCAAACACTTACTAGGTGCTCCACTCAGTTCCTGTTCCCAGTGTAGACTTTTGGCTGTGCTCTACCCAGTGCTGCATCCAAGGCACCGTCAGCACCCATCTCCTTTTATGCCAGGATAAGGGCCTGACACCTGTGCTCCATGGCTGGAGCTGAGCCTGCTTGGTGATAGAGTAGGAAGTCTCCTCTTTTGAGGGATCATGACCTGGGAAAGATCTCTGTTTCAGAAGAGAGAATAGATCTAAAACTCTGAGAAATTTTCCAGTTGTCTTCATAATTTCTTGGATGCTGGTGATGCTTCCTGGTACTATCTGAGCTTGTGTGTGTGGAACTTGTGGTCCCTGTTTGCTCCTGCAGATATTCTGACAATTAAGGGGTTGCATTGCCCTTATTGCTGCTCTGTTCAGCCCCATGCTAGGTGAACAGGCTGCATGCACTTTATAAATAAATATTTATTATTTTGAGCGATGACTGAGAGCGAGGGTATTTCCTGGCTGTGAATAGCTGGAAGAGTTGGAATCTGCCGGCTCTGGAGTGCCAGGCGATTCCGAAACCTGGAAGTCATTATTACTTTTTCTCTCTGTGACCCCTGCCCTTGTCTCACGTGCACACCTGTGCCTTATTCCCATGCCAGCTTGGCAAAAATAAACACCCTGTTAAGATTGCTGTCCCCTCCACCATGCAATAAGTGCCTGCCTCGCCCAGGGGTACGAGTGGCTTTGTTGCCTTGTGGGTAAGGGTGAGAAGGGTCTGCTCTGGGAACATTACCCCATACCTCCAGCCTTCAGTGGGCCAGGAGTAATGGTTGCAACACTGGGTCCTGATTTTTTGCCAGAGTCTTGTCTGCTGCCACCACTTCCCTGCCCAGTGCTGGGGTCAAGTGCTGGGAATGTGGTGAAGTTGTTGTGACTTCTTTCTGCCTGTTGAGTGTTTTGGATGTTGGTGCCTCTTCCTTCAGAGCTTGACAGGCACAAATCACCAGAGGATGGGCTTTGTGTGGGAATTGATGTCCCTGCGTGGTTTTGGAGTTTTCAATTGGGTGCTCCTGAGATGTTGGGAAGCCCTCCAAGGGAATGACCTGTGGGATTGATGCCAACTGTACTTTCAGAAGTGACCTGAGACACTTGGAGCTGTTCCCAGCGTTCAGAATTATCCTGAAATACCAGCATGATGTAAAAAACAAATGTAGAATTGCTAAATGTATATTGACAAAGATTTTTGTGAGCTGTCGTAATCTGCTTCAAAAAAAAACAAACCCCACCAAACTGACAAAAACCCACAAAAATCAAAAAAACCCTCCACAAAAAAACCCTGGTGGCCCTCTCATGATTTTCCTTTGCTGAGCATCAGACCTGCTGAGTCTGATTTGCCTCCATCTATAAGGTATGCATCAGAATAATAAAAAAAGCTGAAAATGAAAGAAGTGCTTGTAATTTTTTGGGGAGGCAGTGATGATACTGGAACAGAAAATGTGAACCAGAGACACAAAACACTGTAATTTTTTTGGGGGCTTTGATTTGTATCTGACTTAAATTTTACTGTAGAGACACAGAATGATGGTTTCCAGGTTCCAGTAAGGTTTTACTGTATCTGCTTTCTATCTGTACAGAATTTCCCCATGCCACTTCCAGAAGGAGAATATTTTATATACCATTGCTTTAACTACTTTTTGATCGGAACTTAATCATCTTCTTTTACAATGTTTAGGTTAAAGAGATTTTTATGGTGTGCTGGTATTGGCTTTGAAAATCTTTAGTCACTGATGTCTTCGTTGCTCATTAAGTGCTTTTAAATTTTTAAACCAAGACTGCTATCTAAATGCTGGTTTCTTTCAGTGGAGATCTTTTTCTAATTATTAAAGGCATTCCTACATTCTCAGCCAGCTAGCTGGATTTCTCATTTAAATGATGTACTGCATGTTAGTATATAATTGCAGACAAAATTATATTGTGAAAAAACACTTAGGGTTTTTCTTTCTCTGAACCAGAAAGAATAAGAGGAAAAGTAGACAAGGGATTGATCACATTTGTAGTTAATACTATAGATACAGATGTATATGGCTGTTTGAAATTATCAATTCTGTATCATAGACAACCCCATGTTTATGAAGGGACCTGAAAAACATGAATGTGTATTAGATTTGCTTGGCCCTCAGAAAAGAATGTTTCTTTTAATCTGAAACAAACTTTCTTGAACAGATTTGGAGAAGCAAATGATGTCTTGTCTAATTGGCAAAATCAGCCCTCCAAGAAATGCATGGTATTTTCAAACCCAGAACTCATGACTTTGCCTGCAAATATTTTGAATGTTATTATGGGAGTTGAAGTATTTCACTGAAAACTGGGACTCAGGGGTGTTCTGCCCTCTTGTTTCCAACACAGAGAAATCTGGAGCTAAAGCTTTCTTGTGCTGACTGCCCACCTTGAGAAACTAATCTTCAGTGATGCTCAGCTTTTTATAATTGCCCCTGGGGCAGTTATGGTGGGTTGTGGTTGTGGCACCCATCAGAAAATAGTTTCATTTTAGCCTCTGTCTAGACTTGCTTGAGTTTTCAGGGCTGCAAAGTCAGGGCAGCTTGCACCTGTCTCACAGGCTGCTGGGTTTGAGTTTGGGTGAGGTTTGTATGCTCAGGTGAGAGGAGTTTCCAGAGTGCTGCTGCTGCCCTGCACGAGTGTGGGGAAGCCCCAGTTCTTGAGCATTTGCCAGAAGCGCTGGAGTAGCTGGAGGGCAGAGGAGCTTACACCATCCTGCTCTGCCCAGGGCTTCTCCCCAGGGCACGTGCTGGGAGATGGGAAGGTTCGGTGTCAATCGAGTTCCAGCTTTTTTCCGGTAAGTATTTGTCGATTGAAATTGAAGAATTGTGAGCACAATTCATCTTAGCACACAGGGAGCAGCGGGTGCGAGCAGAGCTGACTGGGACCAGACATTGACATACGGGCCGTCATCAAACTAATTGTTGTTTGAATTACCTGTTATGATCCGATGACAAATCTGCTTCACTCCTGCCACTGGAGCAGAAAATGTAGCTTGAATTGGCGTGATGTTAGCAAGTGTAAACTGTACTTCAACAAGATGGATAAACCCAATTATGGGGCAGACCTGCAGAGAGAAAATCCATTTAAATCTCGTAATGTTAAGCAGAGCTGTGTTTAATTCATTTGGACCAATTTGGGAATGATGTATGAGTGTTGGTGAACATTAGTCAAAGGGAGAAGGGCGGGAGAAAGAGATGCAGTGCTGAGGCAGGATGGCAGAGGAGAGCTGCACCGTCTCAGTGGTTAGCACTAATGGCTGGGGAAGGCTAAAATGACAAAAAGATGTACTAACTGCTCGTACCAGAACAGCCCAGTGTAAATGAACCAATAAGAGAAACATATGGAGCAGAAAGAAGGTGTAGTATTTTTCTTAAACTATTGATCTTTCCCATTGAGAAGGAAATATATATATATATATTGAAAGCAGCATTTTGTTGGTTTATTTTTTTTTTACTGACTACCACAAGGTGTGAAGGCGTTTTTAAAATTATTTTTCTCCCAAACTTCTTGGGATTTTTAAGATTTATTGAAATGCAAGGGAGGAGGCAAGGTTTTTCTTTAATTTTTTTCTCATTATTTTTTCAAGAAGAGAGGTTAGGGACTGATCACTTCCTCATGGTCTTTCTTAGTCTTGTGATGGCTTTGTGGGATGTATTTAATGTGTGCTTATTCAGAGGTTTTCCAGCTACAGCTTTCAGTATTTTAAGAGAAAATTATAAGCACCGTGTTGTGCAGGCAGAATGATTGACATATTCCAGAGGATGAGGATGTTGTACAGTAATGGCCTAGGAAGCTGTCACTGCTTATTTACTGGTGTAATACCCAAAATGTGTGCACTAGGCAGCTGTAAAAGGCCAGGAAAGATGCAAGTGAACAATCTCACAGAGGAATCGCATTGGTAAGATGGAGAGGTTGAACAGTGAATGTATTTGACTCTGTTGTTCATGGTCCTCAGTAGGTTCCAGCAAAATGAACCCAAATCCATGTGTTCTGTCTCATTTTGGACCAAAAAAAACCCCAAACCATCTTTCCTTATGTTACTCATTTAAGGCCCTTTCCACAACATTTAAAAGCCATGAATAAAGAGACAGCATTCCTGTTTGAATCCCTCTGTGCCTGTTCCTGCCTTGCTGGGCATCCCATTGCTTCCCTCTCATTGTCACAGCGCTGTGCTCAGCTCCTGAACCTGCTGGTAGCAATAACATGGGAGAAGGGAACCTGTCCCATGGTTATGGGTCTCCAAGTTGGGCTGTTGAGGTCAGCTCATCATTTTGTGACATTTCTAGAGGCTGTTAAACCTAGGGTGAAATAACCTGCTGCTGATACGTAAAATTTAGGACATTTTAGTAATTCCTTATTTCTGGTACACTAGAAAGCTCCGTGTAATAACAAAAGGGATTCTGCAGGACTTTATTAAATAAAACACAGAGAGAAGAGTTGGTCTTCATTTTCAGTCATCTATACTTCAAAGCATATTAATTTTGCAAGGCATGATTTCATTTTGATATCTATTAAATCTGAGCTATTGAAAATATTTTCAAACAGTTTTATTTCTGTGCCTGGGACTCTGAATGAGTGCTGCCTCATTGTAAGGAAGACAGATCCATCAGCCTTTTTGGGAAGGCTGGTAGGCTGTGTTCCTGTCTTGTCCTGAAAGTCCATTTAGCCTCGGTGAAAACAAGCTAAGAAAGCCTGCTTTGAGAGGATCAAAGGAATTGAGCTCCAAGTTCTTTAAAAGGCCTAGGACATAGTGGTGCTGGCAGAAAGGTGTTTTATTCCTTTTTCTGGGTGTAGCCATGTGGTAATGGCAAAAGGAGCAGAACAATTCACTGTGAGGTGTGCCAGTGTTACTTAGAGGGTCTGTGTGTAGGTAGGTCCTTCTGGAGAGCCTGGAAGGATCTGTATTAAAATGACAATGTGTAACATGCTGTGAGTGTCACACGAGCTTGTTTCTGGCACTGTCACAGTGGGCGAGCCCTGTCACTCACCCCTCCCCTCGCTGTGGGATCAGCAGGGACAACTAAAAAGCTCTGGGGACTTCATGGTAGCTACTCTTACATTGTCAACACTTCCTCTTGTAATCCCTGCTCTGAGAATAACCAAATATTCAGACTTAGCAACTGTTTTTCCTGCCTAGTAACTTCATCTCCCACAATGTCTGCCTTTGAGAATGTGTCTGGATTGCCCAGTGACCCACTCTGTGAGAGTTTGTGTGTTTTCTTTTTTCCCCATGTGGATCATTCTTTTATAAGTCCCAAAAAACTGGTCCACCAGCTGCTATGATTTGGAATTACTTAATAGTTTTTTAAAAATTATAAAATAGCTCTTACTTGTTAAAAACCCCT
The DNA here is from genome assembly GCA_013400575.1 of Peucedramus taeniatus. Classification (NCBI taxonomy): domain Eukaryota; kingdom Metazoa; phylum Chordata; class Aves; order Passeriformes; family Fringillidae; genus Peucedramus; species Peucedramus taeniatus. Next base: position 513,305 of record WBNO01001362.1, on the reverse strand, counting down.
CTGGAACAAAACCTTGAAGTGCAAACAAGAGGAATTGAAGGCCTTTTGGTGTCTTGAGATGTGTGCACGTGTCACAGCAATGTTGGGTTCATTCTTAATTAAAAGGTTGCTGTTTGTTTAATGAGGTGACTGCAGGATCTTAGATGCTGACATGGGAGTCACTCTTGGTTTGGAGAGCATAGGTCATATGGAATGTGTGTATTATAGGGATGTAGTGTGTATCCTGCCTCTGTCCTTTAAGGAACATCATTCAGCTGATAAGGATCTTGGACGTGGTGTTGTTTAAAATGGGAGGAAGGATGCAGAAGTTGTTGAACCCAAAGGGTTGAGATGGCTCTTGACTGTTATGGACAATTTTGTTTGTCCTTGGCCTGGTTGTCTCTGCCTCAGTTTGCCCCTCAGTGAAATAGGACTAGCACTGCTTACCTAATACTTAGCCTAAGGCAAAAGGTCATATTCATAAGGTCATATTCTCTGTATTTTGGAAAATGGTGCTGTCTTGAAAGGACTTTGGAGAAGTGGGGTTAAAGTAAATAAGATGAAATGAATGAACTGCTTTGTTTGGGTTTTTTTGTTTTGGGGGTGTTTTTTTTTTTTTTTTTTTTTTTTTTTTTAATACTCCCTCCCCCTGATGCTCTCTTCCTCTTAAATTCCGACCAAAATAACATGTAAAAACATAAGCTACTGATTGATTAAGCCAGCTGACAGTTTGTCATGATGGGAGCTGTGTATTTGGACTTCTTTCTTTTCTCTCCTACCAGATGCTGATTGTGTTCAATAATTATGTATACGAAAGAATTTTCATTATGGCATTGTGGTTTCATGTTCTCAGAAGTGTTTGGACTGGGGCAGCCATGAGAAGCCAGATTGCATGATACATTTCAGGCTTTGTTTCTCCCTGACCACATGCACATTTCTTTTTTGTTTTTTTTTTTTTTCCTCTCCTCTTAAAGTCTGAGTAAAAGTTGTATTGATTATAGCAATCTCATGGAAAATCCCACTCCAAAGTCAATAGGACAGTTGTACTAAACAATGATTCACACTCCTCCTCACCCTCCATGCTACCATACTTTACTCCTGCTACTATAGTGGGCTCTATAGTCCAACCAAAAATTACAGGAAAATGGATATTTAAGGCTTGGGCCAAATATACCACCAAGGACTCATCTTCTTGTGCTTAGAATCCTGTAAGAGACTGTGCTCACAAAAAATACTTCTCCTTGAGATTGTTATAGGCACTTAATTAGATTCTACCATTTCTAAGAGCTGTTTCAGAGCAAATTGCTGATCTTGTAATTTTTAGATGTTAAACTCCCATTTTTATAATTTATTTGATAATGATTATAATGTTTATTTTTAATGGTGATGAACTATTACTCTAGCAAGTCAGCTTTTATAGGGCTGCCTGTAACCAAATCTCAGCAACAGGGCTGTGAATTTTTCCTCAACAACTTGGTGAACTTCAAAGTCTATCTGGAAATGTGTGATGCTGTGATTATTTGTTGATGGTTTTTATTTTTTTCCTAACAAGAAACAAGCAGAATGGCAAAAAAAAAAAAAATCCATGCTAATATCACAACATGTCAGGGAATAGAACGGTGAAGAGCTCCAGCAACAGCCTCAGCTTTCATTTGCTGCTTGTATTTAGTGACTGTTTTCCCATCTTTTGACTTTTCTGGTAAACAGTATTTTCCCAAGTGTAGAAGAAAAGCATGTCTTAAGCATACAGGGTGGGCTGGATAGGCTTGTTGGAAAAACATTTTTTGGGAAAAGTTCAAGCTAGCTAGCACGGATATTATAAGACAGCTTTTTGCATATATCATGTTTCAAGGTATTTACAAAAGAATCTGTATTGACTTATATTTTTGCATGCTATTGAGTGATGGGAATATGTATTACATAAGGAGTTGGGGGTTTTGTGTGTTTGTTTTCTTTTTTTTTATTTTCCAATCAGTATGCAAAATATTGGTTACATTGGTGTGCAAATTGAGGGGAAGCAAATGAATTGGTTTTCTGTCAAAAACCACAAGCAGAGTACATGGGGTTTTGATTTCTGCTTTAGTGGTTCTGTTATCGTTGTTATTTACAGCAAGAGTGGCTTTTTATCTTTGAGTTTGTGCTCTTTAGCCTACTTTGCAATTGAGTTCTTGGTTTTGTGGTTTTTATCAGCAATATTCAGCCTAGCTTCCAGAGTTCTTAATTTTGCTGTTTGCAGCTCCCATTTCTAGCTAGATCTTTAATGTAGATAAGTAGGAAAAGTGCTTGAGAATTACTGTAGGGTAAAATTCCTCTCCTTGACCATGACAAACTGGATGGAGACAGAGCACCTCTCTTTCAGGAAAGCCACCTAAGGACAAATCTGACTCTGAAACTGATTGAAGAGCTATTTCTCTCAGAACCATGTCCATATCTAACACCTCACTGATTCAGGGCATAATTAAATTATTTAAAAATTACAATTAAACAAATTAAACAAATTGTTTAATTTCTACTACAAGTGACTCTGAATGCTTCTTTGAGTAATTCTTTTACTTCATATTGCCTATATAAAATACATACTGAAGAAGAAAAAAATACTCAGGACCTTTGAATTTCCCACCTGAAGGTTGATAGTGAATGTCTGGAAGGTGAAGAATTTATGCTTTTTAAATTTACCAAGCATGTAAACTCCTGTGTATTCACATGTTTGAGAGCAGTGGAATCCTCTTCAAGGCGAAAGCTAATGCTTTTCTTCTAGCATCATGCTCCTAAGATCTTGTACTCTTTAAGCAACATCAAATACTGTCAGACATATGATAAAACTAAGAAATAGAAAGTCTGTTTTCTCCCATCAGTAACCTTGGGAAAGCCAGTAGTGATGAAAGTCACTACTGCCCCCACCCCCTCATACACTGTGCAGGATCCTTCTTTATGACAGACTAACTTTTATAGGCCAGTCTTTACTGTACATCTCCACTTTCATCTTGCTGTTATCAGCTAAATAATACTGGATTGAGAACTAAAGCTATAAAAAAATTGATTGTTGATTAATAAAGAATTAATGGTGCTTTCTAGTTTAACCACAGTGTGGCCATAAACACCTTTTAGAAGGCTTTGTCTACGTGATGTCTTCCTAAAAGTAGAGGAGACTTTCTGTATCTTGAGCACAACAGAACTGCATCCTGCAAAGCATGGATGGTTCTAGAGAGAAATGTCATTTCTTGAAAATGTTCTGAAGAGACCGAAGTGGCCCATGCATAGTTTGGGGCCCATGGACTGGGGTGGTGAAGCCTATACTTTGACATAATTTATCTTCCTGGGGTTGGGAAACAAAAGACTACACAGAAAATGAGCAGCAGAATAATTCATCTTATTGATAGGCATGAAATTAGTGGCAGCAGGAAGAGGAAATTTGTTGCCTGTTTTATACCATTTTGCTGCATGTCCATCTCTTTTGATTGCAAGGAATTCTCACCTTTTTGAAGATTTTATTTTGATTTTCTGGCTTGCAGCATCAGGACTGTAGTCTGTCGGTGATGTCGCAGTGCTTTCACGAGAGTGGAGGTACAGTTTACAGGCACAGTAAACACCCCCTGATGGTTCATTCCAATTAATAAGTGTATAACCCCCCACGTGCTGTAGAAGGTGGCTTTATGTGATCTTCTGTGATTAGTGGTGAGAAATGGTGAGCTTTATATGTACAAACCCATTTTATAAATTGCAGATTATATTTAATTAGCGTTATGCACCCACGGCCGCCTCACCCGCGTTTCTGCCGCTAATCCGTCTCCCTGGGACTCCGCTGCTCCAAACGGCTCAGTGTCTTCAGCCAGCATTTACAGATTAATAAATCTGCCAGGGAAGCATTCCCTCCTTATCTGTTTGTCTGTGGAAATATCCCCAAATGTTAACTCTGACCACAAGTCTGAGATGAGCAATTTTTATGTCTCAGCTGCTGGCAGCTCTTCCCGTAGCTAAAAGTGCCATGATTTCTGAAACCTGATGCTTTATCCTCCAGTACTGGAAACAGGAGTTTAATTCCCCTGGCGAGGGGAGGGACCCAACTTTCCAGCAGAACAAAGTCAGCTCATTTGTTTCTCTTGTTCTTAGTCACAAGGCTTGGGAAGGCTGGATGTGGTGTGTGGAAGTACTTGATTATGCTGTAGGAAGTTCCTGGGATGCTTGCTCAGGGACACTTGTTTTAGCTGGGGCAGGGATGAGTCTTTGGGGAGATTCAGGAAACTGGTTTTCTTTGTTACTAGTTCTCAGTTTGTCACTCACTCAGACGGGCAATATGTTCCTTAGCATGGATGTTGCATTTCACAGGTCTCTCATTCGAGCAGTTTCCCTTTTCAGAGCAGTTTCCCTTTTCCGTGCCTCTCTCGTTCACTCCCATCTGTTTTTTGGGCAGGGTCAGTCTTTCTCACTCTCTTGTTTGTACAGTACTTAGCACAAAAGGACTCTGTTCTCTGGTGGTGCCTTTGGGCACTGTTGTTAGACAAATAAAAGGGTATAAAGTTTGCATCGAACTTTTTTGCAACCTTTCTTGCACAACGAAGAGCCTGTGCCAATCTGTATGGTGCAGTGATGTCTCAAATACAGGATGGTGCTGTGTGAAGGATTCAGTTTGATTTTGTGATCTGTGACTGTAATATTGTGATCTCAGCCACTCTGGATTGCAGACTGAAACATAATTATAAACCCTGCCTCCAAACTCTCACTTTGTGAACAAATATGGTTCCTATAAAGACAACAGTAGCAGTCTTGTTACTTAAGTTGATTTTAAAAAACCCTGAATAATACTTAATGAAGTAATTCCTTCTTCTCTTTTTTTTCCTTTGAGATTAAAAACTCAAATTTTTTTTCTGTATTTCTTTAAAGTTGTTTCCCTGAGCAGTAAACAAGGTTCTACTTAGAATACATTGTCTCTGCATAGAAGATGAGATTACCTAGAAATAATATATCTCTGGCTGAATGTGCCTTCATCCCCTCAAGAGACTGATTTTTTTTTGTGAGCTTCAGAATCTCATAGAAAGAAGCCTGGAATCCAAGAGGCTCAGGCTAATTCTGTGGTGAAACTACAGAGAGCAGTGCCCTTCCTAACTGAAGATAGAAGACTGTGATAACTCAAGGCCTGAGGACTTTATGAATTTGTCCCATGGTTTGGGCATATTTTTCATATGCTAGGAAGGGGTGTGGAGAGGAGACTGTGTAGTCCTACAGCTGTGTTGGAATGTATGTCCACATCAGAGATGGTCAGGTGAAATAATTTATGGATAGATGAAGAAAAAGAATAGAGAAGGGGGTATGTAGAGATATCTCTTCTTCCCTATTGTGCTGATTATTTATTATTTTTCCTCTGAATGTTTGCTGGATCTTTCTTTAGTGATGCAGGAAGTTATATGAAATGGCAAATGAAGCCAAATTTCGTATTGTGTTTGCCTCAACAATCCTCCTTCCCCCCTTCATACTTCATGTCTGCTGGCTGTTTAGTATATGTAAAATTTAGCTAAGATTTTAAAATTGACATTTGTACCTTGATAATCTGAGAAGACCTGAGCAGGTGTCAATGGCACAGAGAGCCAGGCATCTGGGTGTGTTTATGGGGTTGAAGTCCCAAGAGGATGGCCTGAGGTGGTGCTGATTGTATTTTAGGTGGGGAAAGTGAGAAATCATGAGGTTGAGTTGATTTAATTCTTGCAAGGAGTTGATGTGGACAGACCTAGATGTTAGAGACAGTGAGCTGAGTATGAGTTCTTACTTCTGTTTGTCACTTAGAGGGTTATGGTGGTCAAAGGTGGGACCACCTCCCAAATGGCCAAATCATGTGTGCCCATGCCCTGTCTGGCAGTGCTGGTTTCTTCAGCTGGTGAGGGTCAGAGCAGGGGGCTGGGGAAGCCTGGAGCTGCCACCCAGCTGGAGTGTGTTAGTGCTGAGAGGCTACGGAGCACTTGCGTGTCTGAAGTATGCAGCGCCTCTGGGACATGTGTGAGGCAACGCTGTTTACTTGTATCTACTTGTTTGCTGGGATAAAACTGCATAGTGCAAGCTTGTATCCGAGGCCACCTCTGTTATTCCTGGATAGTCTCCAAAAGTATCTCAAGGCATTTATAGCCTCCTCTCCTTTGCCCACAATTTCCTTGGAGCGCTGCTGACCAAAGCCGAGTTTGACTTTGTTTTTGATGGATGTTGAGCAGGGCTGCTGAGCACTACAGAGGTGTTTCTAGTAAGTGCTAGGAAGGTGCTTTGCTGTATTCAGCTATACTCTGAACCAAGGAAAATGTGTGCAAGTATTGTATTTGGTAATAGTTTGATAATAGAAACACCAGCTTGATGTTTAGGTACAGCGTTGTTACCTTGAGGAGCAAGAATATAAACCAGCATTTCAGCTCTTAAGAACACCCTGCCATGTTCCTTTCCTGTAGTGGGAAGAGCTAACTGTGATCTCAATTAATGAAATCCTGCTTGGAGTCCTGTAAAAAGAACTTAATTTACTGTAGTAAAACAAAGCTTACAGGAACTACCCACGGATGGGGTGTTTTCTCCCCAGCTATAGTTTGGCTGATCTGATTTGCTTAATCCCTATGACACTTGCATTGCTTTTCCTCTTTTTTTTCCTCCCCTCCCAAAGCTCTACAAAGCTGCCTCAATAGTGGTCCTCTTGTCAGAGACTGCAAATGCAACTTTGGGCACCTGGAGTAATCTTCAGCTTCATCTTCTGCAGAGCTGTGGCTTTCTCTGGGAGTTCTCATGTGTTTAACACAAATTGCACTGTGCTCCCTCCCAGAAGTACCTGGCTGGGACACTCTTGTCTTGCAGGTGTAAGTCACCCTGTTGGAGATGTTATTGCCAAGGGTTTACTGAGTGTCTGGTGGAATTAAAATTTTGTCTTAAGACTTGCTTCCCTGTTTTCCCTTTATATAAGATTTATGGCTAGGAGTCATAGCTCTTTTTTTAAAACTTGAATTGTGTTAGCCTTCTTCTGTGAACGATTTCAGAGTGGTGTTTCTGCCTGTTGCATGACCCTTTTTATAACTTCCCTATATCTGTGTGTATGTATTTATACCACATTAATGTTATTGTAAGAATCAGTTTCGGTTTGCTTCACCTAAGAACCCTCTTTCTTTCTTTATATATATCTTTCTTTATCTATCACCTAAGAACCCTCATTACTATCTTTTTCCTTGATAAGNATTTATACCACATTAATGTTATTGTAGGAATCAGTTTCTGTTTGCTTCACCTAAGAACCCTCATTACTGTCTTTTTCCTTGATGAACAAAACCAGTTTGAAAGCACCTCAACTCCTGGAATTGAATTTCTAATGTGATCCCCTTAGGTTCAACAAACAGACCATTTCAGGAAGAAATGTTTTTTGCAAACTAAATCTCAGGTGGGAGAATGAGAGAATGATGGGCATTTTTTTATTATTGGATTGTGAGAGCTGGAAAGCCCCACCTTTTATTTTGCCTACTTTGTTGTTTCATGTAAGGCTGTAACTGACCCTCTCCTTGTCTGTCTGTATCTGGTTCCTCAAATGTGTGGGTTCTCCTCTTCCTTCCCCTCCTTTTCCCTTCCAAGTTGTGAGTGTTGATTTGGGCAGCTTATTCCCGACCTAGATCCAGCAATTGTTTGAATTGAAATAGTTATTGTAAGTCGGCTCATGTGTTTTTGTTTTTTTTTTTCCCCTCTCTCAGTGTTGGGACAGCCCATGCAATGTGTTTCATGAAATCAACAGCTGAATCTTTTAAATTACACCCTCTTGTCCCTTGCTCTTTTTTCCTTCCTTCTACTTTGGCTGTGGAGTCTGCTGGAGAGGCAGAAAACAAGTTTGGCACCCACATGGTAGAGAGCACTGATTAGCTCCTGAAAGAAGCAGCAAGTTGATTGCTTGCAGAGATGATGTAAGCCATTGCTCTGGGGTACATCAGGTTGGATTTCTCAGGCTTTATCTTATAAAGCCTAAATTAACAGCTGGTTTGGTTTGAGTTCTTCAGGATCTGACTAAAGGATTACAGTCCATTCTCAAGTGAGTCAATCTAGTTTAATTTATTTCAGGTCTATCAAAAAAGATCAATCAAAGCTCTTTTGAAAGTAAAGCTGTAATCGGCCTGTGTACTTAGATGTCACTGGTTTTGTATTTACTTTGCTTCCCTGGTGGAAAAATGTTCAGGCTCCAACTAAGACTATATTGCAGTGAATTTTTTCTTCTTTAAAGTAGTTAGATTTTTCAGAAAGTTACTTGTGTTTTGAGAAGCATTGCAGCCTGAATATGCATCTAACAGTCTGCTCCTGTTTTTCTTGTGAGTCCTTGAACTTGAAACTGTACTTGAACTGGGAAGGATCGTGGTTTAGTGGTTAAAAAATACAAGTAGGAGTTGGGAATCCAGATTCCTCTGCTGATTGCTAGACCTAAGACATGACCTCAGGCATCTCCTTTAATTGCTGTTTGTCTCAGTTTCCCCATTTGTACAATAGGAACAACAGCATTCAAACAGGATCTAGACACAAAGTAGCCTGTGTTTACATAAGGGTTCGATTTAGAAATCAGCATATTCCACTGAGTGCAACTCCCTGTACACTTTCTTAAATCAGTGGTCTATATTGTTGTCTTAATGTGTGTAGAGCTGGAAATGACTGTATAGCAGATTCTAAGCCGAGTTTTGGCTGCACAGACTAGCTAATCAGATTGTAGGGAGACAGGTTGCTGCAGCCTTAGGAAATAAAGTACTGAACTTGTATAAAACCTCTCTACAAGTTTATGGTTTTCAAAGTCTTTTGGAGCCTTGATGTCCTGGCAGACTTCATGCTAGATCAGGTATCATCTGGCCTCCTGCCATGGACATAAACTCCATACCATGGTCTCTTGTTAATTTGACAAGAACATAATTGAGTGCCCACACCCTAACTGGAGAGATGCTGGATGATCTGGTACTGCAGACGTGTGATAAACATCATGGAAATGTGGCCTGATTTTAGCAATTGCACAAGAGATTGTATGAGTTAGGTTTAATTAATTCCAGATCTGATTTTTAAGGTGTTCATTTCTACATGCAGTAAAGGTAGGACCATGGCATTAAAAAATTAGAAAAAGAAGCAACTGAGGCTTCAGCCAGAGATTGCTCATCACCTCTCCTCTGCATTCTTCCTTTCATGGGCTGAATGTGAAGTTGTTCATTTTGTGGTGTGTAGCTCAGTCTCCCTGAATCCTGTTCAGGTCCTTGCTGGACCTTTGAAGAGGAGGAGGAGGAGTGGCTCTGGCCAGCCAGCATCATGTCCTTCACCAGTGGAGAAACCCCATCACAGCTCTTGCCACCAGACCCCCAGTAGCTCCCACTGACTGCCATGGAAGGCTCATGGAAGTGGGGCATTGTGAAGCAATGCTTTGGAAAATGGAAAGAGTGTCTTGCAAATGCTTTTAGCAGCAGAGAGTTTTGCACTGTGAAGTGTCTATTTAATACTTGGTGCGTTCTCTTTTGAGCAAAGATTTTCTTGAACTTTTTGTTGTGGTTGACTTTTTCATTTTTACTTTTCCTCTTCAGGTTTAGGAAAAAAAAAAAAAAGTAAAATTCAAGGTGATAGATTTCTGAACACACAAATTCAGCTCCCTCGTGTTGTTTTTACCTGCATTATTTTTCATCTAATATTGGGTTAGAAATACATGACTGTATTTTCAGATGATAACAAGTTGGTCTTTTGAGTTTCCTGAACTGCTGGTGGCAGTTTTGATGGGCACCTTTGCAATGGGGTTATCTGAGATGGCCTTGCCTTTCCTGGTCTGTGTGTCAAATCTCTTATGACCTGTTGGTGTTCTTGCTTAAGAAAAGCTTCCATTTATATTTTAAATATTAGAAATAAATGGCTTAAGTTCCTCTTATCTGTCTGAATCGTTTTGTTCTAGTCAGCTTCCCAGTCATCAAGCAATTCTCCTCAGTCTCCTACCTGAACAAGTGAAATGACTGCTACTCCTCTTGCAGATAGAGAGTGGTTTTAAGATCTTCCCTTCACTTCTTTAGAAAGCCAGATGTTCTTTGGGTGGCTGCTCTTACATGTAGGGACTTTAAAAGAAGCAGCAGCAGACAGTTGCTTGGAGGCTGAATGTGAGATTCTTAGAGTGTCTTAGCGTAATTTTTTTTAATAGTAACAATTATACTGAGATCAGTCAGGATGCTGCTTGTTGTATCAGTAAATGTGATACACTTTATATGATAAATGTGAGTCCTGTATGTGTTATGGCTGTCCCTGTAATATTCTGTACTACTTTTGGAGATGGATGCAGGTGTATCCTCCCACCTGAGTGTTACTCCTGTGGGAGTATGGTGCTTATTCTCATCATAATTTCTGTTGGCCAGTTAATTTTCTCTCTCAAGTATGGGGATGTTTTTCAGGTGTTTGAGGTGTGAAGACTGTATCTGCTCTCTGTTGCTGAACTGAGGACTACAACACTGGTCACTGATGTATATTTTTCACCTTGTTTAGAAGCAGATTAACAATCAGTGAGTAACTTCCCATTTCTGTCCTAGCTAGCAACCTCCTCCTGTAATGCCTCCCAGTGAAGTCTCCCCCTTTGAAACCCAAGTCACTGGGATTGCTTCCTTTTGATCCTTCCCTGCACCTGGACCTTCCATAATGCCACGCCCCATCCTGCTACTCTTACCTGGATTCAAACAAACAAACAAAAAACACATCAAGAAAGGAGGTTCAGAGCAAACCCTGATATTTGTGCATGTAATGTAATTGGAAGTGTTTCATTGACATGCTTATGTGAGCTGCTTCTTCATCTTAGTGCTTGAATGTACCACTAGACTTACATTTAGCTTCTTGTGGCTGCTCTTTGATGCAGGTAGGCCATATTCTAAATAGGCTTGTTGCTATGGTGAAAATAGGAGTCCTCGTCTGCTGAGTGTAACCTTTCCTACTTTCCTGGACATTGACATATTTTTTTCCCCTTCCTCTTTTGAATATGCCGTAGTAGAACAGGATTGTGTTGTCTTTTAGGGAAAGGAATTTCAGTTGGCAAGTTGGGTCAGAGAACAGTACTTCCAAGGTGTCTTCAAGAAGTTGTGGGTGGTTTTCGAGGGATGAGGAGAGAGATTGGAAATCCTTTTTGTGATGACTCAGCACTGCTGAGAGCGCTGTGTGATTCTCCCCCACTCTGTCTTCAGGGAGAGAGATGAAAAAGCTTTCCCCTGCTCTTTCCATTACCTGGCTTCTTTCAGTTATTTTTACAAGGTTAATGCATTGTGCTCAGAGTTTGCATTGTTGTGCCAATAAAACTTTAATAATGATGGTAAGATTGACGTGCACGCGGGCAGAAGATGAGTCTTTGGGATTTAGTTGAGAAAGGAAGGTGCGTGTTTGTCAGCTGCCTGAAAGGTCCAAGGACTGCTGAGGCTCATTTCAAAGGCTGTGGGAAGGGAGTGCTCTTCAGGGCTGATGGCTATAAAAGCTGAAGATGGCTGTGCCTGTCCATTAATCTGTTGAACTCATTGTTCTCCGGGTCCCCGTTTTATTTTGTTATTATGCCGCATTTTGTGCAAAAGGAACTGGAAAAATCAAGTGTGACTAAGGGCTTTGTGAGGCAGCAAGCTCTTAAGGAGAAGGGAGGAAAAAAAGGGTGAGACTCTTCTTTCTGCTGCGCTGCTGTCAAGGACAGCAGTGGCTGCTGCCGTCCCCCAGCTTGCCTGATGTGTGTGTACCCCTGAAACAGGAGTTTGGAGGTGGGGAACAGCTGCCAAAATAACTGGGGCATGCCCTCATATAGGCTGGGTTGGTCACACTGTCCCCCCCTCCAGCCCCTGTCCCTGGCTGTGCTGGGAGCTGGCTCTGGGGACCACAGTGCAGCCAGAAATCCACTGCTAGGAAGCCACAGCTCTTGGCTCCTGGCTTTCTGCTTAGGATTTCCCCTGGAGGTTTGAAATAACCTGCTCCCCACGCTATCCACCTTCTCTTTGACTTCCCAGCAATGAGTCTGTTTCTTATTTTAAGTGTATTTTCCATAACTGCTCCAAAGTCTTGGAAGAAGGAGAACTGACAGTGCTTAATTCAAGTTCAGTCCTTTACTCCCTGTGACCTCTGTCAGTATTTTATATGAAGATGATTAATCTTATTTAAAAAAAAAAAAAAAGCTGTGTCATTCTTGAGCTCTTCTGAGGAAGTTAAGTTGTAGTTGAAACTAAAACCAAGGGTCAGGGTGTCGGAAATCCCATGCACCTAATTTTAGGGACTCTAAATTAGAGAAGTTTTATTTCTGTCTCTTGAAATGCTTTTTAGGAGCGTTCACTTATGCCTTAGCCTTATCCCAGGGGCTTAATTCCCTCTTCTTTGTGTTGACCAGCACAAGTCACACCAAGCGCCAAGTCACTTAAAAGCATAGGATGGTATCAGAGGAGTGGGAGGGAGAGCTATGACTAGTTTAGGTTTTGCTGTTGAGTGGAGCAACCCACGGAAAAATAAATGCCATGTGTGGGAGAAAGGCCTGTCCCCTCACCATGAAGTAGTCTCTGGTAACAAAGACTTGAGGACTTCTGCTTTCGTTTTTCTTTCTTTGGATGGGCAGCATATAGTTGGCTTCCTCCCTTTTGTTTTTATAGTCATCCAGGGGTATTAATCCAAAAAACGTTTTTGGGAGTGACCCCTTCTCTGAATAAGGGCTCTGCAGTGCCAGCATGGATCTCCTTGGCCACAGGGGTATAGGTCTGGGAGAGTTGTGCCTGGGAGGCTGCAGGTGATGCTGGGCATGCCCAGCCCTCCCTGTGCACAGGAGGCAGCTTCATCCAAGGTGCCATGTCTCCACCCCACCCAAGGCAGTTATAGAGTGAGGAGAGGGTGTGGGTTGGGATGGAGAGTGAGATGGTGCATGAAAAGGTGTCGAGTTGCTGGCTCCACCTTGCCAACATCCCACTTTTTTGTGCTGGCTGGGCTTCACTCTGGGACTGTGCTGCTGTGGGCCATTTCTATAGGTAAAAAAAGGAGTAAACCAAGGGATAACTTAGTGAATGACCTGCCTGTCCTAGCAAATTTAGTTTAATTTAGAAGTTTAAAAATGTTCCTGTTATCCGCTAATATTAGCATTTGTGTGACCTGACCCGTTACGTTTGTGACCCGAGCGAGGAGAGGGGAAGCGGTGCTGAATGGGGCTGCTGCACTTGAGGCTATTTTCTCCCAGCCTCAAAAGCAGGACAATATCCGAGAATAGCAAGTGGTGGGGAAGTCACGCTGGAGCGGGAGCAGCCCGCCGTGCCCGGGACAGAGACCTGAGACCCTGCTCCTTTGTCCTCACTGGGGCTGAGGGTCAGCCTTGCTGCCTGCCCTGGTGGGTCACAGATCTGCCCACTGTCACAGCTCCTGCTCCTGCCTGAAGCCCCACGGGGTGGCTTTGCAGCTGTGCAGAACATCACCCACCAAAGGGGGTAGGCTGGGGGTGGCGTGGGGCCATGCACGTGACGGAGAACTGTGATGTGGGATCTATTTCCAGCTCTGCCATAAACTTCCCGTTTTCATTTTTGGAGCAAACCACTCAAAATCCCTCTCCTCTGTCTTGCCCCTGTGCAGAATGGGTCTGAGTGTGCTTTCCTCATGGGAATGGTCTTTAAATAGATCTTGGCTTAGAGAGCGTGTTGCTGGATGAGTCCAAGAGGGTATCAAAGAATGACTGGAGATGGCAATCATGTGGGAAGTGTATTAAAAAATTAAATCAAAGTACTACAGGTTTTTTTTAAAATTAAAAAAAATCTTCCAAGTTTCCCATGCCTGGCTTTTTATCAGGAGATTAAAAGAGGAGGGCTGGCAACAAAAATTTCCTGTAACTGTCCTTTGAATAAGGAAATATTGCGAATATGAGGAGGAAGGGCTTTTGCAGGTTGGCTGCTCATCCTGGACAAGTCTGGGTGCTTTCCGCATCTGAGTGAAGAACTCAAACTTTCCCAGCTTCCAGCAGCCCAGGTGACATTGGCAGTTGAGTTAAATCAATGCCTTGAGTATGAGAGAGCATTTGCTCACCAGTTAAATACTCTGCATTTCCAAAACTCCATCTGCTCACACGTTCTGTGTTAGGTACTGCAAGTGTACAAGCACAAAGTAGATCATCAAGTACCCCACTTCTCCCCCCTCCATGTCGGATTTGGTTGAGTGGATATCAACAGAGTTGTTTTCTTACCAAATGCACCGGAATCATCCAGAGTATGTTTATGTTTGGATCCATTTTGTGGGTTTTGTTTTCCACACACTGGGGTAGAATCAAGCATGTGAGGGGTACTTTCCTTAAAGTAGTCTTTACCTTGGTCTTTCTTTGGTTTGATGTCATTTATAGGCTAGCTCTACACTTCTTTGGGGGAGTTGTAGTTGTGATGCTGCAGAGAGCAATTAACAGCCATCAGACCACTAAGGAAACTGTTTTCAAGACACATGGCATTGTCATGTTTGCTTGCCTGTGTGTTTATGTGCTGTGTCTGTACCTGATGGTTCCTGGCCAGGTAGATTTGCATCTGTTAGCACTATCTGTAAATCACCTTGGCACCTTGCCTGAGTTGTGTTAAATAAACATGAGATCCTTGTGAAAATGTGCTGTTGGAGTTAATCAGGTGAGATTTTTTTTTTGGGAGGTAGTTTTATTAGTGACATTGCTCCTGCCAGTAATTTTGACCCTTATTGGAAAGGAGGAATTAAAATCACAGAATCAAAACAAAATTGAAATGAAAGTAGTTGATGGCAGCTGTGGGCAACCATGTGATTTGGGGAAAATAAAGCTGATGAGGCAGAATCACACCACAAAGAAGAGTTTTCCTTTTTCTATTTCTTGCTCCAGAATAACTAATGCTTGTGTTGATTTCCAAAGTGTCTGCTGCCAATTGATTTATACCCTGATAATAATCTTAAGTTATTTAGTTGATCTTCTGTAAATATATGCAGAAGACGTAATGACAAACAACCAATGTTTCTGCTGTTCAGACCTGCTGCATATTGTGGAGAGGAGAAATAAAAGGTCTGTGCTGCATTTCTCTGGGGCTCTGATATCTGTCTGGGAAGTGGTAGAGAAGGGTTTGCCTCTGCATGAGAGGCTACAGGGCAGGATTCCCGAGAATATTCAGTGAATGCTAGCAAAGTTGGTCTTAAGCTGCCAAGGATATGGTGTGTTTTTTCTTTTCTCTTCCTAAGTCCTGCTTTCTCTGGGATGTTTGCATGTGAAATGTATGAGAAATCCCCTCTGAGCAGAACTGAAGAGGAAATGGCCTCGTGTCTCTAATAAGGGATATGGAGAATATCTGTTTGATTTCTGAGATCATCCCTTCCTTTTCCCTTTATGAAATCTATATGTTTCTCAGTATATTGACGTCTCTTCCTTAAAGGAAAAACATTTTCCTGCATGAAGAAGATACACAGTGCCTTTGGTAGCCTTTCTGCCCCTGTTCCATGCTACTCTTGGTAGTGGTGACAATGGTGAGCATTGCCCAGTGTTTCACCCTCTGTGGGGCTGCTGAACCTGGGTTTTTGACTGCCCAGGGTGGTGGGGCTCTGGAAGGTGGTGAAAATTGCTTTAAATGCATCAAAAGAGTGAGCCGGAGAAAAGGCAGAATAAAACAGACTGGTACCAACAAGGTAGAGGTTTGTTTAGGATTACTGATGGAGAACAGTACAAAGTTGACCCACTGGGACCCACAGCTGAGTGCAGAGCAGTGGTGCAGGGCTCAGCAAGGCTGCAGTGAGAATGCTCTGCTTAATGAGTGGTCTTGGGACTGGGACTGTTAATCCTTTCACATAGGTGGGGAGTGTGAGGGATTAGAAAATTTGGGATTATCTGTAGGAGTTCCCTTATATTAACATTGGCATGCTTTAAATGGTTCTGTATATTGATTTCATTCATGCAACTGTGCAGTGCTTAATTTATCATGGCTCTGTAGCCCAGACAGTACCTAAAATGCTCCCAGCTTAACATGTGCTGCGGGGGCTGGCTGGAGCAGAAAGCTGTATTAGGAGAAAGCAGGATTGAAGGTTCTTTTACCAAATTAACTTTATAGAAAGAGTTAATTGCTGGATATTTTATGAGAGCCGTGACCTGATCCTCCTCTGTAGTAAGTCTTTAAACAGAATCTGCAGCTAGGCACTTCATTGTAGTGGGAGTTCTGTTTAGGTGGGGAAAACACTTTATGACTAAAGAAAGAAGAAATAATAATACAGGTGTGTTTACTTTTTTGTCTGGTTTTATCAATTTTTACCATGCCAAGTTAGTAGAAGGAAGCTAAAAAAGGACAATAACTAGTTCTGACTGTGTTGGCTGATATAACACCACAGAGGATGGGTCAGTTTTGCATTCATCCATTTTTTAGTGCCTTGAACTTGGTCAGTAAAGCAGCTGAGTCTCTGGTCACTCCTTCAGAGTTCCTACCTTGCAGGCATGGTCTGTCTCTAGCTGGGCATGTGCCTTACAGAGCAAACAGGGGCAGAAGGGTTAGTACACAGCATTAGCTTTGAAGCAAACCTTTATTTTTCTGCTTCAGGGTTTCACATCAAGTCACCCTCCCTCCTCCCAGATTTTCTTCCTTGCCATCTCCCTCTCCTCTTCCAGGTTTCTTATCATCACTGTACAGGCTAGCAGCTTCTTTCAGCCTTGCAGCTAAAGAGGGCTTTGCTACAGCCAAAAAAAAAAAAAAAAAAAAAACAAAGAAGAAAACCAAGTCCCAAAACACCCAACCCAAACCCCAGGTCCTGTCCTGATGCTTGTCTCATAACTGAGGCAGCTCAGTGGCCAGGAGATTGCTGAATGGCTGGAAATCACGGCTATCTGAAGTCTATGGAGGGGCCATGTGTGCAGCTACATCTAAAATTTTTATCACCACCACTGCAGGTGAAAGGCTTTCAATTCATCTGTGCTGGTCCAGCAAAGTCTATTTTATTTATGTGCTTCCAAGCCCTTAAAAACTTCTTTTAGGGTACATCAGTAGGGAGTTAATAGAAACTTTGAAATATGAAAAATGCCTGTGGGTTAAGCAAAAACCTACTTGACCAACTTGAGTATAAAGCTGGTACTTAGTTGGTAGGTCATTTGCTCTGGGGGAGAGGGGAAGGTGTTCTGCTGGACCACAGATAGCATTTCCCAGTGGGAAAGAAGTTGTAAACACAGTTAGCAGCTCTTAATTTAGGAAGCAGAGTATGTTTTATTTTGCTTGTATTTGTATAGTGTTGTAGCAAATGCTTCTGTCTCACTGCAGTTTGTTGCTGTTTTAATATTAGCTCAGTACATTTATTTGTCCATATGAACTAGGTAGCACATATATGGGCCTCTATAAAAAATTTGGAAAGAGTAAAAATATTCAATGGTTTATTCTATTCCTTGTAACTTCCTTAAAAAAACCCAGCAAACAAAAAGTACTTTCACAGAGGAGTTTAAAACTCTGGTTTAAAATGTCTTCCATTCAAGTTTTTTTAAGAGAAGACTGGGCTTTTTTTTTTTGCTTTTTTTTTTTTTTAAACAAAATGTACTTTCTTAAAGACTAAAATGTCTTAAGCACCAGCATACCACTCTACCTTGTTTCAGCTAAATGGGATTATAAGGGATTTAATTCTGTGAGAATTTCTGTGTTGCAGGGGGTGACTTTTTACAGCACGCTAGAGTGAGCGGTGTGTGACATTCTCCTTTGGCTCCCATCACATCCCTCTGCCCTGACCTAGGGTTTCCCTCTTTGCCAATACATGAGCATCCCAGGGCATTTTGGATCCGGCAGGATGGGAGAGCAAGAAGGTGGGTCAGCAACAAAAAACCTGACTTGAACACTGGGTGGTTAGAAGCAAATTGTATTGATTTTTCTTCGCAGGTCTGATGGTTTTGAAAGCCACTTGCTGTGCAGCTTTAAGCCTCTTCTGCCATATGTGCAGTCAGTAAATATTAGTGACTTGGCCAGCACCAATCCATCATGCCTTGGAGCACCTTGAAATACACTACAACCTTCAGAGCTGCTCCAGCTTAAAAGTTAAACAGGTGCTTAAGTACTTGGGTGGATTGGAGACTTACAGTCTGCGTTAGCTCCTGTCTGAGCACAAATGCCATCCGTACTTTTTTTAGCAAAATATTGTCCCTGCCTTCTTTTTCTTCCCAGTTTCATCATTCTCTTTCTGGCTTTTTCCAAGCTAAGTGATTTTTCTGGCAGGAGGAATGTGCTGCATGTAGTAAGAACCTCAACTTGAAATGGAGTACAAATAGAGAGGGAGAGTATCTGTTCTGATTGCCACAGAGCATCGCGAGCAAACAGACTTCAGGAATTTTTGAGATCCAGCTAGATTGTTATATATTTACTTGTTTTTTGTATTTTTTTAAAGAGGACTTTGAAATTCTTAGTTATATTAAGGAGATTTAGGTGGAGAATTTGAATCTTGGGACTGTCCTATTGTAAGCTACCACTGCTGCTCTTAATTTATCACAAAGAGAAATTATTCGGCCACGATGCCGAATTCTTGAACAGCATCTT
This sequence comes from Peucedramus taeniatus, assembly GCA_013400575.1. Taxonomy (NCBI): domain Eukaryota; kingdom Metazoa; phylum Chordata; class Aves; order Passeriformes; family Fringillidae; genus Peucedramus; species Peucedramus taeniatus. The sequence continues at coordinate 494,865 of WBNO01001362.1, read as the reverse complement.
TGCAGGTAGGAGGTGTATAAAGTTCATTTCTGTATCTCCTTTTCTTTCTTCCCATCCCAGTTTTTGAAAGTTCCATCTTTGCATACTCATGTTATACATTTTTTTGGCTCATACATAGATAATTCTTTTTCATTTATCTTTCTTTTTCCCCCTTGTCCCTTTCCTTCCCTCCCCAGCTACCTTTATGTCCCTTGTAGCTCTAGAGAACTGCCTTGTTTATTGCTGAGAGCGTGGTTGATGCCAAGAAATCCTGACTCCTGGTGCATTATCGCGGGGCTGTGACGCAGGGCAGGATCACGTTCCAGATCTAGGTCTTGTTTATTTTGGATCCTGTTCCTGCTGTGGAGCAGCAACTAGTACTTGACTTCTCACACTGCTCTGTCAGCTCCATCTTCTGCAGGCTGGGATCCTGCCGTCTCCTGCTGTTCCTCTCTCCATGTGCTCCAAACCTCTGGGGAGCAGAGGGCTGGAAGGAGCTGAGGGATTCCTCGGCATGAAAAAGCTATACTGGACAGGCCAGCTGGTGCATTAGAAACTGTGACTGGAGAGTAATTTTTTTTTGTTGTGTTTTGGGTTTTTTTTTCCCCCCTGTAAGTTGTTTGGATTACCTGTTTATGAAAGCAGGAATTAGTCTAGGAATTGATAATGTTGGTTTGCAGATTTGGAGGTCCCCGCGACTGTTACATGCAGTCCTGATTTGTGTTCATTTATCATTTCACAATTCAGCGTGGAGGTTTTTCTCTCCTTTTTTTCCCACTTTATTTTTCTTTCCCCACCTATTTTTCTTTTTTTGCTGTGCATATTGCTTGCCTTGTGCAACAGATGTGAGGAACTGATCCCACTTCTATTGAAGTCAATAGCCAAATTCCTATCGACTTCACTGACAGCAAGAGCGAGCCTCTGTCTAGGGAGTGAGGATTAGAGCTAAGTAGGAGTAAGTAAAGTACAATAAAATCAGAATATCCTACTTACTGCTTAATGCCATGAATTCTGTTTTGAAGAATTTCTGTTTTGAATCCCATGGCTTTTTATGCTGGTGAATGCCAAGAGCTGAATTCATGGGGGTGGGGAAGAGGAGGAGCTGACAAGCATAAGAGGGTTTTGGTTTCTGGAGTTAGGAGGGACATTGGTAGAAAGGAATGACAAACAGTCCGTGATTCCTTCATGACCCTGTGGTAAAAGGAGTTCGGCTGATGGATGAGGGGCTTGGTTTGGCAGACAGGCTGCACTGGATCCACTTTTGACTCTGTCAACCAAGTGTCACCAGCTAAATCTGGAATGCTGTTGTGTATTATGGGAATATAAATAAAACAAAAAAAAAGGCTCAGGAAGGGGAAAATAATAGGACAGAATCTTAAAATTAAAAAAAAAAAAAAAAAGGAAAAAGAAGGTCGCCCCCTTCCTGTCCTATTCTAAACATGTGGCTAAAATAAAAATAATACAAAAATCCCATAAGAAAACCCCCAACAAACAAAACCAGGCTGAGAGATGGGGAAAATGGCTACTTTCTAGATGTTTTCCTGCAGGACCAGGGTATCCAGGGCTGCTCCAGGGTGGTGGTGGAGAGCTGTGGCAGAAGCTGCCTTGCTGCCACACCTTTGGGATGGGGGAGCTGCCTGTCCCTGTGGCTGCGGGTTCCTCCTGCCACCTGGGGTATGGTGACACGTGAGGGGGTGTGTGGACTTGGACCCTGCAGATAGCAGCACGGCCTTTAGCACTGCTGCCTGCCGGGGCCCCACGAGGAAGAATAGGCTGTTATCCTGGCAGGGCAATATTATCCGCGTTTTACAAGCAGGAAGGCTGAGGCGAAGGGTTTATTTTGGTGTGACTCATTCAGGATGGCCTGGGAGCCTGTGGCGGACGTGAAAATTCAATGTCTCATAGAGCCCTGATCCTGTGTTGCCTCTCCCTGTCCTGCTGAGCTCCTGGGCTGGCACCACAGACCAGCCAGGGATGCTTCCCTGCCCGGGAGTGCTGCTGGCACGAGTCTCGGGCAGCGCGCGAGGTGCGGCTTCGTGGCAGGGGGGTGTTGGGGGCTGCAGATTTTGGGGAGCAACCCAGCACTGCCAAAAAGCATGGGGGCAGAGAAACAAGCCCCCTTTCTGGGGTCATGAACCCGGGCAGACGTGGCATGTGGATTTTGCTGCGCCGCTTCCTTGTGTCACCGCTCTGCCAGAACGCTTTCTTCGCTAGCTTTTCCTTTCTTTTTCCCTTCGCTCTCTCTTTTGGCCAGGATTTTAACATATATCACAGGCTGGTAGGCTAAGAGCCTGGGACTTCCCCTCACCACACTCAAAGTCTTTGATCTTTTGCTTTGGAGGTAACATCAAAAGAATGGCTGAGAAAGACAGCCAGTGCTGTGAAGTTCAACGTTCAAGTTAATAGCTTGACTGAAGGTTGTGCTGCATTGCTGGAGCTGGAGTAAACAGAGGCGGGTGCACACATTTCCCTGGAAATGGACCCTAGTGCTGCAGAAGGGCTTCATTTGCATTCACAATTAATCTAGGCCCTACTGAAGGGCAGGCTTGGCATTTTATTTTGTTTGGTTTTTTTCTTTTTCTTTTTTAATTCCTTCTGCATAGGGAAGGCACTGGGCTGGCTGGCTGGGGAGCTGTTACTTGGTACCAGCACTGGCAGTGGCCTCTTCCACACCCTTGCAGCCCTGTCCTGCAGCTGTCTTGCTTTGTCATTTCTGGGTTTTCTCCATTTTCAAAATGATTTAGCTGAAGTCTGTTGGCAAACCTTCCCCCTTATTTTAATAAAAAAGAAAAATAATTAAATTTCTAATCATTCCCTGCCTAAGCATACAGTAGGTAGTATGGACTTCCCCAGATTTTTTAAAATTCACTTCTGTTTGCAATGCTCCTGATGTGTGTGGGCGAATGACTGCACCATCCATTTTTCCATTGCCATCTTCTCTATTCTCTGTGTGTCTGGGAAGGTTGATTTGATTTTTTTTTTTCCCCTTTCGCACTATAATAAGATAGGGAATTTTGTGTGATTTTTCTTGGCTTGGGGTATGAGGTACAGCACAAGATACAGTCACAAATAGTTTGGCCTTGGTGGTGATCATACTGTGATCAGAGTTTCTAAGGGACAAAAGACTGAAAACTCCAGTAACTTCCTTGAGGTATTTAATACTTTTGTATGAATGGCCTGATGTATTATATTTATAAGTTTAAAGCATCGTTATGCAGGACTGACAGAGTATGGGTTTGTCTGCTGTGTATTTTGGTGTGTATGTATGTGGAATGATTGATGTGAGTGTTAACTCCATGGTAAAGCAAAACCAAAGGAGTCTGTTTTTTTTCAAACACATTTATATGAGAGAGATGCACCACGGGTACTGTCAGTCCCCAGACAGAGGAGTATTCTTCTTCATCCTGCAACAAAATAAGGGACTCAGATGAGGAGAAGAGTTAATGGTCTTAATAAACTGAGAGAGGAGGTTTAAAAAATTACTTTGAGATTAAAAGCACTTTCTGATATGGCTCAAAGTTCTCTAAATTTACTTTTAAAATGAAAAAGTATTAGTCACATATACTTTGCAAATTTTTGACCCCTTGAACAGAGCTTCAGTGTGGGTCTTAAATCACTCACTGGTGCAAGGGATGGGATTCACAAAGGAGCAAAGCCAATCAGGCACCCAGGTCCTTATGGCTTCTTGGAAAAATCCTGACCTGAATACTTTGCCCTGTTGAGTGAATTAACTGCTCTGAAGTGTGTGGGAGTTCAGGCCATTCGTGGCCTCTCGAGGAAATGTGGAATGCTCTGGTGGGTAATGACCCCACTGGATGAGACCACAGGGCTCTTTCTACAGGGACACTGAGGCGTGTTAATTTTTGAGCCAATTATCATTCAGAAGCGATGGCAAAACATCCAGCTCCACAGAATGACAGCCTGAAGCAGGTCTTGCAGGGGCTGCCAATCTTTTCTTGGACCAATGGAAAGAGGTGATGGATGATTGCATTGAGCTTCTGCTTTTTTTAATTTTTTTTTTTTCTGTTCTCCTGCTTGCTGGAGAAATAATTATTTCTCCTTTTCATTTTTTTTTTCCTTTATAAATGCAACTTTTTATTCTGATTAAATCCGTACAAAGTCAGAGGAATTTTTCTACATTACTTGGGCTACCCCTGACAGCCTCACTGGAAATCACTGGGAGGTATCACCAGGGGAATGGGGAGGGCAGGGCAGTTTGAATTCCCTCTGTCCTTCAGGTAACATCCTACAGACCAGCATTGCAAATCCCCGTGTTGCTTGGGGGCAGGAAGGAGGAAAGGAATAATAATTTTCAGTAGATTAGCAGCTATTGTATCATCTCACGTTGCTTAATAAGCCTGATGTTACGTGTGAGAGGTAAGCTCCTTAGTGGGAGCAGGGTGCACTGTAATGACCTTTTGTGTGCAGGTCTGTGGAGATGAAAGTTCCCTCCTGAGGTTATGGGGTTGGCTGTGCAGCATGCAGAAACGCTGACTTCAACTTACTGTCCTGCGCAGATGCTCTCCAGTCTATTAATGCTCTCAAAAAAATCTGTTTAGGAACCTGGTTTTTCTTCCTCTGATTCCACCTAGGATAAATTTGACTTGGAAATAGAACAGAAATGCTGTGTCATGATTTTTAAAATAAATAAATAAGCGATTGCTATGAAAGGGAGCTCATTGATCCTTAGTCGCTTCATTTATAATTACACACATATGGAGTCATCCTACCTCATCTTTAAAAAACAAACCCGCCTCTCAGAACCCCACGAGGCAGCTAAAGTGGCTTCTTGTGTCCCTCCCCACCCTGCTCTCCTCAACCTCAAATACTTATAAAATATAAGCGTCCACAATAAGATTATAACGTGTTGGAAGGCTGGAGCCTTTGCTTTCCCGGCTGTTCAGTAAATACGCTGTGTCTCTTGGATGTGCCCTGAGGCTCAGAAACCTGAGGCCTGCCCACATCGTGAGTTCTACTTTCCTCCTTGCAAAGTGCCTCTGGCTACTGGAGCTGTCGATGCAGCCCCTTCCACCCCCCGCCCTGCGAAGAAAAAGCTTTTTTTTTTTTTTTTTTTTCCTTTTTTCTTAAGACAGCTGTACAGCTGTAACAAACCTCGAATAGCTACTGGGGTTTTTTTTATCAGTTGCAGGTAAGGCTTAAACCTGAAATATTCATTTGGCACTTGTGGGTACGGGGCACTTTTGGCACAGGCACATGAAGCCTCAGGTGCTGCCGGTTTGGCTGTGGTTGTCCCCATGGAGCCATGAGGGATTGGTGTGTTCCCCCATCCTTGTCCTGAGCTTCTGTGGGAATCACTGTGTCCCCTTGGTGTCTGAGCTGTTGCCCTTGGCTTTCAGAGAGCATCCCACAGGTGGGTGCTCTGTTGCAGTGACTCCTGTGTGGTTTGGGGCTGGGCTGCCATCCCAGAACCCTTCTGGGAATGCTGCTCCTTGCTCCTGTGCAGGCACCCCTGGCTCTCAGCCTCCTGCAAAGGCACTGGGCAAGCTGGTGCCCAGCTCCCGGGATTTAGTAACAGAAGAGCATCCCTGTGCTGGCTTTGGGATGCCACAAGAGGATGGGTGGCTGTGCATCCCCCTTGCCCTGGTGTGTGGGGTTTTGCAGGCGTTCCCCAGCCCAGGGGCTGTGCCTCTCCTCCCCTCTCCTGGGCAGCCCTGCCACCAGGAATGTGATGATCCTGGGGAGAGCTCCCACAGGGAGAGGAGCATTTGCTAATTGTATCAGGGTGCACGGTTGAAGCTATTCTGTGTTTAATACTGTATGATTTATCAGCCTTGGAGGAGATTTTGCTCCCACTGTAAAGTCAAATACATCTTTCCGCTCAGCTCTCTGACTCCTTTACATTAAGTTGTTTTTCTAGTACCTGCTAAGTTATTTTAATTTTTGTTTTGCATATTAATACTGAGAGAGAGCAAACATACATACATGAACAGGCTTAAAAAACACTCAGTCTTCTCAAACCGTGGTCCTTTAAATAAATAAATACAAAAGTTGCCTTGCGGGCCAGCCAGTTCAAAATGCCTGCACTATATTTAGCAACAAGAGCAACATTTTCAGCTATTTGCAGATTTATACAGCTCGGGGCTGCTCTGATGACTCCTTTGTTTCAGCTTTGGGGCTGTGGCATGGCAGTGTGGCCGATGCAGCGGAGGAGCGCGCGGTGTCCGCGGGCTGCGCTGGCCGTGGCTGGGGCTCGCTGCCGGATGGCGGCAGAGCCACCCCAAAACAAACCTCTGCCACAGCCACAAGAATCTGGCACATGGGGCACAGTCCCTCCAGGACACGAACTATTGCAGAGCTGCTGGTGCCCTTCTCCCTGGGACAGAGGGCCCTCCAAGCTGGTGTTTCTACATGGATTTTTTTTTTTTTAATTCCCTTTTTTTTTTTCCCCCTTCCCCTCCTGCTTCTTTTCCACCCACACTTGGAGAAGAAGAATGCAGGCTCGTGCATGTTGCATTTTTCCCTGTGCAGCAGAAATTTTTTTTGGGGGGGTTTTTTCCCCTATACATACATGAAGGGTATGATTTCAGTTTGCTGCTCAAAAAAAGTCTTTTCCTTCCCCCCCGCCAGTTTGGTGAAACTGAAAGGATTATTTTGTGTTCATTTTGCTGTTTGATTTTTGTTTATACTCTTTTCAGCTCAGGGAGTGGATATGGCAGTGTAGTTTTTTGACTGAGGAGAATTTTTCTCTCTGAATAAACAAAAAGCCCCCCATTTCTTCAAAACTTACAGTAGTGTATTTTGTGTATCTTAAGTCTGCAAACTATGCCAGTTCAAGAAAAGTTGCTTACATTTAATGCATAACCTAAAGGTTATGCATAACTTGAAAAGTCAGCGTGCCTTTCTAAAGTCATGCCATGATTAATCTGGAATTTGCAGTAATCTGGCTTATTTTCATTGGGGGTGCCCTTTAAATAAAAAAATAATGCATAATGGTGTCAATTCTGGGTCATACTTGTTTTAACATCTTTTTTCTCTGCATCTCCTTTAGGAAATAAAAAGCATTTTATGTGTTCTTGAGGAACAGTGTGTGTGTGGCTGATGATTCAACTAAGAATATTTTTAAAAATACTTATTTTAAATACCTAAATGCATATCGCATTGTTTTGGTGGTGCTGGAGGAAACCAGAAAATAAATACACGGGGTGGCTGCCCAGGAACAAGAGGTGACAGCACAGATTTAGTGAATACTTCATTTGTTTTATTTTGCTTTCATCCCAAATGATTCACTTAGTCCTCCACCTAAATATAATTCTTCCTACTTAGCGAGGAGTCATCTTTCCCTCTGGCCAGATGGGGTTTTTTTTCCTTGGGTATCCAAAGGCAGACCTTCACAACTTCCTCTTCTGATGGACAATTGAGAAGTCCAGCTTTTATTTGGAAGGAAAAGGGGTGCAGCAGTCTTGCTGTCCCCAGGACCTAGTGCCATCAGAGAAGCAAAAAGGGCAATTATTGATAGGGGTTCCCAATCCTGGGAAGGGAACGTTTCCTTCCCGGCTCTCTAGGAGGGATTTGGAAAGAGCCATAATCCTGGGTTAGGAGTAATTTGTTACAGCAAGATGATACTTGAGTGGCAGGAGGATTCTGGCAGAGGCAGCAAGGCTTTATTCAGAGGAGTAGCTGGTCTCACAGAAGGTCAGGCTGACACAAATCCTACCCCAGCCCACAAGTTTTGTTTCTCAGCCAGCACAATTAGCTGAGGGGACTCTCGACCTCTTTTACATCTTTCAAAGACATCTCCACACATCTGAGCTAAAAGATTACTGCAAGGAATGTGGACCAGGATATGATGCAGTGGAAAGTTTTTTTTTCCAAGGCTTTTCTGAAAAACAAAACCTCAACAGCAACCTTCCCAGTTTCTCCTAGGAGGTGAGAATATTGCTGGTTCCAGTCTTATCTCCAGGACGTTTTTCCTGAGGTTGCCTTAAGGTTACATTTTTGTGTTAACCTTTAGAAAAAAAAAAAAGGACAAAACTTCCCACCCCTAGAAAAAGAGCATTTTGCAAGTTCTTCATTTTCACGAAGGCCTGAAACCCTTGGAGCCATCTATTCTGCAGTTACCCCTTGTTGCATTGAAGGCCCAATCACACATGGAAACCACAAGGGAGGTGACAGGAAATTTGCTATGAAATTTGCTGGGTTTACTAGAGAGTGGCTCCCGGCAGTTCACCCAGAATTGCTACATCAACAGGAATTTTTGTGGTAGTGATTAGAGTCATGAGTTTCACTTACCCAACAGTGGAAGAAAATATGACTCTTTCAGTAAAACCCTCTTAGGCCATGTTACAATAATGAGCAAACTGCTAAATTTTCCTGTAGCACTTTTACTCAGGGATCTCACCCACCCGTGCCACTCATTCACAGGTACTTCACAAGATCTGAGATGAGAATTTGGATCAAAGGGTGAAGAAACCCCTCCCAACCAAGATAGTCTTGGAGGCCCCTTTGGAGAGGGACTTGCCTTGCAGAGCATCCTTTTACTGTCTTGCCTTTGTCATGCTCTGCTGGCTTTTGATAGCTGGAGGTGCCAAGCACTTTATAAATCAACCCTTTTTTTGGCTGAAAGAGGGAGTAGGTCCAGATTAGGTATAAGGAAGAAATTCTTTCCTGTGAGGGTGGTGAGGGACTGGCACAGGTTGCCCAGAAAAATTATGGATGCCCCATCCAAGGTCAGGCTGGAGAGACTCTGAGCAGCCTGGTATCAGTGTGTCTGCTCGTGGCAGGAAAGTTGTAACTTTGGATGATCTTCAAGGTCCCATCCAACTCAAACCATTCTATGATTCTATGACTGATGCAGGACAGAGTTGTATGAAGATAGGCCTCATTATGTCTGGGTGTTTTTTTTTTTTTTTTTTACCTTCACACAAAGACATGCAGTGGAAAATGGTGCCAGTTCAGTATTGTGGTCATGCAGAGATGAATTTCCTGATGGGCTTCACTAGAAGGGTACTGAAGGAGCTTGGTTGATGTCTCCCATAATCAGGAAACACGTTCCCATGTTCCCAGTTCCATTCCAAACTCCAGGTGGTGGAAGTGAAGAAGATGGGGGCAGATTTGGAGGGCCTCCTTTGCTCCTTGCGCAACTGTGCTGTGGGGTTTTTCTTGCTTTTCCTTTAAAAAAAAATTAAAAGTAGTAGCAAAGCTTAAAGTTACAGCCCCTCCTTTAAAAATAGAGCTATGCTCTTAACAGAGTTGGAAGGTTTTAAGGGAGGCAAGGTTCCCCTGGAGCAGCTCCTCTGTTTGGATGGAGGTAGCTCAGTGCCATGATCTCTGTCTCTGACATGCTGTCAGATATCTTTACTGCCTTGATTTAAAGGGGAGGAAAGGAATTATATTTTATAGACCATAAAATGCATTCTTGGACTTCATGCAAACACTAGTTACCAATTGTTCTCTCACTTTCTGGGAGATTGCCAGGATGAGAAATTGTGTGTCTGTACATCAAATTTTTTGGTGAGTTTTAGAGGCTGGTTAAAATGTGGGTCTAAGCAAGATGCACCTACAAAAAAACTTGCTTGAGATTTTTTGACTGTCTCAGTCTTCATCTAATGGAAACTCTGTGCTTAAGTGCAACAGAACAGGTTGCAGAGAAAATTTGGGGAAAGTAGCTTAAAAATGAAGTTGATTTTTTTTCTGGTTTAAAGTAGATAAAGTGCTTATTCTTGTTCCTTGATTGAAATTATGCTTTTATTTGTATCTTGTCTTTTGGAACAGCACTTTGCAGACATCTGAATAGTCCTCAGCCAACCTGCTGGTTTGTGCAGTGAGGATTGTGGGGTCTTTCAAATTATATGTGAAAAAAGTAATGGTGCTTTCCCAAGCTCCACCCAGGATTGAGAAATCTAGCCTGCAGTTACTTTGCAGAGATACCATGTGAACTGCAGAAAGTAAGGCTGTACTTCTATGTCACATGAACACTCTTCCTCTTGTAAAGCTAAAAAAATGATTTTAAATTCCTGCAGTAGCTGATCAGCCTTTACTTTGCTTCTTTATGCTTGGTGTCAGTATTCCAGAACTCAACTGTATCCTACCAACCTTGCTTTCAGTAGATGCGAAAAACCTGTTTAACTTCAATATTTCAGTAGAACTTATGGCAAGAATGCCTTTCATCCATGTCAGAATGAGCAAATAATTATCTGCATTTGCTTGAACTTCCATAGGCAACAATTTTTGAGGAAGCTTCTGGTTATTCTCTTTAACTCTTTCCCACAGCAGCCTCCTCTGCACCCTTATCAGTGTACAGAAAACCTGTGCAAGTGGGGGGGATGCCTGGCAGTAGTAATGGAGTGGAGCTGTTACATTGCATTTCATCTGGGATGCAGGGAAGAGCTGTGCATGCTCTTCTGGGATGCTGGAGAAGAGCTTGGAGAGGTCAGGAGAAAGCACAGGACCTGCTCTTTCTGGGATGTTCCCACATCTGCAATCAGGAGAACTGCAGTTGACGAGGCACCTTGGGCTCAGGCTGTTGCTTTGTGCCTCATCCCATCCCAAATTGGGCATCCTCTTTGCCCTTCACCTTAGGTACCTCTGTGCCTTCAGTGGCACAGTTCCAGATCCCGGGGTTTCTGCTTTCAGGAATCCCTCCTTTAGGTGATCTTGGACTGTTTAATCACTAACACATTTCTCTAACTTTCAGCCAGTGGAGGACTCAGCTGTCTCATTTTTCTGCCCTAGCAGCACTCAGCTATGTGACAAAGGCACAGGCAAAATACTGAAATGGGCAACTCAAGGTCCCTGTGTCAGGGACTCCTGTGTATTACTGGAAGGGAAGGAGACAAGGTCACTCAAATTCTCAATAATGAAAGAATTAAAGGGCATTTTAAGTTTGGAAGAGGCCTTATGAGCATGTGTCAGTGCAGGACCATAACACTTACCAGTTCCTGGATTTTGTACCATTTTTCCTTAATAATTTACCTTAATTTATTTTTGTGATGTTGCAATAGTATAAAAGATCATGTTAGTAAAACAAAAAGTGGAGATATATGATAAATACTTTCATGTTTTACAGTTTTATGCTTTAATTTCTTGAATGCTCTGGGGAGATCTTTTGTGCAGAAAGGATCGGTCTCACTGAAATCAACCTTGCTGCTTTTGTTTTGAGCAGCTCCCCTGTGCCTCGTGGTGGTGCATTGCATATTCTGTAGAAGGGCTCAGCATCGTGGGTGGTGTCTATTACTTCTCACACAAAAAATTCCAGACATTGCAGGTCTGTAAGGAATAGGAGGCCTTTTTAAAGTTCCTTCAACAGCCTCCTTCAGTTATTTAAAATAAATCCTTCAGATTTTGCTCTCACACGCACACCTCTACAAACAAGGTGATAACTGAAGATCAGAAATAAGGGGTTGAGGTAGATTAAGCAATGGAGGAAGCTGAGGGTCTACATTTAAATGATTAGAGGCTTTGCTTCTAATGTAAGTGGGGACACTAATAGGTGACAGACCTTTCTTTGTACCAAGATGAGTATCCTTTTGCAACTATTTTTTTTTTTTTTTGTCTGTAGAGAGCTATTATGGTCTTGTTAATCTTTGTTCCTTATTGGCTTCTCCATAAATATCAGCTGTCCCCTCAGCATTGTGATCTCCGTGTTGCTACTGGATTATCTATGGTTAAAATTTGTCTAGATGCTCCCTCCCAGAAATGCTTCTAACTAAATATTGGAGAAACTCCTGACCTTCAAGTTGACATCCAGGTGTGTACTTCCACGTGACTCTACAGTGCTGGCCAAGGGAGAGACTGACCCCAAAACTAGGATCAGGAATGTTTCTATTTGAGACCCAGGGAGAAAGTGCAGACTTTAGAGGTGTGATCCTGTGGTTAGGGGAGGTATTGGAGACCAGTGGCATCAAGCTGACTCCAGGAGCCCTGCTCCTGCCTGTTTCAGTTCCTGGGAGCTAATAAGCACCAGCTGCAGGAAAACTGAGCTGGAAAACATTGTGCAGCTTTCCTTCTGTTTAAAAATATGGCCTTTTTTTCCCCTTACTGTGTTTATGTTTTTATAGGTTGACGAACATCACTGGTAGGGCAACCTAGCCATGAAAACAATGGTGTGACAAGGGGACAGGTCCAGGTTGGACACCAGTGCAGGAAACACCTGTGAGCTCAGTGCCATCCTTTTCTCCACGGCTGCACGCTGTGAGCCCTGCCCTGGCCTGTGGGGCAGCTGCTGGCCCTGAGTTAGAGCTTCCAGCAAACTCCTCAAGTGCTGGATGTGAAATTCAGCTGCTTTTGACCAACTCTGCTGTGAAAACTTGGGGAAGAGGTTTGTTTGCCCTGCCAGTGCTCAGGAAGGTGGCTGCTTTGGGGGCTGTCCATGCAGAGCTGTTTTGGGGGATTCTGTGCTTTGCGGGACCCTCTGGTTGTAGATGGGAGGTGTGGATGTGTAGGAAGGTTCTTGGGGTTTTTTGTTCCTTTCTACAGAAAATATCTGGGCCATTCAAATCATTTGCCTTTTCCCTTGTGCTGACAATTTAATGGCCTTTTTAAAAGCTTTGGTTTCTCTCAAGTACGCTCGCCCCATACTTGTTTTAATTCTTGTGTGGAGGCCTGGAGCTTAACAATTATTTTGCTTAAGCTCTCTGAGACTTGCCATAAAACTTTTTTTTTTTTTTTAAACGCACACATGCTAATGATCCTCATCAGATCATATTGTTAAACAGGGAATAAAGTACTTGCACCACGATGACATTATTTTTAAAAAATGTTAAAAGCAGGCCAGCAGAGCCCATTTCAACAGTTTTGTTCTGAAATAATTTGCACAGATTTGTTAGAGTTAATTTGTTGAAAAGTTCAGTGTTTGTGCAGGCAAGTCCTGATTTCCACACTGAGGCACAAGAAGCAGGAGAGGAGCAAGTGTATGTCCAGCATTTTCAGGAGCAGGATGGTGGGAACTTTCCCTCCCTCTTACCCTTCTGCCCCCTCCCAGCTGCCCTGTGCAGGAATGTAAAAGCAGTGTCAGAAGGCTGGGAAAGTCAGCTTTGGATTTTTGTGGACTCCTTGCAAATCAGAGGAACTGTCTGGCTCAAATCTGCATTTAGGGCCAAGAGAAGAGGATTTCCTGCTATTTAGTTGCTTGAGGAAGGAAAGGATTTACCTCTCTGCTGTAGCAGGACTTAATTTTTCTCCTTTTTAATAAGAATGTCACAGTGTAGGGCAGCGGTAGTAAACCTGCGAGAGCAATCACGGCTCTCCCTCCTCTTCCCCGAGGTGATGCAACTCCCACCCCTGCCCAAGCATCCTCCTGTCACAGCTCCCAGCCCCAGCAAGGGCTTGGCATGTCCCTCCACTGTGAAAGAGAGAGTTGTGGAGGGGGTGGCTGCTGCTCCCTGGGCCGGCTGCCGCGCTCGGCCACCATCTGGATCCAGTTAGCTCTCTCGGCAGTAGGGCTGAGTCTCATTTCCTCCAACCAGTAATGTTATATAGGCAGTGATCCTGTTCTGCCCTAACATAATTGAAAATTATGTGTATTGTAGACTCGCAGCGCTGAAATGTAGACTTGTAAAAATCTGTGGCTCAGGTAGCCTGTGGAGATTGAATTTGGCACACAATGAGGCTTTTATGTAAAGTAAGAATTATAAGCCACCACATCAATATTGTGTTACAGGCATGACAATTCTTGGATGAGGAGGCCTTGAGTCAGGCTCGTCACCTTAAACAATGCTAATATTTCATACTTTACCAACAGGGCTGGCATTTTGAAGCCAGCAAACTGTACTTTTTTTTGCTTTTGCAAACATCCTGCCATTGAAGGTGTGGGTTTACTAGCTTGACGTGGGCATTGGCTGTGGGCTCTGGCCCCCTCTGCTTATCTGACAGATGGAATATCTCACCCTTAGTGGGGCTAGGAGGCTGCTCTGGATCCTGGCCACTTGGTAGAGCTCATGGAAGTTCCTTTATCAACCTTTGTGCTTTACTGCTTTCCCTTGGGTCTGGTTATTTGATTTTATTTTGTCTCCCACTGGTGTGTTATCCACTGGTAGAAGTGGAAGCTGTCCATGTCTGTGCTTGTGTGCAAAACTGAGCCCTCTGGGTTTGGACTGTTCCTGCTGGGCTTCATGTGCATGTCCAAGAGAAGCTGTTTGTGCTTTAGCCTTTGCACTGTAAGACTTCTTGGATCCTCTTTGCCAGGGGTGTGTAAGAGAAGGGCTTTACTGAGAGTCCAGACTAAGGGTTTTAAAAGGAGAAAAAAAAAGTGTAATAGTAAGATCTTCTGAAACGTACATCTTGCCCTTAGGTCAGCCTGGTGTAGGAGCTGAAAGTACGCGCTGAAAGCACGGGCTGTTGTGGGATAGAGCTGGAGTGGGAGCAACCATGCCTTCTTGCTCTGTTTCTTCTAATGGAATTTATTGCTAGTAAAAAACAGCACAACTGACAGTCCTGAAGGCTTTGTAATCCCTGCAATAATTACTGACTGGATGGGGTCTGCTGTGAGCTCACCCCTGCTGCTTGTCAATGCCTCTGTCTGCCCTTGGGGCAGTCTCAGAGAAGCCCACGTGTTTCTCAGCCTGTGTTTTAGGACAGCTGCTGACCTGAGCTCCTCACAGGCTGTCATGGTTGTACAGATATTCCAGGGTTGCTTGTGACTGCGGAATGGTCATGGAAAAATGTAGGTGATGAGTTTATTTTTGTGGGTAGTGGCTTGGTGTCTGTTCCCTGAAAAGCCACTGTTTAAACTGTCATGTTCTTGTAGGGGCTTCATTGTGGCAGTGGTAGCTTCTTGCTCTCCAAAAACCATTGTGAACTTTGAAGCAGAGTCATGCACACATCCTGTGAGGACGTTTTCCTTGGAAGAAGGGAAAAATACTTCACTGATTGTCTGGAAAACCTGAGGAAGCCAATAGTAGCTGTGAGCCATCAAGACCCGTAATGGAAATTCATGCGCCCCCTCTATGTGGTGGTGTGTTGATTGCTGTCTAAGAAAACCAGTGGGCTTTTGAAAATGTAGCAGTTTACTTGTTTAATAGTGCCATCTGAAAATCTGTAATATATCAGATTTCCCCTCAAGTTTAAAAGTTGGCTCTTAGTTGGCTCAGGCTTTGGGTCCAAATTCTACACGCTCGAGTTGCATTTTTACGCAGTTTTTTGAAACCACAAAGGGTTAGAAAGTTGCTTTAACATCATCTCAACTTTAAAATTTATGTTGTGGTCGCATATATTGAAGAGCAGGGATTTGATGCAAGTGATCAAGTATCTGGAGACTTACAATTGAGTTGTAAGAGTTAGAAATATTGCTTATCGGTAGTCTAGTTCTGGTTTGTTTGGGTTTTATTTCTTGTTTTTAAGAAGTGCTGAAACATTCTGGTCCACATTGCACAAATCCCAAATGTGAACATGAATAAAAACAAGACTTCTTGGAACTTGTGGAACTCATATGGGGCACAAATCCAGAGTATGGGTTTGTTTATTTGCATTCCAGTAGCTCGGAAAACTCAGGCCCTCCAAGTGATGGGAATTGGTAACACGTTCTCCTGCTGGCTTCTGCTTTTTGGGCACCTCAGTGCCCAGAGTCTTGCAGCAAACAGGCCTTGCATGTGAGCAAATGTTTTGCATACGTGAGCAAATGTGATAGATAGTGATGTGCTGAAAGCATGGAACCAGATCTCCTTCCTTCCTTCATGGAGATTCAGATACAGCTTCCGCTGTTCTGGAGTGGCGGGGGCTGTTCGTGCATGGTGGCTCTTCAAGATTGNAAAAAAAAAAAAAAATGGAAGGAATGGGTAAACACAACTATTTCTCTAGTAGGTATTTTCTAGGAATAGATCTGTCAGATCAAGCAGTGCCTAGTGCTAAATAGGAGCTTCTGCAGTGGCCTGATCTATGTGCGCAGCTGCTTTTCTTAGTCCTGGGAGGAGGTGAATGTATGTGGCTGTACGCATTTCTTCCAGCATGATGAAGGGCTTTTAGAAGTCCCATATTAACCTGAGTTAACTGGGACAGCACAGCAGCATGTAGAGAGAAAAGCTTGGGCTGAAATTATATTTAGATGTACAGCGCAGAAGTTTGTTTGGGATAACTAATTTCTCTGTGGACCTGCTTTTGTTCAGAATCGAGCACTTCTGGTGCAGTGAGCTGAAGCTTTTCGTGCGTCTGAATCAGTGCCCCCATATGCTGCAGACCTGGCACCTCTGTGTGTTCAGCCTGTGTGCTGTGGCAGTGCCACAGAGAAGCTGTGGCTGTCCCCGAGCCAGGGTTGTCTGATAGAAGATAAGCAAGAAGAAAATCCACGGTGTCTTCCAGAAATGGTGAAAAGAAGAGAAAATAGGTGCTAAGACCCAGCACTGCTGGGTCTTTTTGAGGTTGTGCTCTGTCTTTAGAGCTCATACAGCACTGGGGAGTTGGAGCAGTTGACTTGGTACATTTGTTGAAAGAAAGCTGACAGATGACCCATTCAGTAATGAGATCATATTCTTAATTCATGATATGTTTTCCTTCTCCTGACACTGATATCCACCTTTTCCCTTGTCCCATCCTCTCCATGGTTATGCTATTTTGTTTCTTTGTGGGTTTTATGCTACTTCTAGATTTGCTACGATTAGTAAAATTAATGTAATACTGTCTTTGTAATCTGCTTTTTTTTCTTATTCCTGAACTGTAACACAGTGGTATGAGATTGTTAGTTCTGCACAGATTTTGTATCCACAAACATGTAAGGTTGTCTTAATTTTTTGTTTCAGTTCCTTGCATAAATTTTAATTTATACTTTTTTATCCATGTTACCTAAGGTTTGTTATTTTTTTTTGCCTTTCTTTTCTGAACTCATTTTTCTTTTCCCATTTTTGTTTCCTCCATCCAGTATCTGCAGATGAAATGGCCACTGCTTGATGTTCAGGCAGGGAGCCTTCAGAGTAGACAAGCCCTCAAGGATGCTAGGTCTCCATCTCCAGCACACATTGTTGTAAGTAAACACAGAAAGATGTTCTTCCTTTGTTTAAAAGAAAAAGCATTTGACATTAATGGCAATGGTTGTCATCAGTTTTTTTTTTTACACAGACCAAAGGAGAAATACCTCAAAACAAGCAAATCCCTAACAAGCCTGTGGTAAAAGGAGGGAATACTTTTGTTATCACTGGGCTGTTTATGAAATTATCATCCATGTGCATTGCAAGAGTACAGGGAGTCAAAAATGCTCTAAATTTACACACTGCAGAATTATGTAGTGGCAGTGGGGTCCAGTCAGGCTGGTTTGCACATCTGACAGTGTTGAAGTGAAGAGCGTGAAGAGACTGTCTGGAAAGCTTAGACTTAAGACTGCCTTAGAAAAATCAAAACCAAGCTATTCTATGTCCTTTACTTAAAGAAATCTTTTCTTACTGTAAAATCTTGGATGAGAGTTTGACAGTCAGGATTTTTACCTGGGTGAAGGCTCAGAAGAGCCAAGTTCAACAAAGCACATGTTTCTTTGTGTTGTGATGACTTCTCATTTAGTATAAACATTGTTATCAAATGTTTACTACTTCTTGCAAAATATAAAACTCTCTTTATAATGAATAGTATTTTTAAAAATAGTTATTTATTAACTTCTAACTTAAATTTTCAATTCTTGGTTATTTTTCTTGTGCTTCTGTTGTGAAAACAATGTTGGGTTTGCAATGTTCAGTACAAATTTACATGAGAGTGGTTTGGGGTTTTATTTTACATTCTAAAATAGCATCCATAGAGATCTAGAAGGAAGTGGTTTGTTTATGTGGTGATTTGCAAGAGCAGTGATATGCAATGGTCCATCCTCACCCACAGCCAGTGTCAGTGCCATCTATTGTTAAGGAGCATCTTAGCTCTGACTATTCATCTGGGACATTTACCTTTGGCATGAGAATGGCATGTAGTGGGTTAGAATATTTCTTCTGAAAAAATTCATCATGAAGCTTAATGTGATTTTTTAAAAAACATTTTACAACCATTGGATGATAAGGTAAATAACAGGGAAAAAACCTGCTCTTTCTTTACTTTTTGCTCTATAGTCTGGAGCTGACACAGCTTGTAGATCATCCAAGGCACACATTGGTTTTGCTAGAAATCTCAAATCATACTAAACATTTTGAGGTACTTATTTTTCCATTGTTGTCTCTTTAAATTGAGAATTGTCAGCCCATTGTGATGGGTGTCATAGTTCTTTATTCAAAAGGAAAAAAAAGATTTCCTATGTTTTAGAATACATAGCTTCAAAACCATTCTTCAAACCATCAGAGAGCAATTGGAACAAGATTGGTTCTGCCCAGTTGATATCTAGTGCTGGCTGCTTCACTTTTTCAGAATTACTTTTCTTTTCCTTCCTGTCCACTTGGGCTGTCACTGGAGGAAGAGATCAGAGAAAAAATGTCTGGCTGGTTAATCAGAAATCTACAGTCATCAAAATCTGCCATCATCTTACTCCTAATAAGAAATGAGCTAGAGAAACTTTCCTATTTTAGTTCTTTTCTTTTTACTGCTGTGCCAGAGGACTGACACGGAGTGGGAATGTTCCTGGGGCTCTGGCATGGTGGATTGGTGTCAGGCTCCTAGGAAGAGATGGAGAGGGAGCTAGAGGCTTCTCCTGGGTAGTTGCAGCTGGGGAGGGCAGGATGAGTTTGGATGGGGTCACCTGAGCTTCCCAGTGCTGAGCATCCACTGTCCCTAAGCCTCCTGCCCTGCAGGAGAGCAGACACTTGCCTTTAAAACCCAAAGCAGCCTATAGGCTCAGGGGTTTGACTGGGGTCTCAGCTCCCCTGACTCTCTCCAGCCCTTCCACCCAGGTGTGGGTGAGGTAGAGATGAGTGGTCAACAAAATATACAAAAAGGGTTCAAAAATCACAGTCATTTTGGAAAACGAAGCGAAACCTGCATCCAGGGAGGCTGAGGTTGATCTGCTTTGTGTTTTGACCATTTATGGGGTTCTTATGGATCTCTTTAAAAGCTGTTTCACTCTGCTATTCAATAAAAAGCATATTTACCATAGCAACCACTTAGGCCATGAGGAACATATACTACCTCCGAGATGGAGGCCACCTTCCGAAAGAGCCACAGCTGGCATTTGTAATGTGATCTTTTGTGCTACTTGCAATGTTGGAGGGAGAGGAGGCGGAGGAGGGAGTGAGGGGGGAGAGCAGTGGGTTTTTGGGAGGGGGGGGAGTGAGGTTCTGCAAGGTTTAATGTTTATTTCTAGCAGCAAACTGTTTTGCCTTGTTCTGTTAAAGTATATAAATAAGGGGCAGTTTTTTCCACCCTTTTTCCTGGCACCGACCCCAGGCTGCATTAATTTTGTGGAGTGAAAATGGTCTTTTTTTTTTTGGTAAATAAAGTTAGAGCGGGTAATGGCATTTGGGGGAGATAAAGTGGCTGCAGATGCCAGTTGGCCTGGGATGTGTCAGGCATCTCTGGTGTCCCTGCTGCTGCTGCTGTGCCTGCCCACAGCACCTGGTACCTGGCTGCTCTTGCACAGGGCTCTATATCCACTTCTGCATTTGTGAAAACACAGTTAATCTTTTTGTGGAGCAGTGATGGATATTTCTCGGGCATCCTGATGTTTCTGTGCAAGTGTCATATGTAGGGATAGAAACTGGTTCTCTACCCTGGTTGCTGTGCCTAGTCTACCCATCAAGTGTACCTATGCCAGTTTTTCATCTTCAGATCAGTTGGGCTGCCCTGAAGATCTGTAGGAAAATGCTAACACCTGCAAATCACTTCTTATCTTTCCCCTATCTCTGAAATCAGGATTTGAGGCTAATCTTCATAGCTGGATTACAAAGAGAGGAAAGGAGAGTGTGGCGGCTTGGGTTTCCCCCCCAACCCTTTTTTTTTTTCCTTCCTTTTTTTTTTCCACTTTCTTTTTTCTCTCCCCCCCCTTTCTTTTTTTCCTCTCTTTTTTTTTTTTTTTTCTCCTTCCCTTTTTAAACACTCTTTCTTCTCAGTGCTTGGCTGTGACAGCCACAAGCTCTGTGTCAGTTTTTACTCCCAGCTCCAATGAAACTCCCCTTAGGAGTTCAGCTTAATGATTCAAGGCTGCATAACATGGCCGTCTGTAATGTCTTAAGTAAAATCTGTTCTATTTGTCAGCCATCCTCCTTTCAGATTTGTTTAAGAACATTAAGTTAAGACTACAAAAATTGAAGCAAAAGACCAGCATGAATAATTTGGCTGGATTGCTGTCCCCAGTGCCGAGGGCTGGGTTAATACTGCTTTTTCATGGTGCTTGAGAGAGTCTCCAAGGTCCATAATGAGAAACAGAATATTAAACTGAAATTATGTTCAGTATGTCTTGAGGAAGGTACAGCATGAGGCTCCATTTAAGACCAGTGCATTTATTTACATTTAGGTGCTTCACTCATCTGGTAAGACTTTTTGCATCTTGCTCTGGCACAGTCATGCTGCTTATCTCTGTCCAAAGGTGAAAGAAAACTGGGGCAAAAATTGTTTTAATAGTATATTATTAAGCTTGCTAGGTCAACATCTTGAATTCAGCCTGCAGATAGTACTATTATGAGGCTAGGATATTTTTAAAGTGTTTTTTGTGGTTATTTTCCCTCTCTCTTTTTTTTTTTTTTTCCCTGACCTTTGATTTCATTGAAGATATTAAGATTTTGTGAAACAGTCTTAGCAGAAAGTTTTGGGTATAAAGCAGACCCCAGCTTGCTCTCAGGGGGTGGGGTGCTAGTTGTCCTGAAGTCCCATGGTCAGTGTGCACCTGATTTGATCCACATGTGTGCTGCCAGCATGGTGATAAGGATGAGAGATGGATGATGTAGGAGTGGGAATCTCACATGAACGTTTTCTATTGCAGCCTGGACAGGCAGGTGAAAATGAGCAAGGTATGTCTCTGTGAGGATCTCTGAAATCTGCTCACTGCGGAAAGCAAGCTCCTTTAAAACCTTTTTTATCTGTGTGCATTCCTACAACCTTAAGGAGAAAACCAGTGCTGTTCTTCCCTGTTCTCTGCAAAGTAAATACTCTGATTCAGCCATACCCTCTTTGGGCAGGAGTGTGGGTGAAAGACCACTCCTGGGATCCTGCCTCCTGTAGGCTGTGCAAAGACTTGCTTTTAGCTTCCTTACTACTTGGCAAAAACATTCAGAAGCCAAGATGATGGTGGCTTGGTACAATATATTCCTTATAAAACACTAAGGGATTAAAAAAATTCCTGCATTTTGAAATAAATGTCAATGTTAGCCTCGGGGGGAGGACTTCCAGTACTTTTTGGCCTAATGTGTAAGGAACACAGCCATATAGTAGACTGAATCACCAAGAACAAAGAATCACTGTGCAGTAGTGTATCTATTTTTTTTCTTTTTTTTTTTTTAAGTAAAAATGTTTTTTCAAAACATAATGTGACAAGCAAAACTGAAGGCAAAACCATCTGAAACATACTGACTGTTCTCAGCCTCTTCGATGAGCATGGTCTGCAGGCATCTGGGACCTCTGGGTGGTTTGGAGAGATCTGGAGTTTTTTTTCCCAGAGCAACTGGAGTTGAAGCTGCACAGTCTGCCCTGCCTGTTCCCTAAATTTTTTGTCTAATGTGGTTTGTACTTCTGCATTTTAAAGAAAAAACAAATACCTACTAATAACAGTTAGGTTTATCTTAGATTTTAAAATGCATGTACAGTGTCCCTCCAGACAGGCTGGAAGTGGAGTGCATCCAGACATACCTGTGTCCTGGATGTGTGGAGCCATCTGGAACCATAATCTTGTAACTTCCACTCACAGTGCTCCGAGGAGGATTTTAAAGCTTTTGCTTTGTTTCTCTTTAATGTTTTGTTGTAGGGAGACTGTTCTTTTTCTGCAGTAAGCTCTAGAGATGTTTGTGGATTCCAGGCTGCCTGCAGCCATGATAGGACACCCTCTTCTGTCCCTAGAGATCTGCAGGGTGATCAGGAACAGGGTGGTGTTGTGGGGGGAAGGATTTGGCTGGGCATCATTGATATCAGTACCTGGTATTGAGAGGGACACGTTGTGGGCAGGAGGAGAGGGCTGTGTCTGAGCTGTCCTGGTGCCCAGTCTGTCCCTGATGGCTGGCAGATCTTGGACCCAACACGCAGATCCCTGAGACTCACACTGCAGAAACACCCACACAGACTTAAATGGAAAGCTCCTTTAGTGACTCTCTCCTTTTTAAATACTCTATACTTTATTTGGCTAATTGCTTTGGCAATTGCAAAGTAAATAAAATGTTTCATTAATACATACCCAAAAGTACGCAAACGTCTTGTCCTGAATTCTTGGAGCTTCTTGGAATTAAGCCACAGAACAAATTAGGCTTGCTGAGAATTTTGTGGCTGAATCTTTCACCACTAATTCCTTTTGAATTTTTTGTTGTGTTTGAAAAAATTCTGTGTACAAACCAGAATGTTTGGGGCTAAGTATAGAATTCACCTACTGGCAGCCCAATAAAATTGTTTTGGATGGGTTCCTATAAAACACACCCATTATATTCAGTACCCATTAAATATGAATGGAAACCTAGTGCTTGGTTTGTGTAGACAACAGAAGAAATTTGGGCTCCTTGAAAGTAACTCACTTGGTAATTCAATATGCTTGCAAAATAGTTCAGACTTTAGGGGACTGCTTCACAGCGTTGTGTTTACTCTGTAACACAATGTCCATCCTCTACAACTCTCATTTCAGTACTGGAGGGAACTCCTCTGCTGTAATGCTGAGACTGGGGAAATGTGCAGGCTTGTACCTCTTACTGTGAAGTGAGCAGGAATTTAATGCTTCTGCAAACATCAGTCAGCACTAAAGCACCTTCAGAAGACACCTTGGGGCTGGATTGGCAGCTGGGATGAATTGTCATGCTTGGTTGTAGTCAGGAGATCTGTGAGTAGTTTCAAGAACTCTGAAGTATTTGGATGCTGGGATATTTCAGCTGTGAATAAATGCTGTAAAATGTATAGTACTGCCAACCCCAATTGTTCTAGGATCATGAGTCAGGCCTCAAAAGATCATGGGGATTTGTGTGGGGGGGGTTGTGTGTTGTTTTTGTTTGTTTTCTGTTTCTTAAATAATACATTTTGTATTCTCTTTATTTGTTCTGTTTCCTGAGCCTGCAGGGTATACTCTGCTCAATCTCAAAGTTTTCTCTATAGCAGTTTGTGAGCTTGCTGTGTGCTGTAAGCAGAGTCTTAGGTTCTTCCCTAAACACTCGACTTCAAGGCTACCATGCCTTGAAAAACAGCAAGTACTGCTAGACTGGCTGTAAAATTGTAGGAATTAGGAACCCTAAGGCAGCTGAGTAGGTGTGTTTGGATAGACTTAGCTCAATCAAACCCTCAGTTGGGCATCCATTTCTTGTGAATCATCTGGTTTGACTTTGGGAGAACCTGGTCCTTGGTCCTGGCAAAGGCTCTGGCTTTGAGTGCTGGGGTGCCTTACCTTGTGATGGATGGCTGCAACATTTCCAGGCAGGGCCAGGCTTCTCTAACATCACTAGGGATGGCTCAGCAGGTCCTCCTGAGGTATCAGGTTTATAGATGTCGATATTGCAGTGAACTCAGGAGCAGTTTTGGTTTCCTGAAGAGGCTGTGCCATCTTGCATGTAAGTTGAACCCTTGAGATTTGACATTTTGGTTTGTTATGACACACCAAAGTATATCTCTCTGACATAGCTGAATATTGAAGCTCTCTGGGTGAAGAGGAATAAAGACAAAAGCTTGCCCATCAGATCATCATAAGAAAGATGTAGCCATGCTGCCTTCAGTGTGGTTGGAAGTGCATCTACTGCAGGATTCCTTCTTGTATCTTTTGTTCATAAAATAAGCCCTTATGTCCTTAATATGACACAAACAGGATACTTAAATTTTGGCCAATTTTGACTAGTCAGTCTGGGACACAATAAACCTGCAGAGAACAACATTTTGAGAAACCTACACTGGGAAGATGGTTTGGAAGACTATTTCAGCACAGAGGAGCCCAAGCTGCGTTTTGAACTCAATCACATGGCAGTCTGTTATGCTGAAGCATGCATGTTAAATGAACTTCTAGGGACTTGCATGGGCCTACAATTAAATACCAGCAGGCTATCAGCTCTCCAGCAGAAGAGTGGTTGTGCCAGGCGGAGCGGGGAGGACGCAGACGGTCGGTCCCCAGAGCCCCGGGCGGGTGCGAGGGCTGCAGCAGCAGCAGCTCGGCCTTGGCAGCGGGCGAGGAGCCGCAGCAGCGCCGGGTGATGCTGCAGAGCCAGATGGGTGAGCCTGTCAGATCAAAGTTGATGTGTGCCGAGGGTGGCAGACTTGGCAGGGCCGCTCACCGCAGGTCCTCCTCCCCGCGCACCCTGTCTGCAGCTGAAGTTTGTGGCTGGATTCAATCTGGAGCTCAGAGAAGTAGGTACTGAATAATGCAACCTCCTCTGGAGCCAGAGCCTGTGCTGACTGAAGCAGGAGCAGCCATCGTGTGTAGAGCAGAAGGTTTAGTGGATATGATATGGCCCTGGCACTTATTTTTCTCCAAATTTCTAGAACCACAGTCTTCACTTACCAGTACAGCTTTGGGCTTGTTGATGCAGAATGGAAAAGCCCAAATACCCAGTGGAAGTAGCTGTCTCAGAATAACTATTCCTCATTATCTCTCCATGCGGCCACTCTTATTCAGCAGTAAGAGGTCCTTTGTGTGGTTTAGCTTAATCCGCTTTGGAAACGGATTAAGCTAAATCTCACAAAGGAACTCTTAGTGCTGAATAACAGTGTCCACACGGAAAGATAATTCGAAATAGTTGTTCTGCGTTTTTTCAATTCACACTTGAGCACAAAAACTTTCCCGTGCAGATGAGCCTACTTGAATAGGAACCACCTATTTTCTGTCTAAGCAAGGTCTGTGTGCTGTGTCCAGGTGCTATAGTAAAGTAAACAGCACGTATTTTTCATTAAAAAGAAAGGAAGGAAATTGGCATTGCTGGGCTCAGGACCATTTTTTTTGCCAATTTGCTCAAGGATTATTGCTTTTCTCACCAGTTCATGTGGTTTGGGATTAGATTATTCATGGGATGCTTTACTTTCTGGAATGCGTAGACATTTCTGCTCTCTCTTGTGAAAGAAACTAGAGCTACCTTGTAAGCCACTGCATAAAGAGGATGAAGGATGCTTTCTGCTCTGCCCTATGCAGACCTGTTTGGCAAGGGACAGACCCATTTTGGAATGCCTTTGAGGAGTTAGGGATGTTACAAATAACAAGGAGTGATGCCTTTGTAACACAAGTTCCCACCCCTAATTTGTCCCCAAGCTGTGTTCTGTGCCTATTTTCACAAAAGGAAGCTAGAAATAAGTTGTCAAACAGATTTTGGGTTTGGATATGCAGTGGGCTGGTGACAGGGGTCTGGTTCCAGGGGAACTCACTTGGAAGCTTTGCTCATACCTAACAGATACCTGTGAGTAAAGTCCTTGAGCACTTTACCAAGGTGTGGGGTAGCACTGCTCACTCTGTTTCACTGGTCTGGCCAGAACAGATGCTAAGTAACTTTCCCTAGCTGATTTTGAGAAACGGATGATTTCTACATCTGGATTTTAGAGGCAAGCAAAAAAGCCGGTAGCCCCACAGGAAAGCAAAACAAACAAACAAACAAACAAAAAAAAAAAATCAAAAAAACAAAACAAAAAATCCAACCCCCCCCCAAAAAAACCAAAAAAAACAACAACAACAAAAAAAAAACCAAAAACAACCCCCCCAAGAAAAACCCCAACAAAAAAAACCCCCCCCCAAAAAAAAAAAAAAAAAAAAACCACACAAAAAGAACTCCACAAAAAATAAAAACCTCCACAAAAAATAAAAGCCCAACAACCCAGAAACTGACACAGTTTTTGAAATCTAAACCTAAAATCATTACATGTGTCAGACCTTAGAGGAAAGTTACTTTTGGTGTCATTTTTATCCTTGTGTCAGATGTACTTTACACCTCATGTCTTGGAATTAATAAGTATGGGGGAGCTGGGCCAGTCCTTCCTCTACCTTGGCTGGCAATAGCCATGCACCCAGGCCCAATCTATAGGAATATGTGCCAAATGAGGGATAGGCTGGTGGCTGGTCATGGACATGCATGGTTTGAACACATATGTTTGTGTGGATACAGGAGGAAGGGTGTTTTCTGACTAACCTACCTGATGGAAGTAAGAAGTAACCAAGTTTTGGGGTTTAGTTTGAAGGTTTTTTGTTGTTATTTTTTTTCCCCTCCAACTTTATCCCTCTACCTCCTTGGTAGAGATTAAGGACCTGATGGTGACCCTGGGCCCTGCAGTGCAGGCCTGCAGGAAGAGTTGCAGTTTCCTAGGAGAGGCGAGTGGTTCTTTAACATGCATTTTTCCTTTTGGCACGACTCAAAGACTTCTCAACTGCTATTACTGTGGAAACTAGCTTCTCTTCCTTTTTACTTTTTAGGCCTTGATTCAAGAAATCATTAAACATGCATTGATGTCCATCGGTGTTCAGGACAACACTTAAGCATGTGCTCAAAGTGCTGTCTTGTGCAGTGATGCTTTTCTGAGTTTGGGGTGCTTGAAATGAGCATTTATATGAAATAAAGTCCCTTCCTGAGAGATGATTGTGGCCTCTGCCTGTCCCCCAGCTACTGAAAAGAAAGTGGGAGGGAAGGAATAGTGTGACCTGAACTCTTCTCCCCTGGAGCTTGTCCTTGTACTGACATATTTCTTCCCAGGACTGTTGTAGGAGTAGTAGAAGAAAAGTTGAAGAAGGGTTTTGGTCTCTTGATGCTCTGGAAAATGAGCAAAATGGGAAATGAACAAAATAGGAACGTGGTGTCCTTCCCTGGCTGAAAGGCTAGTGTCTGGGAAAGGAAAGAAAACAAAAAAGGTTGCCCTAATCTGTGCCTGCAGAGCTCTGCAATGTCAGTATTGAGCGTTGTGGGCATGTGATTGCCCTGTAATAAGGAAATGATGTTTTATGGAGGAAAGCAGAATGAAGAGACCTGAAAGACTTTCTTACTGTGCACTTATGGCTCTTGCCAAGCAGCTTCATGGAAGCCATATCATTAGAAAACCCCAAATGTCTGCAGTGAAGTTTTCCCTGGCAGCAGAACTTCTGTCACTGCATGTTGGGCATGTCTACGTGATTAATTAATATTAAGCAAGCAAGAATTTGAATTGCTAAAGCCATAACTGCTCCACGTTGACTCCTCATGTCAATGCTTTTCAGGCATGTCCAGCTCTTTGGACGGAAGTCATTTACTGGACATGAAACAACCTGCTCCTTATTAAAGGGCTCTGATGGCCAGGACAGGTTACTTTGGGATAAGCTCCGCTGTGGATCTGAGGCAATGCTGGTTGCTCCACAATTGCTGCCCGAGGGGTAAACGTGAGGCAGCAGCTGCCATTTGGACTGAAGGTGTCTAGCATGTGGCTGGGCAGTTACAGAGGTGCTGTAAGGCCTTGCTGGGCTCACCCTGCAGTGACTTGTTCCGCTCGTCATGCCCGGGGCACATCCAGGGAGTGCCCGCTCACACCAGAGATGGACAGTTAAACTCCATTCCTGCATAGGCAGCCTTGGACACCTCAGGTCACTGCACTGAGGAATCTGTGGGGTGAGTAAACAGTGAGAAAGTGCGAGGGAGCAGTCCCAGCACTGGTGGTAGAGGGGAACAGCCAAAGAGCTGGTGCCGTGTTCTTGTCCGGCCAACTCAATCTGCTCCACGCCTGGGTGCCCAGCTGGGCTGTGACTCTTGAAATAAAGCATCACCCTGTTCCTGTTTGCTGGTGGTTGGACTGGTGGGGGCCTTAGTCTGGGGTTGGAAAATTAGGTACCCTTCCCTTCCCAAGTGCCATTTAAGCATGATAGTGCCTTCTCCCTGTGGACACAGTTTCATTGATGTGACTGTGTAATGAGCAGGTCAAAGAGCTTGGTGCAAATTAAAGATAATTTCATTAGCATTTTACTGTTACCTGTATTTAGGAAGATGTAGTAGGCAAGGAACTGTCAGAAAAGCAGATTGTTGTTGCTGCCTCAGACTGCCCAAATCCAGGGGAGATGGGGCTGTGTAGTGCACACAGCAGCAGTTGGGTTGCTGTATGTGTGCTGTGACGGGCACCGTATGCTCACGTCCCTTTCCCAGGAAGGTAACGTGTTCTGCATATCAGATCATGGCAAAGCTGGAAGCGATGTACAGCTCCCCTGAGTCTGAGTTCACAGTCCAGACTGGTAGGCTAGCCTGTCTTTGACATGCATATTTAATGCTGTAGTTGTCTTTGCATATTTTGCTGGAGGGGACTAAAGGCGAAAAAAACCCCAAAAAAACCCCTGGTTGCTCACCTGTCCTTCAGCACAGGTGAGCTTTGCACTTTTTCCCTTGGACATCTGTGAGACATTTTAAAGAGCATCATGGGTTCCTGACATCAAAGAGTTAATAGCAGTGAGTGGGTACAATAGCTCATTAGGACTTAAACGTGGGCTGCAAACTCAGAAATCTTGATAATTTTGGTCTATAAGGACACTGAACTTTCAACCCTAGTTCAGCAATAATAAATGCCTGTTAAGTAAGGCTTCCTTTTATGAAGAGAGGGTGGATGGATGCATTTCAATGGGCTTTAAAAGTCTTGCTACTCGTTTCAGCGTCTGCTGGCCGAATGCATCCGGGCATGGGAAGGCATTTCAAGGTCTGCACAAAAAGCACTTTGAAGTATAACCTTTGTGAGCACCTTAGCTAAACCTGACTGCAGTTGGAAGCAGCATTTTATCTATTTATTTATTTGGAAAGTATTTTGCTTTCAAAGTTGCTTAAAAAAAAACAAAAACAAAAAGCAAAACCAAAAATAAACCTGTGAGCAATTAAATGAAAATGCAGTTTTGAAACTTTGACCCAAAGTGAAAGGTGCTGCTGTACATTTGCTTTTCTCATGGATGTTTTCATAACCAAACATATCACTGCTGATTTTTGAAAGCAGGGAAGGACAAAGCTGTGCTTTGGGATAATGCTCAGGGAGCTGCTCAGGCTGACAGCCCTGCCACCCTGGAGAAGAGGGGCTCAAGTAATGTAGCCATCCTCCAGCCCATGCTGACTGTGCCCGCAGGAATCCCAGCAAGGAGTTCAAAAATCTTTTAACAGCCCATTTGTTTACCTGTAGAAGGTTCCATTATGGGGACTAAGATCCGAAACAAATCTCAGAGTGGCTGCAAGTTCCCACTTCATAAGCTCCAATCTTCCTTGCCTTGAGTTCACAGGTCTTGATTCAGACAGGCTTCTGCTGAGGTCCTACAAGAGAGCTGAAGTTTGTGTGTGTGTGTGTGTGTGTGTGTGTGTGTGTTTTACCTCGCCTCTCGGAGAGCTTGAGGGAGACCTCCGTGAAGAGAGTGACAGGGTTTGATATAAACCAGCAGGACTGCATTGCTGCCATTATTCGACAGTAAACCCTTTCACAATGCCATATGCTGTGCATTCCAGCGCAGCAGCCGAGGGTGTGATATAGTTAAAGCACACTCGGCAAACAGGAAACGCTGGTGACCGCTGTGTGTGCTTTTCATGGAGATAAAGTATTGAGAGCGTAACGAAGGGAAAAAAAAAGTGCTGGGAATGGGGGGAGAGGACAGCAGGGGTGAAGCAGAGGGATGTATTTTGGGCCTGACGCTCCGGTCATTACGAAAACGCAGGCAGGAAATGCAGCCGCGAAGCAGCGGAGAAAACACTGCTTTGCTCCCAGATGTTTGTTTTACTCCATTACATGCATTTTCTAGTTTGCTGCTGGGTAGCGAGAGTGGATGTGTGTGGTTTGGTTTTTTTCAGGGTGTTTTTCTTTTTTTTTTCTTCTTTTCACTTCTTTTTGTTTGTTTGTTTTGTTTTTCTTAATTAACTTTATTTTATTTTTAAAGTTCCTGCCACTCTGCCTTAGTATCCAACTCCCTTCCCCTCTACCCTACCCTGGTTAATAATGAAAGGCTATTTTAAGAGACTGGAGTTCAGTAACACATATTTCATACTCCAGGAAAATGCGGACATTGCTGTTTAACCTAAGCACAGTTATTTTCCTGGGCAATGGCTCTGCAAAAGGCATTGCAAAGCCTCCTCAGAGTTAGGAAGTCGCTACTGCAGGGCAGGGAGGAAGGCAGGGGGATGGGACCAACAGGTCCTCAGATGGGGAGGGCTCTGAATCATAAACACACCGTAGCTTTAATAAAATAAATGAAGTGGAGCCTTTTCAGACGAGGGCAGACTGTATTGGGGCAAGCCAGGCTTTTAACGTTGGGAGTGAAAATTGACAGGCTGAGAACTGGGACATAAACAAAAATGTCAGGCCCTGGGAGTCTTGTTCACTGGACAATGTCTCAATTGTTTCAGTGATTTTTCGCAGGCAGCAGGGGATAGTGGGAGATTTAACTCTTTACTGGCCGTGTAGGAGCTGGAGGTGCTCGCAGAGTGAAGAAGTGACAGAAAAGAACATTTTTGTTTGGAAATGATTAAGCATGTCAGTGGGTGATAAGGGAAGGTCACACTGTTCTCTGCATACTTGTCTGCTGTTAAAGTTGGGCTTTACACTTCCTTAATTTTATTTAGGTTTTGCTCCCTGCTTGGAAAAGCCTGTTTTAGGGGCTTTGTTCCCTTCTAAATTTTTTTGCTTTTTATCAGAAAAAAATGAGATCTTGGGGCAGACCAGTAAATATATAAGAAGGAGGGAAAGTGTGTGTGCGTTACATTTTTAAAAAAATTTGTATTTCTTCATTAAATTGCTGACAGGCAAGCTTGGTATTTTAAGGCTGTCTAGATTATTTGGAACAGGCTGAAATGTGCGATAGGGAATGTCCTTTATTTTTTTAACTGCTTTACTGTTTTGCTTAAGTCTCAAAATAAAAAGCCATCTTCAAAGAAGGCAGAGGAGAGGCGAGGAGCTTAGTTGTCTCATCATACTTTTGCTTTATTTATTATGAAAACAAACATTGAAACCTGTTGCATACCAGCCTGACATGGGCAAGGTCCAGAAAGCTGCAAACTGGTAATTCTTTACTCATCAGATTTTGAATGTGTGTTTTGTTGTGGGCGGGGGGGAGGAGGGCGAGACGCAAACTGAAGTTGCTTCTTCAGGGCGCAAAAGCTGTTGAGGTTTATTTGCAGGAAGATAAACCTCTTTTAATAAAACGTGGGTCTTGTCTCAGTTGAATGAAGTTGAAACATTTTGCAGGCTGGAAGCCAACTCACTTGGAGTGCAGCAGCCCGGTATTAAAGATCTGGGATGTGCTGAGGTTGCTTTAACTTAATTTATGGAATAATAATGTATCCCATTTTTGTATCCGTGCATCCTCTGGCTGCTTTGTGTTCAGATGCATGTTTGCAGCCCCACACTTTCTCCTGCTTTCACATTTGTGCTTCCCCAGCCCCTGCCTGCTGCTGGTGGGCAGGCAGGAGGCGGGGAGCATCCCAGGGCTCTCCACTGCCTTCCTGCCAGGCAGGAAATTGCCTCCTCAATGACTGCTGCACGCAGTAATGCAGCAAACTTGTGCTCATGGACAGGCTGCTCCACAAATTCCTGCTTGGGAGATACAGTGTCCTGTGTGATAAGGATGGGGAAAGTAAGCTCATGCTCTCCAGATGCTTCCGTGTGTGGTTCACATGGATGGGAGAGAGAGAAGAGGGTGAAACAATGGCAGTGTCCTCTTGAAACAGGCTGTCTCCAAAGGCCAGAGCTCAGAGAGTAAGTTGCTGTCCCTCCTAGAGTCTGGCCAGGACAGGAGAGAGTGGGCGCTAAAAACACATGCTAGAGCTTCTGTGGAAAATCTGGCTCCATATGTGTTTTGAAGTGATACTGGTTTCAGAGATTTAGAAAACAGAAGTTGTTGACATGTTGGAGCAGTTGCTTCCCTGAGTAAGTATCCTGAATAGAGCTGGATTTAATAATTTATAATTAATCATTCGTGCAGCAAAATGAATTGCCCTTCCTGTTAGTGAAGGATCACTGAAGAGATCGTGATTTTTTGTGGAACTTTCTTTGTTACTCATGCACAAGTCTCAGCGTTTTGTCTTGGAGATCATCCACAAGCAGTTCCTGAGCTGGCTGGTGTTGGGGCTCCTCTGAGCAGAAATGGGGAACATGTGATACATTTCCGTCCCCTGGGCTGAGCAGTGAGTGATACTCTTTAATTAATAAAAGTTTATTTTCCATGAAGATTCTCCAGTACTTGCATAAATTCACTGTCTTGGCAAGTGTCCTTACCACTGAATTAATTTGCTGGTGTAGTCACAGAAAGCAGTTAGCTTTGTCACTTAATGAATTTCTCCTATTTGCTACAGAGCACAGCATAATGCTGGTCTAGCTTGGGTTGCTGTGGTTTTGTATGTTATAAACACAGAAGTAAAGAAATAGTAGTTTGAAGCATTTTGTTAGGAGTATTTTGAAATTTCCACCCCTTTCTAGTCATGAATAACAGTCAACTTTGATTTGAAAATAAACTCATTACTGATAATAACAGCCTGCAAGAGATCTCTGCTTCTCTGCTCCTCCCCATCTCCTAGACAGACATAACTGCTGTTCCAGGTGAAACAATGCTATTTTTAGTGCCATTGCAGAACATGTTCACAAGACATCTGCCATACAGCTGGACAGCCCGTCTATGTGTCCGTTTCATTGCCACAACAGTTTTCAGGGCTGCTTTTTCCTAGACATCCCAGTAGCAAATAATTTATTCTCTAGTTTAGATGAGCTGGTAGGTGAAATAGGGGGACACTGAGGAGAAAATGCTCTTTGTAGCTATGTATGGTGTCTAAAACCCTTCAAGGCATGCTCAAGGCAGCTCAAGTGTCCAGAATGGACAGCATCTTTAACCTTTGCTTGTGTTATTAAGGTTTTGGTGAGGTGTAATCAGCAGGTCATCTGCTCCTCTTTGTCTCCCACCCTTCTTCTAAGACGTGCCTGGACGAGCCCATGGAGCTTGGGCATCATGTGCTCTCATGTCCCTTCACCTCACAAGACCTGAATCCTGCTTGTGGAGTTTGGGAAGCCAGCAAAGCAAGAAATGGGCTAAGTCACACTTTGCAAGAGTTGAATGTTGTTTGCCTGCCTTCTGGAATGAGCACGTGCTGGGTGGTGTAAGTGTTTGGATACTTCTTGTTGCTGTGCTTCTCCTGTGAATATTGACTCAGCCTGGTGAGATACAGGTGTGGTGGTGGTTCAGTGAAGGGCTCAGAGAAACACTCCTGTTGTTCTGATTGGGTGTTTGGAGGTGTGATTGAGAGCTGCCACAGATTTGAGATATGGCCACTGAAGCAGGGAGCAATCCCTTCCCTGTGCTGTCAGCAGGAGAGCTGCACCTCTCAGGGATGAATGACTCCTGCATGGCTCTGCACCCATGCTGCCCTTGCACTGGGTACCTCCTGCCTCTGTGAGGAGGGAGGAAAGGACTTTCAAATTCCCCGTTTGCTGCTTGAACATCTTCCCAGTGTAACCTCAAGGTAAACATGGACATTCAGTTTGTCTGGAGTCTTCCCTGCAGGCCACTTCTCACCAGTATCTGCTGCACCCCCATGTTGAGGTGATGGTGGAAGTTCTAGATAATGGTACTTTGCACTTATGTAGCACTTCACATTTCCAGAGTGCCATAAAAACCCCAGGCTCCCTATCAGTCCCTGGGGGAAGAGGGAGCTTGGCATTTTTACCCTCATTTATGGGCAGAAAAGCTGAGATGCAGAAAGGTTAAGTGGTTTGCCCAAGCCCACACAACAAGTCAGTGTCAGATCTCAGATTGGACTTGGAGTTTTCTGGCACTTGCTGTCATTGTGCAATCAGCTGAAGTGCGTTGCCCTCATGAGATGCTCCTTGTCAGGCATGGAAACTTTGTGTAAAGCCTTTTGAAATGTGCAGAGACCCTGCTTTGGAGACAATACTGTTCACTTCTTAGTGATGGACTTAGAGGGTATTTTACAGATCCTTCCAAGAAGCAAAAAAATTGCCTTCAGTGGAAAAAAGTTCAGACTTTTCTAACACCACAGTTTAGCTAGTGGTGGCATCTCATTGTGCTGGGCAGGCTGTGAAGGGTTGTGTAACCTGGCCTGAGAAGCACTCAGGTGAAGCAAAGAAGTTCTTCAGTACCAGCAACTTTTTACAGCTTTTAGGGAGAGAAGGCACAGCAAGAGGCTCCTGTCTGTGAGAAACAATGTCCCATCTACACGTGGGATTGCTCTCGAGGAGCTGCTTGGTGTGTGAGGATGCTTTTGTGGGAGAATGAGTGCCTCTGTCTAGCACAGAGTAATTTGCTTTCAAAGTAGATTAAACTAAACTGGGAGGATGCTGTTAATCTGAAGCTGTGGGTTCTCCATCTGTATTTGATCTGGAATAGATACTCTCATTTAAAATTGCATTTGTGTATTCTAGATTGATTTATCTTTTTCATATGGAGACAAGGCCTCCTCTCTCAAACCACAATTTGGTTGAGATACTGAAATTGCCAGGTTATTCAGTAGCGCTGTCAGGCAACTCTTTTCCTCTGTTAGGTGATGCAGATTTTCAGAGGGATCATTTCCAATACTCTCTGATGATGGGTTTGACTGGGCAGTATCTGAATTATTTTCCTGGATGACCAGCAGTAAAAATGGCTGTGGCTAGGCACAAAGGTACCCATGTAAAACAAGTGAATGAAACTGGGCTGGAGGAACATACAGGGCCACTGTTGAGGTTCCAGAGGAGGCTGTTGGAGTGGTGTCTGTGTCTCCCAAAAAGCAGAGCCAGAGGGTGGCTGGGTGCAGGCTGCGGGGCGGGATGGGGAATGCCGGTGTGTCAGCGGGAAACCACAGGGCGTGGTGCAGGGCTGGCACTGCCAGGGAGCTGCAGGGACAATGAGTTTGTGGTAGGCAGTCACTGATACCAGAGAGCCCCAGCTAATCTTGGTTTCCTGTGGTGTGGTCTATTTGGATTAAAATATGAGGGTCGGGGTTTGTTTTTTTCTTTTTTTTTAAATTGCAATCAGCTAGTCTGGGGTCTCAGAATTCATCATTTAATATTTTCATTCCACTGAGGAAGCAGGAATAGCCTCCCTGCATACAGCCTTTAAGGTGGAATTAGCACGCATTGGCCAATTTCTGAGCTTTACACCAAGCCCTTAAGCTCAGTTGAGTCACTGCATTTGTTTTGCAGGCTTTTAATTTTCCATTTCAGTGGTGAAAATATGCCTCTTCTGGGCTGGCCCAGGTGACACATCCTCTGCACATACCTTACTGCAGTGTTGGGTGACCCTGGCAGCCCACCTGGCCAACTCCAAGAGAGCACTTTGGTCCCAAACCCGCCCGAGTGGTGGCTTTGGGCAGTGCCACCTCTTTGCTGAACCCAGATCATAAGGTTGAAGATGGGTCGTGTGTTCTTTTCTGGGACTTCCCCCCACCTTGCCCTGTGACTTGTTTGTGTGACACTGTATGGGACAAAGGCATTGTGCATGATGACATGGTGAGTTCAGCATTCACAGGTGACAGCCAGAGATGTACCTCTGTGCTGGAAATGTTACACCATGCTGGAGGATGTCATACGTTGTCCAGAGATGCTTCCCCTTCCCCTTCCCCCACTGCCCACATGCCAAAATAAATATCTGATATGAAAGTCAAGGTACAGAAGCCAGCTGGATTGTACAAAAGGTCCTGTCTCCTTTCTGCTGTTGTTATTTTTTTAATATAATTTTCCTGATGGGTTGAGTGACTGTCTACAGTAGAATAAAGGGATGGAGAAGATATTTTGGCATTTCTTTGAGCAGTAGCGTGTTCCTTCTTTGAAATCTGGGAGATTTTTTTTGTGTTTGCTTTGGATTTTTTGTTTATCTGCTCATTTGGGCTTTATGTTCCCCCACTGTCGACCCCCCCCGCCTTCCTTTCACAAATGGAGGAGAGGAGAAATTGTGTGCATGTGTGTGTGGTGCCCTGCCAAGCAGAGAAACTAAACAGACAGCCTCTATTGCTTTTGCTCTCACATCTCTAACTTAATTATGGGGGAGGCAAGGGGTGTGTTGTGTTTAATGTACTCCATGCTTCCAAAACTCTGCACTCTCACATGCTAGGGGCTGACCACTGGCACGGGCTTTCATTAATATTTTTTCTTTACCCTGCCCTTCTGAATCGCTACTTTTGGTTTGGAGGCTTCTTTGTAATGAAATTCTTTTATTTTTATTTTTATAATTGCTTCTGGATCTACAGAAGCGCATGTCGAAAATCATCTCAATGTCACTAGTCTTTAGTTCAACAAGAACGCTATAGAAACGAAAGGTTCTGTCATCCATCAGATTTTCTGTTCCATTTGTTGAAGATGAAAGGCGAGCGAATTTAGTGCTCACTTTCTTCTCCTTCTGACAGTTATTGATCCTCCCTGGAACTCTGCAATTCACGCTCAGAGCCAGCCCTGACACGGGGAATCCCCAATTTATTATGTGTGTGCTCACTAGCGCCACGTTAGTGCAGCAGATTTGCCTCCCTCTTTCAAAGCAGTCTGTTAATTTTTCAGCTGCACCTTGTGAGCTGGGATTCTCCCCCTTCTTGCCTGTTTTGCCTTGCAGGAGTTTTAATCTGGAGGCTGTTAATGTTTTGAGAAACAACTGCTCTAGCATGTGTTTGTGTGTAAGTGGTTTCAGAGGCTTTCTTGGTTTGTACAAAATAGGAAAAGATTGAATCCTTTTCTTTGAGACAATAGGGTATAGGAGGGAGAGAGCCTGCAGCCTGTTGAATGTTATGGTCATTGAAAATGCAAGATTATTAGGTTAGAGACACCCCCTTGGTTAAAGTCAAGATTGTGTTGTAAGTGTGCTTATTTGATGGCTTCCATCAAATACAGCTGCAACAATATGAAAGGAATACATGTAATGCTGGGAAGTATCATGGTCTTCCATGTCCATTCTCCCCATGGCCTTTAACTGAAGGTATGTCTGGGTAGATGGGAGCAGAGACTCAGGGATTTCCTCCAGTGCTTCCAGAGCTGACCAAATGCAAATCCAACACATCGTGTTGCAGACTGGAGCTGACTTTAGCCTGGCTGGCATGGTGCATGGGCCCAGGTGGTGTCCTGGAGCATGCTCTGCTGCATGGATGTGTCCTGTGTGTGATGCCCAGCAGGGCATGGGGGCACCAGTCTTCTAAATACAGATTTGTAATGCTCTGTTCTCTTCCAGCATCTCCTATGCTTCAGCATGGTACCTCCTCTTCTGTGACTGAGGATGGTGAAGTCTTACACACCAATTTTATGAAGCTTCTACTTCTTTGATATCACTGAGAGCCCTTTAGTGTAGGTGCAGTGAGGGTGTAATACCTTGGTTATTCCCTGCTGAGGAATAACAAACTCCATGGCTCTGCCTTTTGCTTGTGTAAATGTTCATGAAATCCTCTGTCCCCTGTGATCAGTCAGGGATGTGTGTCACTTGTGTTGTCCTGGTCCTCTTTTTTTTCTCCAGGCTACTTTGTTCTTGTGGTTTACTTAGCCCTTGGCCAACAAAACATATTTCCAACCAAAATCTTACAGAACAGAGGGGAAAAGCCCCTTTTAAAGAGGCAAGACCTGCTGTGGGTCAGGGTGTACCACCTTTGGGCTCAGCCTGGGGAGGGCAGCTGGACTGGCCCTGCAGAGCTGATGGTAATCAGGCCTCCCCAGCTGCTTACAGGCTTTGCGGGAGGTTGGCGGGCCCTTAAAAAAGGGAGTTTCACATCTGCTTTTGTTTATCCTTTTTGCTGCAGGCAACGCTGAAAACTTAATAAATTGCATTGAAACCTAAGGAAACATGAATATAAGAGTATTAGATAAATTACAGAAGCTTGCCTACCTGTAACATTTTTTATAACATGAATGGGAGGTGTGTGTTATTGCTTTATAGAAAGTACGCCATGTCTCAGCCTCACACTGAGGCTCTCTTGTTTAAACATTCCTCTGTTCTTGCTACTTCTGCTCCTCAGCTTCCACCTCTAGCTCTTCCCAAATTTTAACATCGTTTTTTGGTGGCAGGCGTTTAACACACCAGCACTCTGAAGATGTGATGATGGTTTTTCGAAGGATATTTATGAAGCGGTTTTTAAGTATTTTGGAGGCTCATGTCTGAAGGAACAGATGAAAGAAAAATCCTTGTAATGCTGGTAGCATATGCACGCTGTACAAAGACTGTCTCAAATATGTGCCTGTATTTGCTCTAATATTCTCACCATTTTTTCAGCCCAACTTGCCTGGCAGGGGCAGGGATGAAAGGGGAATTGTGAGAGAGAAACAATAAACTTTAAAACAGACACCTTGGTAAGAGATGCTGTAACTTCAAATATTTGCAGTTCCTTTGTTAAAGAACTGGCATTGCACATTAACCTTAATGTAAGTGTAATATAGCATGTATCTGAGGCAGAATTGAAGAATATGAATTTCTGCAGCTAATGGTTTTTGAATAAATTCACTACAATTGTCTGGCAGTTATTAGCGGAATGTGTGAATCAGGGGCTATGCAACACTGTTTACTTTGAAGACCTTGAACTATTTCTACCAGTTAAGAGCTGTTAGATAGAATCTAGTGAAAAGTAGCTTCATTCAGTTATCATACAATGTAGTGAGCAGCTCTGGCAAAAAGCATTCTCTGCTAGCACTGAGTCCAAATAAATTCTTCTGTTCTGTCCTGAATTGCAGTTAGTATCTGACTGAGGTCAGATAACCTGGCTGCCGCACATGCGCGCGGATGTGCCACCCGTACGGGCGTGTAAGGAGATCTGTGCCTGGATGTAAATATTGCCCTATAGCTTGCCTTGCTCTCGTGCCCACTGTGGGCAGGTCACAGGCACCTTGGCTTTCGCCAGGCACTGGCTGACCCTGCACAAGTATGTGTTCCCTGCTCCAAAACATTAGTAACGCTGCATTAGATCGGGCTTAATTTGGGTTTACACAAAAATAGCCGGTGCCTGTATTATGCAGAATGTCAAGCTGAATATTTGTGATGGCTTTTCCTCGCTTTATTATGGATCCTCTGGGTCTGATGGGAGGAAAGCATGAGAGAGGATGAGAAGGAACACAAAGGACCAGTGGAGTTTGGCCTCCTGTGTGCTGAACCTCACAGTTCAGTGCAAGCCAATGCAGAATTACGTTGCTCACTCTGGTGTGGCATCTAGGCTAATTTGTCTCGCTAATTACGCCGGGTGTAGGAGTATGCTGATGCCATTAACAATGTCCATGACCCAGACTGGTCTCCCTACCTGAGCTTTATGGTGCCTCATGAGCATCTGAGCTTTCCTGGAGCTGGTGACTCGACTGGCAAAGTGTAAAGGTCTTTGTAGACTAGGGCAGTAATACGCTGTCCGTGCTGTCAGTTTACTTACGTGGGCAATATGCATGCTATATAATTATTTTTGGAGAAGATAGGTGAGTTATTTGTCAATGTTTGCTAAGAGCAGGTGTGTGTAAGACTGGTTTGTTACCTGTCTGATTCCTTACGGTCGACAGAGAGCACCCAGGTCCTCACAGAGGCTTTATGAGCTGTATTTAGCAAAGATGTTCTCATGGATAAAGCATGAGAAGTGATAATTTCAGTTACACCTCAGGGAGCAGGGCTAAAGGGATGGAAGAGTGACCAGTGCCTGAGGAGGAATGGAGTTATGAATGATTTTCTGGTTTATACTGAAAGTTTGTGCCGAGTGAAATGGAGGAGAACAAACTGGATTCAAACATGATTAATCCTGTGGGATGCACAAGGAGTAGGGAGAGACTGAATGAAATAAAGTGTGGAGATTCTCAGCTAACTCCTTAGGCTAAGGGTAACTTCTTAAGGAAAGCCAAGAAATTGGATCCTTTCTTTATCCTTCATATCTGCCCCAAACTGTTTGGAGTAGAATCACCACTCATGTGAAAGTAGACACCATATACTGAAGAGGCAGCAGTCAGCTCGAGCTTGTTGGCAGGAGTGGTGGGAATGCAAATGCCAGTGCATGATTTGAAAAATCTGGTACTCTTGGAGGAAAGGGGATTTCCACCACAAAACCAGCTCATCCATTTTCCAGTAGGGTCTGTAGACAATGGATCCCACAATCCCACATGGTCTCTGGTGTTTTACAAGGTTTCATTTTTGTGGTCACCTCTAATTTGCCATGTAGACTACTAGAGGAAAGAGTTTTACTTCTGGCTTCGAAATGTTTAAAATGAAACTGGTAAACCCTTGTGGTAAATGTAGTCTCAGAGTTTTGCAGGAGTTGAACTTCCATCAGTGTCTGATGCCCTTGCTGTGTGTAGCTACCAAAGGGCCTGTCTCTAAGGGATCATCAATATGAAACTCTGCACACAGTTGCTGCACCCCCAGGTCTTTTCACAGTGTGTGTGAGTTTCAATATAAAAATCTAGGATAGATTCCCTGAAGGAACTGGAATTTCTGGTGTTGCAAAGTCCTTATTAGGAAATTGGAAAGATACACTGATGAGTGTGCCTGTTTAAAATCAGATAATACAACGGTTCCCACCATTATTCTCCTTTGGAGGGATTGTTTGTTAACTAAGTTGATGTTTCAAATTAGAATGAAAATGGAAAAGAACAGTAAGCAAATTATTTTCCTAAGTTGGATATTTGTAATATTTAGAAAAACAGTAATTGTATAACTCCTCTTCAACCCAGTACCAGTGCATTAGTAGATACTGGGGTCAAGTTGTCTATTTCTAGTTTCATGCTCCTTCAGTGAATCTGTATTTGACTCTTTTCTGCTCATGTCCTAGCAGCTCTATATTTATTTCATGTTTTCTCAGAGTAGCCATGCATAGGATCACAGTCTAGTTTTGTTATCAGGAGATTGTAGCAGTAGCAGGCTCATATTGTGCTGCTTGCATGTGGTACCTCACTATTTGGGGTCGATGAGAAGTCCTGCCCATAAATATGGACTGATCATTCTCACATGAAAACCTTAAATAACTTTTGTTTATATGAAAGGACTAAGATTTGTGAAAATGCTGGTTGGAGCTAAATGTTTTAATGTCCACAATTATAGTATGTTGTGATTGGTCTGACACTACTCTAGCAGAACAAAAACCCTTGCATGGACTATAGGTCGTGTTAAATTTTTAACAAAGTACTTTAACTTTTGGGGTTTGGGGTACCAATACTTGTCAAGTTTAGGAAGAATGGCTAAATGGCACAAATGGTACAAGTCCTATTTTGTATGCCATGGCAATTATTCTTTTACTCTCATTTCTGTTCTAAGCCTGTGTTGGATATGAATGTTCTGGTGGATCTGGTGTTTTTACACCCTTCATGGCTGTGGATTGTGGTGGGATCTCTGGTGGGCTGTCAGCTTGTTGCTTCATTGCAAGCCAGTTAATAGCATGGAAAGTGGAGATGTTAATGTAGCTGGGGGGTCAGCAGGTTGTCAGCAGTGTTATCTCCAGTGTCTGCAGTGCCATGTTCCCCTAATAGGCAAGTCCTCCTTGCAGCATGGCCTAGGGAACTTTGGAAAGCATCTTGGATGGAAATGCCAGACAGTTGTTTTGCTCTTGTTAGCAGCTTTTATCCAGAAGCTTTAATAGCATCACTGCAAAGTGTTTTTTAACAATTGGCTTCTTTGACAACTGTGGCTCCATTGGTAATGAGGGAGCTTATTTTACCAAAGTGCTGCAAAGAAATCCAGGGGTGAGGATGGGCATGGGTAAATTGCTTTAATACAACTTTTGTTTAATAGAAGCTGAGTTTGTACAACAGATGGATTAGCAGATGAGATTCCCTGTTATTTCTTCTGTAATTCTTTGTAGAGGGTCTTGATACTGTCTATCTACAAAAAAAATTCCCTTCTCCTTTCTGTAAGTTTTGCACGCTAATGACAGAGATGAGTAAAGAAAAATAGCCCATCCAGCTGCAGGCTTTCTAACACAGCCATTAGGTTTCAGGCAAGAAAACGATGAAGAGAAAAAAAGTGCTCTCCAGCAATTGTAATTAAGGGAAGAGCACCAAATACCTGTAGCAATATGTCAGTATTTTGAAATAACATTGCATCATGTTTTACCTGAAACTTCATTAATGATAGCATAGATGGCCTCTTTATCTTGCCAGCATCTGCCCTATTACTGATTGAGACTAAGGGCCAGGCATGTGGAGTAATTCTGTTGAAATAGTTGTTTTTGTGTTTTATGCAACTGGCAACCAAATCTGGCCTCTGGAATTTACAGTCAACCAAGCAAATGAGCTTTGAGCTCACTGTGGGGTTTGTTCTCCTTTAATGCTACAAAGGCAAGCTGCTAAAGGCAGCCTGCAGTAACACTGCCTCACATTCAGCTGAGTATCCATCAGTATCAAAACATCTCTTCATGCTCTGGTTCAGGGTCACACTTCACCTGTGTTGGTTGCTCAGCAATGGAGGGAAATGAGACTCCAGGCCAGGGGCTTCCAGCTTGTCATCTGTTGACTTATGACCATGGGTGGCCTGTGCCTAAGCAAGTTGCAATAGGGGAGTAAAGATAATTATGGAAAAGCCTGTTTTTGGTGGGCTGACCTTATCCCTGTCTTTCATCAGAAAATGGAAAAAGGTTAAAAGTGGCTGCTGTGTGTCCCTACTGCTTGTAGTGGGAGCTGCATTTGAATTCTAGGATTGGTGCCTCTCAAATTCATTTGTCCTG
Source organism: Peucedramus taeniatus (assembly GCA_013400575.1). Taxonomy (NCBI): domain Eukaryota; kingdom Metazoa; phylum Chordata; class Aves; order Passeriformes; family Fringillidae; genus Peucedramus; species Peucedramus taeniatus. Next base: position 452,416 of record WBNO01001362.1, on the reverse strand, counting down.
CAGATGCAGGTGACAAAATTTCCACCAAATATCCACCTCTCCCAAGCAGAGAAAAGGGACAAGGCAAATGATACTTCACCCCAGGGTGGTGACAGCATGTGTTGTTTTATCTGCCAGTGCCTTATGGCTTCTGAAATATTGAAGTTAACTAAGGGGAACTGATGCATCCCAGAAAATCCTGAGCAAGCACAGAAACACGTTTTTATGATTGCCAGAAAATGAACAGTGCTGGAGTCCCCTGACAAGAGTCACATGGGAGGCAGCAGCGCTGCTGGGTGGTACCCAACCCTCTCTGCTGTTTGATACCAGCTAGGGAAATCCTTCTGGTGGCATTAGTTGTTGATTTCCATTCCATTTCTTCTTGTTCACATGCATTGAGCTGGTCCCTGACCTGTGATGTTGCACCACTTCATTGCCTGAGTCATGGATGTGCTTGATGCAAATGCTGAGGGTGGCAGGCAGCCCATTGTTTAAAGAAACAGTTTCCTCCCTCATACAGCCACCTGGAACGAGCTCCTGTGAGACTTGATTTTATCAGCCTCAGCTTTTCTTTTGTTAGCCAGTGTTGTGTTCTACTAGGTGTTCCACTGGGTTTTTCAGAAGAACTTGAACTGTGCAGGTTGCGGGACAAAAAAGTCACAATTTTCTGCACAGCCTATCCAAAGCTGAAACAAATGCAAGAAAAAAGACTGATCAGCAGCAGTATTGGGGCTGCCTCTGACAAATTGAGTGGACACAAGGGAAGAAGTAAAATGCATAGTTCTGGAGCAAAACATGCCTCTTGACTTTGGTTTATGTATTGTGCTTAGCTCATCAATTTCTGTGTACTACTATCTTCATTGAACTTGTATCTTCCCCTCTCACCATAAGCAAGTGCTCAGAAGCATGAAATCCTCTCTTTTCTCCTCCTGCAGGGAATATTCATTTTAGCTCATGCTCTCAGCTCTCCTTCCCTTTCCAATGGTCATTTCTGCTTTCTGCAGTTGAGGCTGTTGCTGTCTCTTGCTTTTCTACCAGCCCACCTGATTCTCTCCCTGTTCTTTCATCCCTCTTCCTGAGTTGTTCTCAGTAGGATCTGCAGGGAGATAGTCTGGGCTGGGCCAAACTATTCTTCTCCTCCCCTTGACCCCAACCTACCTCATCTATCTTATTTAGGGATTTCTTTTTCAGCATTTAAAAGCATATAGTTTAAAACATTTTAAAATGTTAATGACGGGACAGTGTTCAGAGAGGGACAGCAAAACCAGGGTCTCTGTAGAGTACCAGGTGTGGGCTGTCCTGTAGCTGTCCCTGTTGGGCACTGTCTCACCCTGAAGAGGGACATGGGCTATTAGTATTTAGAAGCCTGCAGTTTCTTGTTCAAACAAGAAATAGATATTCTAATCTTTCCGAGACCTCAAGGAGAGATTATAATTTTCTGCTGCTGAATGGAAGCAGCGATTTCCTTTATAATTTTGGCTCTAAACCCCGTTCAGGTAATGGTATTCCCAAAATACTTGAATCCAAGCTATCCTAGCCCCAAGCTTTGGGATACCCATGTGGATATACTGTACAATACCTAACATGTGCTTAGCTGTGCATTTTAGCCATATGACGGTGTTCTTAGCCAAGTCAATTTTCTGTTCATTTTTTAAATTACCATGCTGTAAGACAGTGTTTCATGTGTTGTGCTAAATTTCCAAGTGTCTGCTCCCTGTTACAGTGCTGTTCTCATCTGTTAAGGAGGCAATTTCTTTGGGTAATAACACCAGAAATAAAATGATCAGAGTTTGACTAAGGCAGCAGGATCCTTGACAGCAGTGTGCCTTGGTTTGGCCCACATCTCCTGAAGGGTGAACTGAGCTACTTACACATCACACTTAATTTACAGTGCTAATGGTCTTGTGTGGAGTGGTAGGGGGGAAGAGGGAGTGCCCTCGCAAAGCACTGGAAAATGAATGTGTTGTCTCTACTGCAACCCACAGGCAGAGATAGTGGCTGCAGTCTGCTCACACCCTTTGGAGGGAGGTTGGGCTGCCACCCTCCTTCTGCTGAGGGTTTCTTCCACACCACTATGGATGGGGGTGTGCTTTTCTCAGCAGCTCTGCAGCAGCTCAGCACGCCCAGCCCATATTGGAAATGGGAATTTTTCCATCAACAAACACACTGGCTGACCTTGCAGACTTTTCCCTTCTTCCTCCTTGAAGCCCCAAGCTCCTTGCCCTGGCTTTAGTACAATGCCAGGTGAGTGCAAGATTGATACTCCCACTGAAGCATGGACCTTCCTTTACATGTCATACTTTGTCCCTTCCCCAGCTCTGTCAATGTCACTCAGGGTATGAATTCAGTCCCTCTGAGGAAACCCTTGGGGAATGGTGGCCATCAGTAGAGGCTCTTCACTGTCTTTGTTACCATGTGCTGCCAATAGGAGTTCATAGTATTCAGTATAAACTTACTTCTGTAATTTAAACACCAGACTCGCCTCTCCTGTTTATTAAATATTGTGAGCAGCTGTGGGATGCACTTCTGCCAAACAGTGTCAGTGTTGTTTTGGCTTCCCCTGTTTTCCCCCACGGATCTCATTTTGGCAGAATTTCAGGCAGCAAAGTAAGGGATCTGGGAGGCTCTTGGCTAAAGGGATGACAGGAGACACTTACTGGAGTGTCTTGCTGGTCACAAACTGGAGGAGATAAACCTGACACGTGAGTAGGTTTCACTGTCGCTTTGGAAAATTTTGTAAACTTGTAAAACTTTGTTTCATTGTAAGCTTTGCCTATTTTTCCTTTCTTTTCTTGAGAAAAATGTGCATTTTTCTTTTGAAAGCCTTGTATTTTTTCCCCCTGCACACTTTATTTCTGGTGTTACTCATTTTAGAGTTTTGTGATGTACCTCTCCACTATGATCTTCCTGCTCCTTCTCCAACACTGGTCTTAAAAATGCACGAGGAAAACCAGAGCCCCCTCCTTGCTATTCCTTTAAGTAATTATTTTGTATATTGCACAGTGTTTTTAATGAAAACCCTTTATTTATATGTTTTTTTATAATAGCCGTGGGTTCTCCTCACTCTGGGTGCACAAATCTAGCCTGGTTGTAAATTACAGTGCTTGCACATTAAAATAAATTGCAGTGACACAGGGCCTTGGCAGCCCTGCTGGAGGCTGTCCTGAACCCACTGGGGTCTTCACTGCATGTTTAAAACATATCTGTTTTTTGCTGGATTTACAGAATATCTGGCACTTCAGCTCTGTAAGGAAAAGTCCCCTTCAATAGTTTATATGGAGGAGTTCCATTAGTGGAGTTTTGGAAGAAGGAAACAGGCAATAATTATTCCCTTGTGTTTGATCAGCCTGATGCAAATGTTTTTGGGAAGTAAAGAAGGTTGTGTTCACTTTCTAAGAGAGAGCTCTCTCTGGTTTTTGTGTTGGGTAGCAGCTGCCCATTGGGGAACATGGGATTTTGGGGTAAGGAGAAAAAGGAGAGTGAGAAGGGGTCTCCTGACCAGGAAAGCTGCATTTAGGCCCACAGTTCAGCAGGTGCTGAAACTATGATTCTGATGCAGGAGGTGAGGTCTGTGAGGCCATTCACATGCTTAAATAGTTTGCTGAATTTGGATGTAAATGCCATCCTTGTAGAAGCCCCAAAGGCTGAAAATGCAACCTACACAATAATGTCAGATAGGTGCATCCAGCTCTGCCCTCACCTCTCCCTGTGCTGGGTCATATCACACCTGAAGAGAAAAGGATCTTCCATAACTTGGAGGTTCATGAAAAACATTCATCCAAAAAAAATTACTACAACTGCATAAATATAATAAAATAAAGGCTAAAAGTTTCTAGGGCTGGGCAGGTTTGTAGTGTTCAGTGCAATGTGCGCAGTGTTAAAGTAGCCTGGTCCTTGCAGTGAAGGCCAGTTCTACCTGATCTTTTGGAAAAGATCATCCAGAGTCATTACATTTGCAGATTTTCCCTACCACCTGTTTTCATGTCTGTAAATATATAAGACAGGACGCTCATTCTTTGTTCTGAAGGCACGTTAAGATCAATGCCCTTGAGCATGCACCCTCTTCTGACTGTCTAAAAATTTGTTAAAGGTATAGATCTTGATTACATTCTCTTAATCCAAGCCTTTTCTTTTAACCCAGCTCTTAAAAGGAAGCATACATGACAGTACATCACACAATATCTCAGCCCTTTCCTGACATTTCTGTGGAAGTAAATGAAAGGTGTAAATTAAAAAAAGCAAGTGTTTGTGTCTCACTTTAACCTCCTGTTATGTTAAATGGCTTTATTGAAGAGTGCCAGCAGTGTTCTCAAAAAACTTGGGAAAATCCACTGTGAGCTATGCAATTAGTTGCCTTGGGAGCTGAGTATGGAGTTCATGATGTTTGATGTGAAAATTACATGGACACATCTAATTGGGAGTATTTGCACCACACAGGATACCAAATAAAGAGGTGAACTCTCTTCCTCCATTCCTGGCTTGTTTTCTTCTTCAGTTGAAGTGTTTACCTTGAACTCTTCCCAGTCGAGATGCTGTTTATCTGGGAATGTGGATTGATCAGGAGGTGCACATTTCCCTCTGCAGATTTTGGAGAGCAGTGGGGAGAGAGGCAGAGGGGGCTCTGTGAGCCTGGAAGGATGAGAGGAGGACGAACTTCAAGCTACCTCATGCTTCCCATTATCATTCCTTAGTCATGACTTGCAGTGCCTATCCCAGCCCTAGAGCTCTACTCTTTTGCAGGAGTCAATGGCTAATTTAGAGAGTCCCTGGCACCATAGGATCCATTACTCATAATTTCTTTTAGTGGTTAACTTTTGCAGTATAAATATATATGGTGATTTTTTATGCTGACAGTGGTCTCCAATGTCCGTTGTTCTTCAAGCACTTTCTGATTTCTTGCTTTAATGTTTTTTGTTAATGGTCCTCAAAATGAAAGAAAAATGTTCTGTAAATTAGTAGCTGATACCAGCTTGTGTTGTGAATGTATGTCTTGGGGTATCATTCTCTGCACTAAGAGACCTGCTAACAAAACCCAGAAATCCAGCACTCTCTTCTCAGTATTAAAACTTTTATTATCTGTGTGCGCATTTGGTTGTATCTGTCTTCTCCCTCCTTCTTCCTTAGAAACTTGAATTATGTGTTGATCTTTAAACAGTTTGGGTTCATTTTTCTTTGGTTGCAAATAAAAGTTGCCTGATGAATGCAGCTAAACTATGAGCGTATTTTAAATATTCCATGGTTTTGAACTGCAATAAAGACTTAGAGTAAAACATTTTCCAGTAATTTAGTGCTCTCTTCAGTGCAGTTATTAAATTATTAGACCACAAAGGCATTCTGCAGTTTGATGTTATTAAGAAATATATTAGCAGAAAATACTCTATTATCGTCTAATGCTAATAATCAGCTGGTAGGAATTAGAAGAGAAGATGTGTAATTGGAATTCTTGTGGCTAATAAGATGTGAATTCTAAAGATATTTCCAGGAGAGAAATCTAGGTGCTATTATAAGAAACTGCTCTTTGTATTTAAAAACATTAGTAGGCACAGTGATGAGATCAAATTGATTCGCTTGAAATACCAGCGAGACACAATAATGGAGATGACTGAATAGCATTTTGATCCTGGAGCTGTATCACTGTCTTGCACCCTTTTTTCATTATTTGCCATTCTGCTATAAGATGCCTTTCCTTGACCTCTGCCACAGCTTGTTTTTAAAACATTGATGTACCAGGGAAACACATACTGAAATGATAACTCAAGCCACTGGTTTTCTAGCAGGACTGGGCCCCTTCTAGACAGGGTGGACAGGGTATATGAGATTACAGTGCACAGACAGTCCCCTCTTTCTAGCAAAGAGGGAGGTGTCACAAGCATTTAATGACTTTGATAACTTCCCCAGTGCAAGCTTTTGCAGATTAGAACCCACTTGGCTGTCTGTACATGTATCTGTGTGATATGCTACCAGTGGAGAGTGTCTTTTCCTGAAGCATTTGCAAATAGATTGCACCCTAAAATTGCAGCGTTTGGTTGCTCTGTTGCTGCTGGATTTGGTGTAATTTTTAGCTGTAAAATTACCCACCCACAGGATTTTGTCTTTGACCCCTGCATCAGTGAATTCCACAGGCTGATTCCCTGCCATTTGCAGTAATGGGAGGGAGAGAGATGGGTTTGTCTTTCTTACAGGGAACCTCCCTGTTTCTAGCCTAAATCTGACCTTGAGAAACCTAGTCATACTCAAACTTGATAAATACAATTTTCTGCTGGGAGCTAGGAGTCTTCAAATGAAGCCAAATGTAGAAGGCAGTGAGAGGGTAATGTGTAATGAGGTGGTCTTTATTTCTGAGCATGCACTGGCTCTTCAAAACTCAGAAACATTCTCCTAAATTCTTAAATGGGTTTTAATCTGTTGCTCTTGGCAGGGACCAGTGCCTTTGGGTTGGGGAGTTTGCTGCAGAGAGCAGGCAGTATTAGAAGTGGTTTCTTTGAGTGTTATGAGCTCCCTGTAGAGATGGTTGGAAGTTCACCACACGAAGAACCGTGTGGATTCTGCATGGTAGTGCAGGAGGAGTGCAGGCAGGACCTAGGAGAGTTTTAGTGACTTGTGGAGAAGGACAATGGGAAGAACCAAGTGAAGAGCATTGGCCAGGTGGGGATGGAGGGAAGGATGTCCTGAGAACCCACAGAGAGCTCACCAGGTCTCTCTGGTGTGCACACAGCAGGTGGTTTGAAATGCTGAAAACTGCAGCTGTTCTGATCTAGGTAAAAAAAAAAAAGAAAGCAAGGCAAAAAGACAGGTGAGCAGAGGAGCACCTCCAGATCTGAGCAGTTTGTAAGGTTTTCTTGGACTTGGTAATGCCTTGAGAATCCTGTTAAATTCTTAGGCAAGCAAGAAGTGATTAACTTTTCTGCAATTAAAAGTGTATATCTTGATTATCACCTCTTATTTAATTATCAGATGCTTAGTTTTAGTTGCATGGCTGTCTCAGACAATAGGAAGCAATCAGACTGGAGGAGGCTGGAGCTTCACAAGGATCTAAACTCTCCCAGACAATTGTGCTGTGGGAAGAGTCAGCTCTTGCCCTCTGCCTTGTGCTTGGGCATATGTGAACCAAATTGGAGAACTGGGCTGTTAACACATTTTTGCCCCTTTTTTCCTGCCCCAAATTAATTTGAACCTTACATCAGCTGTTCTCTCCAGGTTTCCATAGGACAGATGAGATGGTTTTCCTGATGTAAACAGGTGGACACAGGAATAAGTGGGAAAAGGTGGGACTCTGGGGTGTTATTGTAGGCTTACAATGGCATTAAATAGGAGAAACAATCTAGCTTTTTGTTTTGTTTTGTTTTCCACTTATGGAAATACCTTATATGTAAAGGTATATCATATTTGCATTTTAAGTGGCTGCAGTATTCACCAGTATAACAGGAACTGGACACTTTCCCCTGCCTTCAACAGCAGATACTTTCTAGGCAATTTCAACAACATTTTTACTATGGCAGTGAACTTTTTAAGGGAGATGTATCTGAATCTCCTGGACAGTATACTCGGTATTTTTGGAACTGTGGGAAAACTTGTAACCTTTCCCTTCTGCTTGAAAAGGAGAAGTTTTCTGTGAACCAGACCCTGCTGAAGACATGTGCAGAGGTATAGCAAAGGGTTTCAGATCACTGCTTGCATGCTTAAGAGCCAAAACTGATGGTAAGAGAAGAGGGGTTTGTACTGTACACCAAAAGAAGGGTATGAGGACACACATTAGAAGACTGATCTAATGAGAGAATGGTGGTGGCCATTGTGGGGAGGGCTTTTGTTTCATCAAGGCATGTTAGAAACAGTCTTCATTGCTTTTTTTAAAAGAAAAGACAAGAGGCATTTTAAACAAATATGAGTATCTGCAGAAGAAATAGGAGAATTCTTAAGAAACATGGTGAGTGAACTCCAGTCCCCTTCAGAGGCTTCTCTTGATGTGTCTTTCTCCCCTGACTTTGCTCGCCTCACCTCCCTACTCCCAGGGAGAAAATTTAGATGCTGTTGCTCAGAAGTGAAAGACCATTTTTTCACTTACAGGATCAGGAGAACAATTTTCTCTCCCCTGCAGCACCCTGGACTCCACTTCCATGGATGCAGAATTTTGGTTGTTGTTCCCTCCTCCCTTATTGTTTTTTGTGTTGCAATAATAATTCTTTTTAATACATTTTTAATAAACAAAATTCGTTTGAGGAGACTGTGAAATGATGCTGTAGACAGCAGACAGCATGCCTTGTTCTTAAACACTTCCTCTTGTCATGTAGATAGTTTTATCAGATAAAAGAATTGTTGCTTTCAGCATTGTATATTTTATTGTTGCACATGTGTGCACACACACTCATGCACACTAATGCCTGTCCTATCAGAACAATGCGAATGCAGCAGCATTGAAATAAAAAACCAATAATGTGGCTTTTGTAGGAGTTTTATATGCAGATCTTTTCCTGTGCAGCATAATATTCTATTTGAAGTGGAACTTAGCTCTTAGTTAACACTGAAAGTGATAAGTTGTCTAAAGCCCTGTTTAGACAGACAGAGCTTATTTGGCATCTGCATTAAGCTGTTTGACAAAATGTTTCGAATGTAATTAGTTCACATCAAAGGTGCACCACCTTCGGTGGCGGGTAAGATGGATGAGAACTAAAGATACTGAGATCAGCATGACCTGACTGAAGGCCTTGCAATTTAAGGTTTTACTGTTTATTACTTTATAATGTTTCAAAAAAAAAAAAGGAAAGGAAAAAAGGAGAGCACTAACAGAGGATTGTTCAAATTTCTGTATCAATTTTCAAAGCTCTTTCATTGTCTCAATTGTGCAAAGTTCTTCACTAGTCATGCTTAAGAGAACATGGTGACCTCCAAGAAATACAATTTTTTAGTGTGGTGAAACAGATGTGAAAATATGTTGGATTTGTCACCTTATTTTAAAGTACCTTTCTGAGAATACTTTCATTAAAATTATCCTTTTCCATATACCATTCCCAATGACATTTTTTTATCCATATTTTTCCAATTTACGCGTTAGAATTTTGGACTGTTGGGTCTGTAAAACCCAACCTGAGATTTAAAAGCTGAATTCTTGCTCATTCTTGCATTGGTGCTACCAAATACTAGGGTGGCAAAGAGGGGAAGTAACAAAATGTGTATGTTCAGATGCATTTGTTCCTTTACAATATCCCCACGTTACTGTTGTTACTTTAGCTCCTTTGTGCATATTTTATATCTAATTCTACTTAGAGCTCCATCTGTATCAATAGTGATGGCAAAATAAGAAGTGCTTCCTACTCTAGGAGCCAGTAATCAACACTTGTGTTTAATAGCATGGGAATTAGAGAAGGATTGCTTCCTATGCTTGCTTGCTGCACTCGAGTGGCTGCGGTGGTGTCAGCAGGAGTTTAATGCCCTGAATGTTGGGCTGAGTTTTTCAAAATGACAAGTCTTGCTGGACACCTGACTTGGGAAGCTCGCTTGAAAAGATGTGTTCAGCACTTTCTGAAGATAAACTGTATTTAATCACAGTTTAGGTTTAGGAATTACTGAGAACTAATAAAAGTGCCAGGCATCAGCTGAAGTGGAAGAGCTCAGCTGGCGCTTGGTAACTCCTGGCTTGCAATCATGTCAATTGTGTATATAAGCCCTTTGTTTTAAGGGTGGTACTTCAAAGTACTTATTATGGCCATCTTGGTATGAAGCTGCTCCACATAAGTTGCTAAGTAGACACTACAGAAAACCTGTGTGTGAAAAAAAGTTGTTCTGTTGATTCTTTTTCTGGATCATGCTGCTCTTTGAAAAGCGTGATTCACAGAAGGTGGGAGAAGACTTCGCCAGAGCTCCATGTAGCATTTGGCATTTTTCCTCAACAAGAAGTTTCTTTATGTGGTTTACTATGTATAATAAATGCTTAATTAGTATGATTTGAGGACTGATAAGTTAAATGGTTAGGAACAAGTGGTAGCAAAGTTCTATTTATGCTGTTCAAAAGAAAATAAAAGAGTATTTTGGTAGTGCTAGGGAGAGGTGCTCTTACCCTCATTGCTATAAAATTAGCTCCTTTCTTAGCATGACTCCAACTGTGTTGAACCTACTGTAGATCATTCATAAAAAGCAGCAGCATTCTGGAAACATGCGGTATTTAAAATTTAAAATACTTGTTGCATGCAGTGATGATGGATGATTGATATTTGGTGTCTTAGGCTCTTTTGGTTATCTAATCAGTGATAAAATTATTTGGTTTTCTAAGGAGCTTGGAGATGCTGGATTTTGAAACCTCTTCCTATCTCTTGGTGGTTTTTTGTTTTTTTTTTAATAAGACTTCAAAAACATGTGGGAATATATTTGTGGGGATTTTATTTAAAAAAATGGAATGGCACATTTAGGCTGGGAAAGAAGTTGTTTAAAACATGTGAGAGACTCAGAAGCTTTGAATGGGAATGTGCCAGCAAAAGTGGGATGGAGAAAATAACTGAGGGCTCACATGAGCCTTAGCCAGGTGTTGGTATGGGCATGAACACTGGCTCCATGTATACTTATGGTTATATATGCAAGATTAGAGGTATAGATCCATTTGTATATAAAGGATAATCCAACTAATACTGAATTGAAGATTAACCCCATTTGGGTTTTGTCTTCTTTTCCTTTCACAGCCTCTTTCCACATCCACACATGCACACACTTATGTCTTTGAAATATTTTCCCAAACTCCTCCTACATAATTTTCTGTAGAAACTGGGAGCATAAATAAACATCTGTTTTAATCTCCTTAGCAGGTAAGTGGGAGAAACAATGGGAGGTTTTATAGCCAGCCCTTTGCCCCCGTGGGTAGGAAATGAGTCATTACCATGATGAAGAAAAACGAGGGACTTGAGCCATAAATTCATGCTAATCTCCCGTTGTTGGTCTCTCCAGCATGGTTAGTGACTCAGCATTATGTTTGCAAACGGGGTACTGTGCCCTGGGTGGCCTGTCAGATGCCAAATTGTTCCTCTCCATGTTCAAAGGTCTTTGGGTGGACAGGAGGGATGGGCTTCCTTCCCAGAATACGGGGCCCAGGGACGGCCCCGTTCCCACTGTCACCAGCTGCTGCTCCGGGGTCACTCCTCACTGGGCACCTCACTGGTCCTTCAGGTCTTGGTGACACCCACCCAAAAACAGGCAAGCAGACACTGCTGCTGTCTTCTGCTCTTTGGGGAGGTCCTTCTTCAACCACCCTTCTCAACATCTGCTATGTATTTTGCAGAAAAGATTAAAAAAAAAAAAAAAAGAGAAAGGAAAAACAGGAAAGGGAGGCATTTCAGAGTTTCCCTTCACATATCTATAGACACTTAAAAGCAAATAAATAATATACACACATATATACAGATGTATCTGCATGTGTGTGTTCATGTGTTTGCCTTTCCATGCTAATGTTCCCCAGTCTGTCAGGTGAGGATTTGGAAGGCAGCATTCCCACCCAGAGCGACTTGCTGTTAAATCCTGGACAGCGTTTCTCGGCACATCAACCAAGCCCTTAATTCTGCGAAGGAATTATGGTGGTGATTCACCAGGCAGTGTTGTTGTCTGTGAGCATTATGTCTATCTAGGCTTGAACACCTATGCAACAGCACCCATTAAGAACTGATGATGCCTCTTACTTGTAAACTTTTGCTCCAGACTTGCCAAACTTTGAAAGATCCGTGTCTATGCATGGGCAGACAGGAACATTGTGTTACCATAAAAAAAAGTCCCTGGAGTTTATGGTATCTCAGCTCTTGCCTGAAGTCAGAGTAGAGGCCTGGAACAGCAGCAGTGCTCAAGGTCCCTCCTTGGGATTTCCAGAGCAGGAGAGCTAATGGCTTCTAACCCTCTCATAAGTCTAAACATGACTTCTGCTGACAGGGAATGAGCATCCTGTAGCTTCAAGTCTAGTCATCAACATTTTGTCTACGTTGACTAGAAAGAGGCTGGTGTTGCCATAAATTAGCAAGATGATACATAAGAACTCCTGTCCTTGCCATCTGCAGCAAAGCAGAATAAAATATTCAAAACTCACAGTGCTGCTTGCAGCACTGAGGCAAGTCACATGCAGTCAGCTGGTGCGTCTGCTGTTTATTTCCACGCGGAATGAAAAATAGTTTATAAATTGTAACTTCTCCTCATTCTGGCTACTAGGTCTAAGCACAAGTATGTCAGGCTTTTTCTGCAAATAGCAATCTCCTAGGATGTGAAACATTGTTAATTTATCTTAAATAATTCAATAGAATGTCAATATTCCACTACTCCCTCTACTTAGAGTGACAGGTGTGTTCAAATTAGTAGCCCTGAAGAATAAAGAATATTCAGGACATGCTTTTATCTCAGGAAAGACAGAACTCAGTGGAGCTGCATAAGTTTTTAAAGTAGCAGTATGAACACCAGCCTGCTGCCTGGATGACAAGTAATTCAAGCGCAAATATTGTTGCTTTTGGAAAAGAAGTGGTGTATATATATTTTGTACCCAATTAGTAATCAGTGGGTGTTCTCTGTATGTGAATTATATTCTGTATTTTATGTACACATGCAGGATATAGAACATAATGTATGAGTGGGTGCTGCAAAATACTGTTTCATATTTCCATGCTAATTCTATCAAAAACAAAAGGTTTTCTTAAGGCAGATCATGTGATGGATTGAGGCAGCTAGACTTGTTGCTCAATGTATTTTCTCTGTGACAAGTTGGAGATCTATTAATTGGTAAAAATAGCCCTGACACCATGCTTGGAACTCCTGGGGAAGAAGTTGCTCCCTTTTCCACGTTACAATCACCATAATTTGAGCAACAATCACAGAAGTTATAGTGGAGTAGGACACTCCATTTTCCTTTTCATTGCTCTGACAAAACAGGATTCCTTGCCATAGTGTATTTTTATCTGTATTATCAAATCCATTTTTATGTGTCTGAAGAAATACAGGCGAGGTCATCCAAGAATTCCTTTGGAAAACTATTGCAGGTCGATGGTATTTTCTTGATACTTTAAAACTCACTTAAATCTCCTGATCATTTGTGTAGCCCCTCTCCATTCAGGTGCTCACATCCTTTTGATATTAGCAGGGACAAATTGATTAATTTGGGCACAGGAAGGAGGCAAGGCAGGGCTGCCCTTTGTTTAACCCAGTGGTGCCAGCTAGTCTGGGTCAGAATCATGACTAAACTCCAGCTGAGACATTTCTGTGGCTGATCAAGATGTTAGGGCAACACCCAGAAAAATAGCCCAGGCTAGCTTGGCAGTGTTGTTTTAAGGCTTAAAGTGCACATGCTGTTTTCATCTCAGACAGGTAACTTGCCTGCTCTGAAGTGGGGAGTCAGGCTGAAGGACCCTCCTCAGCCTTGTAGAGCTTTCCTGCAAACACGCCGCTGCATTTTAGTCTGGTGGGTGTGTTCACCCACAGTTCCTGGGAAGGTGGCAGGGAAAGTGCCCATGTGAGCAGGTGAAGACCTCTCCTTCCTAGATCCCATTCTTCCTAGGGTGCCCATACCTTTGTCTTCCTTGCAGATGTACAGGTCAGTGGCCCAGGAGGAGTGTAAAGAGGCTGAGGAAGGTGATCCTTCTTCTCTGCTAAGCCCTGGTGACATCTGGGATGCTGGGTCCAGTGCTGGGCTCCCCAGTACTAAAGAGGCATGAATTTAATGAAGTGAGTTCAGCAAAGGCCCATCATCACCAAAGATGATTAAGAGACTGGAGAGCTTTCATATAAGGGAAGGTTGTGAGAGCTGTGACTGCTCAGCCTGGAGAATAGGGGCCAGAGAATCTTGTCATTGTATTTAAGTACCTGCTTGGGGAGTAAAAGTGATGGAGCCAAGCCTTTCTTGGTGATGCCTGGTGACAGAACAGCAGGCAGTGGGCACAGACTGGAATACAGGAAATTCTATTCCAGTGTTAGAAACAGTAGGCTTTTCTACTGTAAATGTGATCAAACACTTGGAAGAGGTTGTCCAGAGAGATTGTGGCATTTCCACCCTTGGAGGTGGCAAACCCTGACTGGCCAGCCCTGAGCAACCTGCTGTAGCAGACCCTGCTCTGAGCAGGGCAGTTGGATGAGACCAGAGGTCCCCCCAGCCCCAGCTGTTCTGTGATGCTGTAATCCTTCAAGCTGTTTGTAATTGTTGACCTTGTGATGGTCAATACTAAGGCAACGGTCATGGCCCCCTTCAAACTAACAGTCCTAATTTGTTTATGCTTCCAACCCGCTATTATATTAAGCCACAGTACAACTGACCCCCTGAGAAGAGGTAACTGAAGCTTTTGTTGAAGAATGTACACTGGTTGGCTCCATGCCCCTGTCTTCCGAGCTTAGAGGAAAAAAGGGGGCCACTAGTTTATTTATCTTGACTTAATATCTTCCTGTATTTGGTTGACCTTAACTCTCAATTTTCTAATGAAGCTTGAAGACGCTCATGAGCTGAATTTATTAATGCTTTCCTTTGTTGTGAAATGATTTACTTTTGTTTAGCCCTTATCACTTGCCCTTTGGAGTTCATGTGTGTTCCTAAGGAGGAACAATGAATGGATGTTTCCTGCTCTAGGTATGTGCAAGCATTTCTCCAAAATTTGAGTGTAGAAGTGAAGCAAAGCTGTTAACCCAGAGCATCCTCTCCTACCTAGCACAGGTATTCTTTGTGCATTTTGACAACTTTTAAGGAGTTCAGCCAATATCCTACATTTACTGGGTTAGCTGTGTGCTTTCTGCCTCATCAGCCCATGAGTTGGTGGCAGTTCTCATTGCTCAAAGGAATTGGTGCTTGAGATCCTGTTTCAGATTTTTGAGTTCACTTTTTTCTTCCTTAATTGTTCAATCCTATTAATATTCAAAAATGAATCCAATTATTATTTGGCTTCATTCCTAATTGAGTTTTGACTCCTTGCAGTGCTGTTCGGAAATGTAGTCATTCTTACAGCATGAAAGCAGGGAATGTCTTGTTATTTTTATGGACTGATTTTGATGAAACATGGCTTAAATCTATTCCTGCCACAGATGTACTTTTCAACCTGGTACTTTTTTTAATATTCTGACTTTGATTTCAATGCTGCAGAATTCATACAGTGCAGAAATCTCTGGAGGATTTGGGGACTGGACTAGATTATTTGCCAACCTAAGAGCTTGTTTGGAAAACTTGCTGTTAGTGACAGGTGTTCCTTTATGAGGAAAGGACTCTTATTTGAGAATACAGAGGATTCCAGAACAACATGGAAGAGCCCCTCATAGTTTCTGGAGTAACCCTCTATTTTAACTAATGATATTGGAATTTGTTTGTGGATGTCCCCATTATTATCAATTTAACCTCCTGACCTGAATGATGGTTTTAATGTGGCTTAGTCTGCCTCCATTCCATGTGTGTGTATGTGCATTCTGTTTGTATGTGAGAAGCTTTAGCCCTTAATCAAAATCAGAGGGGGAATATTACATGTAGGAGTTGGGTGGGAAGTTTTTGTGGGTGATGTGACAGTGGAGGTCGTTCTGTGCATCACAGAATAATTTCCTTTGGAAGAAACCTCTGGCCCAGCGTCCCACACTCATGGCTATGCTTTTTAAAGTGCTACCTTTCATTTAGAGAGGGGATTGCTGGCATGGAGCTGACATGCTGAGACCCTCTGCTGGCTTTAGCCCACTGGGATGGTCACTCAATAATTTCTTAAGGGCTTGGACCTGGCCCACCTCTAGTTACTTGTGAGAGTGAGGGTGTTCCAACAGGAGCTATGAGGATGAAGCTTATTTCAGGCTGGTTTCTCAAAAGCTTTCAGGAGGTGGTGACTTCATGAGCATGGCTGATAAACAAACTTGGCTTTTATAAAAATAGACTGATGGTCTGGCAGGAATTCCTGCCTGTCCAAATGGATCTGCTCCTGCCAAGCAGCGTGGCCACCGCTGTGTGAAAAGGGTGCGCCCCTGCTCCCTCTCAGCCTTCACATTTCCCTGCTTCTTCCCAATCAGATGGTAAATAAGTCTCTGCACATAGCATTAAGGCTGGTAAATCAGTTGTGCAAATACTGCCAAGTAAGTAAATACAGTAGAAAATGGAACATTCACTCCTTTTGTTTAGTTATCAATACAGATTTAAAGGCAAGTCACTTTAAGTAATTGTGTTTAGGTCATTAAACATGGTTTAATAATGACAATAGTAGGGTGTGTCGTGAGACAGGAGGCAAGGCAGTACACCTCTAATAGCCTTAGAGTGGGTTATTTCTGATAACAAACCTATCTCGTTGGGATTAGTTCAGAGCAGGGCAGTTTGATGAACACCCACTTTTGGACAAATCCTGAATGTTCTTAATGCCTTGCTACTTGTAAGTTGAACCCATGTAAAATGTAAAGTTCTTTTCAGCACTATCTCTGTTTACCAAGTTAAACATTGAATAGAATCTCTCTTGACATAATGAGCATGGGTTATATGCAATGTATGACTAGAAAAAAGAAGATTCCCTGCACCACAGGGTATAAAGTTCCTATCCATATTACAGTGTTTTTTCCAGTCCATGCCAGCAATGAGTATTCCTCATTCTGCATGTTGGATCAAGAGTACTGTTGGATGAAATAAAGTGTACAAAATTATGGTGGTAAGCAAGCGAATCTTTCAAGGCTAATTAAAAAAAAAACACGGCTGTTTTCTAAACTTCTCAGGGATTTTTAATCTTCGAAACCAGTCTCCACAGAGATGGATTAGTGAGGAGAGAACAGATGAAGCAATCAAAGGTGCCAGATAAATGCAATTTATCATGTTTCCACAATTTATCGCCTAATTATCCGCCTCATTGTGTGTGTATATGCGTCTATACGTGTATATATAATGTGTATGAGTATTAAATGTGTTTATGGAATGATACTGCTCCTGGATTTTCCACAGCATGTTCTATAAACTGCTGGGGGTGGCATGCTTGTTTTTTTTTCTTTTTTCTTTTTTTTTTTTTTTTCTTTTTTTTAATAAGCACAGTTTGTGAAATCATAGCCTAACCAGAGCACATTGCTGACATACCAGCTACTTTATAGACAACATGACTTATATGGAATTAACAGATCCAATCCAAGGCTCTTAAACTCATACAATGAAATCTCATAAACCTGGTAAAATGTGTCATTCTTTTAAATCGTGAAATAGATTTTAAATACAGCCCATCATTTCCAGAGCATGAATTTTTGCGTGATGGCAATTCTTTCCTGTCACGTTATTACCGCTGGTTTTGTTGCTGAACAGGTTAAGACTTTAATCCACAACCTCAGCTGTGTGGCTTTCCTGGTCGAGATGGCTCTTCATAAGCCAGGATACAAAGTTCAGCACTTACTGGGCCCACTCCTAATCCTTTAGTCATACAATGACTTTTCCATTTTTCAGGTCCCATAATATAACTATGACCTCACTTTTACATAGCACTTCAATCCCTTGCTTTTCCATGCTGGACTGTGGTTTACATGTTTCAAGAGGATCATTTATGAATTTGTGAATCTTTGCAGGCAAATAACTTACTAAAGCTCTATTTCTGTTAAGAAGCAGCATATGAACCTAAGGTGTTTTCTTTCTCCCTGCTTATCCTATTCTTGTGCATGTTCTATACAGGCCTCACATACCTTCAGGCATGCTGTCATTTCTACCCAAGGCCTATTTAAAACTTCATGTTTGGCAGAGTAGTAGAGGCAAAGTTGTTTCCACATGGAAACAATCTCTTGTGTCTTGCTTTTAACCCATCCAGGTCTCTCAGGGTGTGGTCAGGTGAGAATGGAGGAGTGCATCTCATGGTGTCTGTAAACAGCTCAGTGAGGATGGGACTTAGGAGGGAGGTCCACCCCAGCTGTGATGGGCAGTGGCATAACCCAAGGAGAGGAGATGCATCACACCTGGCTCTTTGGAATGAGTATCAGAGCTGTGTCTTACCTCAGAGGGGTGAGATGCACTTGCAAATAGGGGTACATGCTTGTGTTGTGCTAAAGCAGAAGGCTTTATTTAATCCAGTACTAATTTCACTTTTCCAGTGAAGGACAACAGGGGAACATTTAGTTCACGCCAGACTTATTTTTCTTTTGCAAAGTATAAGTTCCGATTTATTGTTTTATTTCATTTTAATCCCTAAAAAAATTCTTGTTAAGAGGAGAGAGAAGGAGGGATGAGAGAGGGTGTCAGCAGCATCTCAGCCTCTTCATCCTGCTCTCCAGTCTCCAGCCACCTTCTGCCTGACAGGCTCTTCACTCAGCCCCTCGGGTCCAGGCTCTGGTGTCAGTCTTTCACCTCTCAAGAAAACAAAGTTTGCAGGGAGATAATACTGGATTTAACATGATCTACAGGATTGGGGTCAAGGGTGATGACAAGGGCCTTCAATCAGTAGACGCTCGTTTGAGCGTGTCATCACTGCCGGTGGCTTTCAGATCAGGCTTCTGCTTACAGCAAGCTGAAGTGACAGGTGAGAAACCTGCTCCTCACAGCAGGCAGGAAAAAGCTGTTGGGTACTTGTGGCCAGAAAAGGACAAACATGGCTTGAAAATAGAAGAAAGTTGGTTGCTGGCTGGGAAAAGGAGAGCAGATGTTTTGATTTCCTTCTTGCCAGTGAACACAGCGCTGTTTGTGGGTGTGGCTGGGATGACCCCCCCTGGTTCTTTTTGGAGATATATTTCCAGTTTAGAAGGAGATGAGAAAACCAGCAGTGATGACAGTGAGCAGCAGCACAGCCAGACTGGACAGTGCAACATGAGTCCAGAGCCCTGCTCAGCCCCTGGGTGGGATCTTGGTGCAGATGTCCCTGGCCAGCATGTGGGTGCATGGTGCACCCAGCTATGCTTAAACAGGAATGTGTCCCCAGGGCTTGTGGAAACCCCAGGGCCACCCCAGAGACAGCCAGATAGGAAATAATAGCAATAGAAGAACTTTTCTGCCTGTCGTAGGTTAAGACTTGTTGCTGTCCAGAGCAGGAAATAAGAGCCCTGAATAAGAAGGTTTGGTTTGGTTTAGGGAGGGGAGGGATTTTAGGTGACAGTGGCAGAAGATGGAAATCCAGTAAGTGCCTCATCCCCAGAGCAAAGTGACTGAGCAACACTGTCACAGTTCGCTGGACATGCTTGAGTGAGCGTGGTACAAAAGTTCTGCCGTCTCCTCTGCTTGCGGAGGTAATGGTAATTTCCAGCAGGTAAATTCCTCTGTAATCTAATTCCTCTCTTTGTAATGACTGGAGAACTGCAACTTCAGCTGAGCAAGAAATTTAGATAATTGATCCCAGTGTATAAGCCAAGGAAAGGCAAGAAAAGCAGAGGTGAATAAAGGAGAATAAAGAAAACAACAGCAGCCAATTTAATGTTGTTTCTGATTTCTGTGTTGTAAGAGGGAAGAAATTTTCCATCTGGAAATGGAAATGTTGCAAGCTGGAAAGGATTGTCTTGAGTATTAAAACAGCAGACTGCAAATCAAGGAGGTTGTTGCCCTTTTTGACTTCGGGTGTGTCACTTAACCTTGTACTTTCAGTAATAGAAATGGTTGGTCTCTGTGCAGCTGCGGTGCAAAAGCAGCCTCCATTATCTAAAAATACAAGTGGAAGACCCCTATAGATTATTCTTAATCGTACAACCACCAAATTCTATGTAACAGCCTGTTGCAGGTCCACTCTCAGAGCTAGCTTTGGTCAAGTGTTAAATCCACTACAAAAGAAATTAGTCAGCTGCAAGTAGGACACTGTGAGTTTTGTGAAGAAAACTCTTGGGTTTGTACAAGGAGGCTTTTTTGACCTTTTTTTAGCTGGTTGGTAAAGGCAAGGGGAAAAATAATAAATCCCTTGGTTTGTTTGTGTGTCACTAAGTGACTCCAGTGATTTTCCACGCTGCATTAGCAGATCAGCAATGGCCAAGGTGCAGCCAGCCCTCTCTCTGTCCCCTCGTGGTGCCACCATAGCGCCGTCCCGCTCCGCGCTGGAAGCGTTTCCATGCGGCGTCGGCGCCCCGCGACCGCCAAGCGCTCGGTGACCTCCTTCCGCTCGCCCCCATTGATGCTGCCTGCTCGTGGGCAGAGGGGAAGGCAGGAGTTTGGCCAAGCACAAAGAGGAGGGGGAGGGAGCTTGACAAAAACCCCAGCCTTTGCCGTCGCTGTGCCAAAAGCAGACGGAGAATGGGAGCCACAACCAGGGTGGTCAAGAAACGGAGCTGGCTGGCAATGGGTCAGCTGCAAATCACAGCGATCTCCAGGCAGCTCAGCCAAGAGGAGCTTGTGTTTGTGCTGGTTGTGTGGCTCTACATACCAGAAGTGTGGCTGTCCTTTTCTCTTGGGATAATGACTAGGTGGAGCAGCTGAAATATGTGCATGATATTCTTGGTGTTCCCAGCCAGGAAAAACAAAGCCCTGGAGAAGTGTGCTTGGTTGTAGAGCTCTTTTCCTGGTTTTATTACAGTGCTGTAAATTGCTGACAGGTGTGTGAGGTGCTCCAGGTAGGTGACAGTGTGGGGTTGGCACCCCAGAGAGAGAGCTATGGATTGCACTGGGGAATCAGGGTGTTTATTGAAATGGGTGGAAGCTGATGAGGACCCTTGGACAAGTGATGATGGAAACTCTTTTGTTACCCTTTGCCCCAGCTTATTCAGTGGACAGGAAGATGGTGGTGGCAAGTAAAGGGTGAAACATCAATATTAAGCTGTGTTGTTGTCACACCTGCAGATGGGATAATAACTAGTTGTGTGGTTTGCAACCCAGTTTCCATGAATTACATTTTTTAACAGTACAATGGATACCCCCTGTTCTTCAATTGCTGTCTGAAACATGATATATTTTCCATGAACTCCCACGTAAATGGTTTTTTTTGGTGACAGATTGCATGTTAAAGCACTGGAAGATGAAAGCACCAAATATTTGCTTTAGAAAAACACAGTGAAAGATTCTCTCATCCTCCTTACTCAAACTGCATCAGCCAGAATTCCATTAACAAAAATGACTCTGTAGTTAAACTTATTGGCACCCCCTGGGCATCATTAAGGCTCCTTCTTTCCCCCTGTGTCTTTTCCAGGGGAAGAGGCATGGAGGGAAGCTAATGTAGGACAGTAGTGGCTTGTGCTTGAATCCTACTTAATATGGGGGGATGAGTCTCCTCAGCAGAGCAGAGCACAAGCAGAGGAGAAAAGCAGCCCCTTCCTGACCCCCCAGCTACTCGAGTTAGGGGCTTCAGAAAGTCAAAAGTGGCTTCAATAATTAAAAGGCGTCTCGGAATTATGCTGCACCAACTGTCTGCATGACCTTGGACCAGAGCCCACCTCGCTCCATGCCTCAGTTCTCCTACCCAGGCAATAGAATTAAGTAATGCTTGTGAATATCACACTGTTGCCAAAAATAAACTATATCATTGGCCACCACAGAGTGTGACTAATTTTAAATCTACTGTGAATTTGCTCCATGATCTCCGAGGAGAATGGTCAGCCCTAGGGAGGCACTCTGATGGTGCCCCATAGATGTGCTTTAGGAAACAAGAATTTGGGGTACTCATGACATCCCCACATCTGAAAATACATCTCACCAGTAGCTGGATATTGACAGGAAAATGAGTTGTTTAAAAGTAGCACATCTTCCTTTTTGTTCCTGCTTTCTGTAGGGCCTCATCATCCAAGCCACAGGCCATCCTGCCAGGGATGCATGGTTTGGATTGACAACCTCCTGATACCTTACTACACTTTCATTTTGATCTGCCTGGTTCATTCAGACCTTGCCTCAAAAACAGATACTGGATTCAGTGCCTGGTTTGACTTGGCAAAAGGCAGGTGCTTTGGAAGTGGCATTTTGAGGGTGTGAGTGGCAGCCTGAGGGTGGCTTCCTTGTGCAGGCAAGGACCTCCTGCTCCTCCCTGCATGGTCCATCCCTGCATGCCTGGGCTTCCAGGCCAGCAATGGTGAGTCATTTGCAGATATCCACACCCACATCCAAAACCATGAAGGGGTCTGGCATGTTTGATAAAATAATATGTAGAAGATTTTAACCAGTATTTTCTGGGTTTTAATATTCAAAACTTGATATACAATACACAGCACTTTGAATGAATGGAGAGTGTGAGCATGTGTTTGTCCTCTAGTACATGTGTATACACAAATGTGTAGCTTGTGCATTGCCAAAAGAAAGGGGGAAAAAACCCAGGATATAGAGGCTTTGCATCTACTCTATATACGTGCTGGTTGCTGACAAAAGTGCTTCCTGCTCCTCTCACAAATAATCACTTTTTCAGCTCAGCTCACAGCATGTTAGTTGCTGTGCAGATGACCACAGCATTTACAAAAAAAGCTATTAATTTGGTTTTGAGGCTTATGTGCTGCTGTTATAATAAGGCAGATTTCATTTCTACAGAGAGGACAATCATTCTTCAAGCCAAAGCACTTGCTTAGAGTGAATTTTAGCTGCTGTCCTAAGGTTATAAGTTTGTGGAATTACTTATAACAAATTTAAAAAGGTTGCTGGAGCACTTACTATTGACCATTTTTAATAATTAGATACTGTTTGGTTTTACTTTCTGATGGACAGAGGCATCCTGGATGCATTTTCCTGCATTATGTTGGGGGATCAGTGGGACTGTGTGCATGGAACAGTCCTCTCAGAATAGTTCCTGTTTCTGCCCTGGCACTAGAATAGGCTCTGAGCTTCAGTGAAAAACTTGTGCAGTGTTGTACAGTGGTCTCCTGGCACTCATAGGTCTTGCATTTAAGTGCATATTAGAATTGGAATTGAAACTTGGGTTTGAGTGCAGTATTGGTGCAAAGTTTTGGTAGGCAAGAGGTTTTTCTTTCCTTCCACTCAGTAACACTTCTGTCATTGAGTATCTTGAGTAAGTTTGTAGAAGAGGTTGTAAGTGTTGAAGTACCTTCATGTCCTAGAGCTAAGGTAGTGGCAGAGTTGGGGCATAGAAACACTGTCCTGGTATGTCTCAGCTCACCATTCTGAAAAGCTATTGACCATATTTTTCTATGCATAATTCCTTATTTAATTTTAATTGAATTCTTGGGTTAGTGTCCTCTTAGCCAGCTATTGGTTTATGGGTCTTTAGTTTAAGTAGGTCCAATACCCGTGTTTGAAAGGTGCCTGTGCACAAATCCTTTCAGGGTGGTAGAAATTAAAAATGGGAATAGTTGTCATCTTGCTTAATGGTAGCTTTTCTCTGAATAGTGGGACTATCTGCTGGATTAACATCATCAGTGTGACTATCTCATGGCTACAGAGGTCGCTTCGTCCTCTGCAGATCAGTAGATGAGTTGGAGAATTTCCTCATCACTTCTGTCTACAATTCCATTGTCTGGGGAAAGGGCCTTGCTTAATGATTTGATTTTGGCTTTGTTGGGATGGTTCATTCAGTTAGTGATTTTTTTGGTGGGTTTTATGCTTAGGTTTCTTTTTTTAATTTAACTTCTGGTGAGCAAGGCCTGTGACTGGAGAGGTGCCCCTTTGTTGGAAGCTGCAGTCTTGTGAAACTCCCATGAGCTTGTCCCAAAACCAGAAGTCAGCATCATACTGGTGACAACCTTCTCCCTCTCTGCCTGAAGTTATGGCCACAAGTGGAAGGAGGGGTGGAGTGAGGGGAGAAAGAAAGTGTTCTGCATGTGATGGGTAGATGCTAAAACGGGATGAGACCTTGCGAATCCTCCTAATTCTGTTACCAGCCTCTGGTGAGCATGCTGAGAGCACAACTCTGTCTCTACCACCATGGTTTTTTAGACCAGGATCACTGACATCTCCTTTGCAGCCCTCCTGGCAAGTCCAAGGATGCATTAAACGTGTATTTACGTTCTGGAAAACAAGCTGTGGCAGTCTGGAATATTTTTCTTCAGACTTCTTATATTTCTGCATCAGCTTTGATTGTCAGTTTTCCTGCACACATCCATCTGGGCTGAGTCAGGATGTCATCTGTGCAGCTATTCTGGGATGCTGGGGCTGCTGTGATGGTGCCTTGAAAGAAAACTCTCCTGCTGGTAGTGGCCAGCCAGCACAAAGGTGCCAAGAGAGCAAAAATAAAAGGAGCCAAGCCTGGACTGTGTCTTGGCTTTGCCTGTGTGGCCACAAGAGAGATGCACAGCAGGGAGAGAAACCACTGCTAGCAAAGTCTGGGCTGGAGGAATGCTTCCCAGAAGTGCTTTCCCTGGAGAGCTCCCTGACTGGGTGTGAGGGCTGGCTGTGGCCATCTTCCTCCAGCTTTAGGTGATATATCTGCTTTTGGATTAGCTCCTCACGTTAGGAAAACATTCATCATCCAGACAGGGCCGTGGGAAGGTTTTAAGTTGTTCACATGTCTTGTCTTCAGTCATAGTGGTGAAAAATAGCATTGCATGAGGAAGGAGGTATGGAGGGAGCAGAGAGCTGACTGAGTCCATCTTCATTAAAGTGGAGCCTGGTACTGCAGTGCTTGGGAGCTGCTGTGCTAGTTCTGCGTGCAGCAGTCACAACGCGGGTGAAAATTGTGCCTGCTTTGTATTAGAGCAGCCCAGGACAGAGGCACGAGGGGCAGTCCATGTGTCTGGGACCCCCTAGCCTGGGCTGCTCTGCAGTGGCAGTGGATGTCACCCCAGCTCATGTGTGACTGCCTGGGCACAGCCCTGCTCCCTCATTCCAACAACTGTCTCCATATCTGAGATGCAGAGGTGGCAAATTAATCCCAAAAATGGCCATTCGGGGTCAGATGATGCTCTTTCAATAGTTTTAAGCCACCACCATTTATGGTTTGTCTTGGATAAATAACAAGGCTCAGAGGATTTGCTGGTTGAAGGTCCATGCTGCAGCCTGGTGCCTGTTGTTGATGTAGTAGCTCTTGCTGCATATTTGTAGGATGGTCTTGTGGACAGCCCTTAAACAATGTGGTTAAAAAGCTACTGGGCTACCTTACAGAAAGCCCCAAATGGTTGGCAGTTTCCAGCCAGGAAGGATAGATAATCTTGTAATTTGCAGACACCGCAGGGAGTACAAACCATGAGTTTCAGGGCCTTGACCCAGGAGCTGGCACTGGAAGTGCCTACCCTGGCCCTCCATCAGGCAGGAGAAATGTGGAGCAGGATGGGTGCTAGCTCTGGTGGTGACCTTAAACCACTGTCAGTGTGTTGGGGAACAGAGCACTGCAGTTCATACATGGACACACGTTGTCTTCTGTCATCCCGATGAGGGTGTCAGCCCCCAGGAAAGGGGTAGAAGTGACAACCTCTTAAATCAATCCAGTGTGAATTGCTGGATGTATTGAGTTAGAGCCGTTGTTCTCTGCTCTACAGGGTCTTTAATTAATATTATTTGAGTGGCTTGGTAAAAGCACTGATACTTTCAAGAAACCTAACAGAATCCTTTTCTCTCCTTTTCCCCATACTAGTAAATGGAGGCTGTGCTTTGTAGAGGTACCCACCACACTCTGAATTCAGGCTCCTCTGCAACAGAGAAGTGATTAAAAAAAGGTGAAAAAAAAAAGCAAGGAAAAAAAAAAGCCACACATCAAGCAGTCTTGCCCTTAACTCTGGATTTGCCAGCTGCAAAGCAGAAAGAGAGTACTTAACATGTTGCAGTTGTAAAATTATGGAGAGGTAATCTTAAACCTGCATTCATTTTCTATTGCCTGTTTTATCTCTTTAAGACCTCTAGTTTTCAAACCTGCAGTTCACCTTTATGAAACAGAGTTGCTCTTCTCATGTGAATTCCCCCAGTAAGTGGGACAAAGAAAGGCACAAAAGGTTCAGGAGAGTGAGATAGTGCAGTTGTTTCTGGATGGAGCATTTTCCAAAGTTTTCCCTTTAGATGGCAGCTGGAGGGGGCTTTAGGGCTGGTGCCCCTGTTTGGGACTGAGGCAGCCATGGGGCTCTGTCCTTTGCCAGCCAGAAGACACCAAAGTACTCACTGAACCTGGAAACTCTCTGTGGAGCCTCCATGATCCTGGGGCAGGCAGCAAAGGTTGGAGCAGCTGCTCAGGGGTGTGTGGATGCTGGCAGGGCAGTGAGGGGGCTGCTGTGGTGTCACTGTGAGCACTCTGAGTCTCTTGTTTTCCAGAGCAAGGGATGTGGAGGGGCTCAGCAACCACAGGCTGAGCATGCTCCATCTCTTCAGCAGCAGCCATAAAGGAAGAAGCTTGCAGGAGCAATTCATCTGAATTTTAGTGTGAGAAATTAATCTGAATTTTAGTGTGAGGGTATGGCACAGTCTTGGTCACCCAGTAAGTGTATCCCTCCAGGTGACAGCACACGTGCCTGTTGTCCAGCCAGTGGCTGTTGGCTCTTGTGCTTGTTCTTGTGAGGGACATCTCACTCACACATTTACCTCTGCTCATTCCCTGCCTTGCAGCCCACCAGCTGACTTGTCTCTCCCAAAGCTATTTTCCCAGTAACATTTGAAAAGACAATTTTTAAATTTTATGTCTATTTTTATCATCCTAGCAGGGGTGTGCCAATCACCATTGACTGGGAGACAGAGTTGCTAATTGTGGGGGACCAAATTAGAGGGCTGTAGGTACACCTTTGCTAGCCAGCAGCTACCTCTACCTATATATTGGTTATAGAAACCTGACTGCTTATCTGGTAAGGAGAATTCCTGTTATTAGCAAAAGTTTCACAGGCGGGATTCCCTCTCCTTTTTATGAAAAATTGTATCTACAAAGCCCATTCAAGGGGAAGGCATTTGGTTTTAAACTCCCCCCTGCAGTATTTGAAATCTGTAAGGTCTGCAAACCTGTAAAAGCTGGGGATTGAATGCAAGCAGAAGTGAAAATAAGTTGGTTTGTACTGCATGAATTCCAGAGCTTAAACTAAGCAGGAGAAAAATACTTTTTCTGATATGAGTTGTGATAGTAATACAGGCCAGGTCTGCTCTGAAGAGTTTTGCCAACACAGCTACATTGGTCAAGGATATTGATGAAGTGTGTTTGGTTTGGGGTTTTTTTCCACACTGCTGTAGCTGTTCAGGCAAAATCCCTGGTGATTCTGTAAATGCAATTATGCCAGCAAAACTGCGCTTTTGATGATATGGTTGATTTTGCTCACTGGAGGGCAAAACGTTGTGAAGCCATGCTGGCTAAAGCTTGCTTTCTCCAGTTTAAATTGTGTGTGCTCCAAGGATAGAGCTTGACAAGCTTTTCTTTCAGTGCCCATGCCAGCTTCAGCAGTCACCCCCCCATGCAGATTGTCTCTGGGATATGGTTTTGCACTCTGGCTGATACAGCATCAGGCTGATGCAGCTGAAGGGAATGGCCTTGCTGTGTCTCTGCTGCATTTCTCCCTACCCAGTCCTGATGTTGCTGACTCCTGTGAGCTAACTCAGAAAGCTGTAGTGACAGATAACTTGGCAGAGGAGGGCTTCTTTTCTTTCTTCTTTATCTTTTTTTTTTTTTTTTTTTTTACAGTGTTTTTACGTGTGGGTTTAGCTTCCCAAACTGTTTCACTGTGGGATCAGATGAGCTGTGGTGTGAGCCATAGAACTCTGCAGACCTGGGCTGTTGCCCATGCTTGGACCCACTCAGGTGGGTTATAAACCACGCTCTCGTCTCCACTGCCACGGTTGGGAGACCAAATCAGAGAAGGGCTCTGAGTTAAAAATAACCACTGTCAAAGCACTCAGGCTGATGGCCCTGGCTGGGGTCAGTCCCACTGTCCTGCTCACCGTGTATTGGCCACCAGCTGCACGGCCAAGAAGCAGGAGAGGGCAAGACACGGGAGAGCAGCCGGGATCGCCTGACCTGGCGCGGCTGCCGGGAGAAATATGAGACGAGTTATGGTTTTAGAGTACTTAACTCACTGGCAGAGTGCTGCTGGAGCAGGTCTATACTGGGAATGTCTCGCACCACAGTCTAGGAATGCTGGATTAGCCTTAATAGTCTCCATAGTGCAGATGCAGCTTGTGCCGTTGGAGCTGCATTTTTGTGGTTTCACACAGCCCATCTCAGGGTGAGACAGTGCACAAAAGCGTGTCTTTGCAGGTGGAAGGATTTCTACCAGATCAGCTGTAGGAAGAGTCATTCGTAGGTATTTTCTTTGTGGATATTTGAGCCTTCTGTGGGGCCCCATAGCATGGGAGTCTTTTACGTAAATAGAAGGACACAAGGCTTTGCATTGAGGGCCATATTACAGGGTAAAGGTCTAAGACTGATTGAAATCAACAGCCTCCTCTTAAAACCCCATCTGTAAAAAAATAAAAGATTTTCTTTTGCTCACACCAAGGAAGCAGAAGATGAAGCCCAGAAGCTAAATAGACCATATATCAAGAATTGTAGACAAAAACCTCAGGTTGGGAGTAACTCTGCCATGTATAGTATGAGCCTAATCTCTTGATATAGTACGATTTTTAAATTAAATTTCTTTTTTTCAGGGCTTCTGATTGTTTATAAATTCAATTTGTTAGTGAGGCACATGGAAACAAAGTTTTTCTTCTTTTTGATAGCCTCCAGTATTTGAATACCTTCTTCTGTGAAATGCAAAGAGGAATACTTTACTTCGTGTTCTGCCGGGTGTTGACTGAAAAAAAAGTGAGCAAAATGCTGCCCTCAGGGAAAATGGGTTGCAAAGCTTCTAATTCTTAGTTGGGGCCAGGTTTCACCCAAAGTATTCCCACTTCCCACATTTGCAAACCAAAAAATGCAGTTTAACCAAAAGTAGAGCTGTCAGGCAAGTGCTGGGCTGCAGTGCAGATCATCCAGTGCATCTAACTTGGGCTCTTTAAAACACTGCTGCTGGCTGCCCCCTACCCCATGGACCTGCTGGAGGGCTCCCATCCCACTCCAGGGAGAAGGGGCTTCCCCCTGTTTCTGGGCTGTAAGAGGTTGGGAGGGTGTGGTGGTTCAGGTTGGATGCCAGTGTTTGAGGTTTCCTAACATCTGGTGGAGGTGCAGGGCAGGCAGCAGCGTGGTTGTGTCCTGCACTGTGGCTGTTTCCTCCAGCAGCACCCATGGGCTGTGAACATCCTTTGAGCAAGGAGTCTCCACTAGAGTTACTCTCATTTTGCAGCAGTGAGGCCTTCAGTAACTTGCACAGCAAAGTCTGGAAGTTGGAGATATAGATTCTTGCTGGAAAGGGCATTTGATGATTCAGCACACACGTGTAAGCACAGCATTCACTCGTGCAGATCTCTGCAGTTGTTGGGCATAATAGAACATGTTGGTATCCTCTTCCTTGGTGAATAGAGTTAATCCGCCGACACAATAGACTCCAATGTCTCTTGAGCCCTACGGAAGCTATCACGTTAAAACAGGTTTATTCACTTTTAAAAATATATTATGTAAAACTTACTTAGGGAGTTCATTAAAACCAGGATTTCTTTGTCCTTTTAAGACATTAGGCTTTTCTTAGTGAGCCCCATTGAGTGTGGGTTTATTTTTCAAGCATGTAATGTGTGTCTGATTCTAAAGTCTTTCTGAAAAATAGCTCTACTGTTTATGCAGGAACCACATTTCCTTCCATGCTAATGTATTTTCTTTAAAAATATTAGTGAAACATGATGGAGGCACAAAGTTCCTCAATACTTGTATTAATCTTAGCATGCAATCAGCAGTTCTAGCTTACTGACACTAGTTCACATCTTGCAGAAAATGTGAGCCTGAAGGGAAGCATATGGCAAGAGCATTGTAACCTGCTAGGATCACTGGCTTTGTTTGCCTTTTAACTATTGGCCCAAACTTGTGCATGAAGATTTGGTTTTTAAGTCTGGAAATATGCCACAAAGATGATTTGACAAGTGTCTTAATGCCAGGAAGCACCATGATGCGTTGTAAAAAAAAGCCACCTGACCAGATGAAAATAGCTTTTGTGATGGTAATCTCTTGCACATTGTTGCAATTGCAGATAAAACATTCTTCTAAGCTCAGGGAAAAAAAAAAATCAAAATTTAGAGAAAAACCAACTGTCTGGCAATTTACTGTGCTGCTGCTACAGGCTGTAGCTGAGCTGGGACTCAGGGTACCCATTTGACCTTTGGATGATGTGTGCTGGATCAAATGCACAGACTGTCCAGTAGCTCTTAGTTTCAGTGTACAAAATGGGGTGACCTTTGGTGAACACCCTGTAGTGTGTGATTTGGGAGGTTGAAGAGCATTATATCCATTACAGAGGGGGGGCACACTCTCCATTTTTAGTTGATCACCTTGCATGCTTCTTGCAAGGTCAGCTTCAAACTATGACTAATTCCTCTGCAAAAGAAACAGATGTCAGGATTAATTCATTTATATCTCTACATCACAGCACGATGTATTTTCTTACTACTGTAATTTGGGTCCTGTAATATATTTGCTTGCTTTTCCCCTGTAGCTGTTATTCTAGTACGAATATCATTAATCTCTATCCCCTCAGAACAATTGGACTTTTGGGGGAGGGAGGAAATGGGAAGAAAGAGGACATTAGGTTGTTCTGGGATAGCGACTGGGGTTGTGACCGTATTTAACTATTACACATCAGTTAAGGTTCAAAGCTTTATCCCTCTGCAGAAATAACTGCATTCAGCTGCCCATGGCTGAGTCTCATTATACCTTGTTATTTCCATGATAAGAGGAGAAAGAATGAATTTTTAAACAGTGAGTTCCTACTATTTGTTTGAGGTCAGACACATAATTACTTTTACAGAATAGTTCCTGGGAGGGTAGCTCCAGATATGGGTTCAGGATCCTGCCCCATTGATGGCCAAATGAAGTAAATTACATGGTTTTCCCCATGTCGTGTCCTTTCTGTAAATTTGGGATAGTGGCCCTTCCTGCCTGGCAGAAGTCTTGTGAAGATGAGTTTAAGATGAGAAAATTCTCACCTCGAGAAGGTGACTTAAGGAGGAGGGAAGGACCTTTGGCAATGCCACCCTCTCAAGGAGAATTGCTACTTAGAGCCTTTGCTGTTGGACAGCTTCTAGCTTTAGAGTGCCTCCATGCTTCCTGTGTGGAGAAACAGCATCAGCAGAAATGCCAAGAATTGTCTCTTTTCTGGAAGGTAGTCCATCCAATTCTGTACTCAGGTATGATGCAAGGCAGTGGTACTGCCTCTCTTCTCCATATAAAAAGGGTTGTAATCCAGGTTATGCCAGTTTTTGGAACACTTTGAGAGCCTCACCTCACCACAGAGAGTGCAGGTTTCTCTTAAAAACCCCAGCAAGTTCATTTAAATTTATTTCAAGATTTTAAATAATAATTGAGTATTTCTAGAAACACATTCTGCACAACTATATTTCACCCCAGACCCAAAGTTAGAGGCCGGGGTTGTAAACAGATGAAAAATAAGGCTGAAATAAGTTTAAGTTATGTTATATAAGAGCCACTGACATTTGCTTCTACATGTGCAGGTATGTAATAGCAATTGACAGCACACTCAGTCTTGTAGACAGATAATCCAGCACGTGTGTGTGTGTGTGTGTAGTCGTTTTCTGGAGAACTGCTTCAAAAAAGATCCATCCCAATCTTTATTTCACTTTTCAGGTTGCTTTTCAAGTCCTTGGCTCGCTGGTTTATTTTGGCTTGTGTGTATTTGTGCTCATTGTACTCTGAATAAAAAAATGTAGTAGTGCATGTTAAAGCATCCAGGTTTGTCTGGTTTTGAGTTGAATTTGAGATGAGAACAAGTGGTAGAATTTGGATCGGGTTCCCGTTCAGAGCATTGTCTGGAGATCTTCAAAGCCTTGTTTAGTTTGGCCCATGTCTACATAGTAGTCTGTAATAACACTTGTTTTGAGCTTGTAACCGTCCTCTGGCTTGGACTCTAAACTGCAAAGCAGCTCATTCAGAATTTGAGTCAAGTTGTCTGAAAAGCTTTTACTTAATTATTTTTTTAATTAACAAGACACTTTCTAATTTCCTTCTTCTTCTGTTCTGTGTTTTATTTGGAGTTGTGGTTATTCCATTTTTTAAAAACTTGCAGTGAGTGTGCTCATACAAAGAAAGTGCTGTAGAGGGAAAAATTGGTATTACTCATCAGTTTGGGAGTGTGGAGCGAATACTAGAAGCCCTTCTAGTCTCCAAATCTAATCTTCTCCAGCACGATCCAAACTCAGCTTGAGGGTTTGGATCCCAGCTGAGGGGCTCCTCCTGTGGGTTTTGCTGGGCTGTTGGGTGTAGTCCTTGTCCACCCAACAGAGACCAACCCAGGATGTTACAGTAACCCCAGGACAGCTTTGAATGCACGTACAAGGTTATTATTTCCTTCCATTTATCAGTTGTAATGACCCAGGTCAGACAATTTATACTGTTTGCTTATCAGCTGACCTGAAATGCTCCAGCTGGTCGCTGCTTGTCATGCAATGTCCCATGTCCTCTCCACCTTGTCACTCATTTCAGCTTAATTCTCCTTGAATTCTTTAAGTAGCCTTTAAGGACATAACTGCACATGGCTCTAAATTGAGGTTTGCTTCCCATTTGTTAGCTGATAAAGAGTTTCCCAGCTCAGAAATTCATGCTGCATAATCATCTTAACTTATAACCATAAATACATACTCTTGAGACGATGTATTCTTTGCATATTGATTAATGGACATGCTCTTTGTATGTTGTCCCTATTTCTGTGCAGTGATTAGAAAATATATGATTGACACTGGTGTGGAGATCTCTCTTGTTTGCTGATGGGGATGTTTTGGTTTTTTGTTATTTTTTTAAAGCAACACCAAACTCCTAAATTCATATACCAGACTTGTTTAGTGAATTACTGTACTGCACAACCGTGTGCATCCTGCATGATTTTTTCTTGTGTGTTTTTGAATATTTTGGCTGTATCCTTTCAACTTTCAATCCTACACCTATTAACTGTTCTATCTGTGTAGATCCAACTTGGAAGGAAGCTCTCCAAATAAAAATCCTTTAATAGCCCATCAAAAACAATGCCCATTTTATCCAATACGTAGCAGTCAAACAGGGAAGCACTGATAGCCTACATGCTTCAGATGAGTGCCTTGCATGCTGGTTTATGGTTTATGCTGGTTACATGAAAAACAGAAGCCTAACTTCATGCAGGTATTTTCTATATGTTGGTGCTCCATGGGTTTGGTTTGACTAGTGTGCCATGCCCCACTGACAGAGCAGGCAGGATGCAACCGTCGCTGCTAGAATTCATCCAGGAAAATAGAATGGAGGAAAAAATAGAAAGTGTGGAAAGTGAAACGATTTTACTCTTCCCCCCTCCTTCCTCCAACATCAGCTTTTTCAGCCAAGTATAATGCTCGTGCTAGATCAGACTTTAAACCCCTCATTTAGCCATCATTTGTATTTCTGAAAACTATTATTTAACTATTATATGGAAAGCCAGCAGGATTATAATTTGAAATAGAAATGCATGTTGGTTCCTTGGCTTTATAATGACATGTTTATCTGCACCTCTAATGCTCTCATTGCCCAAGTCTGCACTTTTGGTTAATATGTTTGCCAATGAACAATTGTTTTGCAACAAAATTGCACTAAAACAACAGCATTATGTCGCCTGTGTAATTTGTATTCTCTATACACGTCCCTCCCCAGTCGTTTTGCTTAAATCTGTTTGTGTTCAGCATGAAATGTGCAGTAATGGTGGTGTGCCCGTGCACATTACTATGTAGCTTCAGCACCGTTAGGTCCTTACTGACACCAGTCTGTAGGTTAAGAGCACTTCAATTGGTCTAATTTGCAACCTGATCAGAAACACTGACCTGGTTAGTCTTTAACAATGAATGTGCCTAATGATAACTTGTAGACACCCTTAGTGAAGGCAGTGATGTGTATACAAGGAGTCATTTCCAGCTCCGCCGCGCTAGAAGGTCTCGGGTGCCTTATCTGGGATATCGCCTTGTCCTGCGCTTTTCTGCAGCAGGAGGCTTTGTCACCTCTAATGATACCTGTCCGTCAAGCTGCACTGATTGAAATGAAGATAAATTGAATTGATACAAACAGCAGAGTTAGATGACTCATTGATATAATTAGGCTGTCGGAATATCTCGCCACGTTTTACTAAATGCTAATTATATGGTCTTTTATATGGGAAACTTCAGTTAATTTTGTTCTCCACAAAAGGAGAATACAGCCATTTATTAATTGTAAGGTGGCTCTTGGCTTTATAGAAGCCGTTTTCTAGAGAGGAGGTATGTTTACAGAATTTCCTTTAAGCTGTCAAAAGCCTGAAATTGATAACAACTTAAAAGAATCTAAACTGTTAATAGTTTACATTTATAATTCATCTAATGTGATAGTTTATAACATGAGAACCAAATACAGAGTATAATAAAACAAGGTATTTATTGCAAATGGAAACGTGCTGAATAATGAAACAATACTAATTGCAGTTTAAACACTTTTGATATAAGCTGTTTCTGAGAGGATGTTTCAGGCACAGGAGATGAGATATTAATCATAATAAGGATGCAAAAACCATTCAAAATATTTTCAGAAATACAGATAGGCTGTACATCTCTATGCCTCTCTTTTTTTCCTTTTTTTTTCCCCTCCCTGAAAATTCTGGGTTTTATCTTCTGTCAGAATTGATCACAGGAGTCAGTTTAATTGGGAAATTCATTTAAAATAGTTTCTAATTGGCATCAGAGAGTTGAAAGTTCAGTACAAAGGTGAGATCTAAGCTTTCTAATTAGATTGAATGCATTATGACTTAAAGAATAGTCTTGATAATTACAGAATTTAATGCAAAATTATATTTTAATGAAATATGGTGATTTTTTTACAATGAGAAGTCCTGCAATTCTCATTCAGTCTTTCATCTTACTTTTTAAAGAGGAGCTGAATTGTTTTGTGCATCTGTGTATAAATTCCTTAAAACCCCACATAGTTTTATTAAAAACTAAGATTATTTTAGTTTCATTTTAGTTTTTCAGGATGAAGCTGATAGGTCTGCAATTTGGATGCCAAACCTTATTCCAGGCATTCTGTATTTTTTGCTACTCAAGTATAATTTTCTCTTGCATAGAATTATATTATGAGCTCAAGTTTTCCNGTTGTTTGATGCAGCTGAAATTGAAGGCTGAAGTAGAAGGGGCCACTTAAGTAGTGAAGGGTTTTTCTTTGTAAATAATAGATCAAGAGCACCGTAGCTGTATCTAATGGCGCCGAATGCAGCCTCCGTTCCAAGGACAGCGTGGGGTTTAAAAAAACATAACCATAGTTCATCCCCCTCGCTAACCTGTGGTCAGTTGGGCTGCTGCTGTTGGCCAGTCACATGTTTTAATTCATCAGACATGTTTTTTTTATAAACCTCTGATAATATCAACACATGAATAGCAGGGATGATCGCTGGGATTTCCGGACTGAAATGACGAGGGAAAATAAAATAGAAGGGATGTTTTGTAAAATCTGTTTCTTCTTTCCAAGCCCAGGGGTTTACTTGAGCACCGATCAACTTTTCTTAAAAGCAGCAAAGTTAAGGTGTGCTTTTGCAGAAGCTGAGCTAGCTGCTCTCCAGGTTCCTTCTCCTTCATGTATTTTAAGCTGATAAATACATTTCAGAATATGCACCTGTTTCTTGGAGTTAAACTTGAACTTATTTAAAGAGAGGAAAAGAAGCCTATTCCTGGCATGCAGTACAGTATTTCAGATTTTAGAAGAAGTAATTTAGTGCTTCATGATATTTTGGAGAAAATATTTTACGTTTAACAGATACTACCCTTTTCTTTCTTTTTAGTCAAGTTTTCTTATCTCTATTCTGCCAAGTGGATGCAATTTCAACATCAAGATAAATAGCAACATCACTGGCAAAAATGAGTAAATTCTTGTCAGACATATGAATTTGATAAAAAAGACAAAACCGTGTTCCCTGCCTGTGGTCCAGCAGACTTGATTGAATGCAGTCAGAGACTCTGAAGTCCTCTCTCAAGCAAAAAACTCTCCCATTTACAGTTGATTACCAGGATCAGGCCCTAACTTGAAAAGGCAGTTTCCTAGAAATTTCAAATGCAAAACAACATAAAAAAGGCTGTTGAAGGACAAATTCATTCTGTTTTACACTCCCTTCTGTGCTTAAAGTGTCTGTTCCTTGAATGACACTGGTAGATTTGCTTGTAAAATAATTCATCTTTCTTGTGCCACTCACTTCTTTGCTTTATGATATCTTGTAAAATCAAAAGAAGCACTTTCTCTGGTGTTTTTTTACAGGTTTTGCATTCAAACCAAACACAAATACTCTCTGAGAATTTTTGCATAATTACCTTCTGAAGATTTATAGTTTGCCTAGAATTTTTTTTAATGTTTTACTTATTGTTGTTAAATACAGACTGTTTCATTGTGTTTCAATCTGATTTGCTTTTGTTTTAAACAGTTTTGGTTTCTGACTAATAACTCATTTATCTAAACAAAAAAAAATCTTCTAAGTACATGTTACAGTCATCTGCTGTAAATGATAGGAGGTAAAATGTAAGCTGTGCTTCACCTTCATTCTTCTCAGCATTGACAAGGGTCGTGGCAAACAGTAAAATGTCCAAAATGAAATTTTGAAAAGGAAAAAAAAAAAAGCAGGCAGATTCACCATCAGTCATCAGGGTCTCACAATTATTTTTTCTCTTCTGCTCCAAAATAATTGTACAAGTTTTCCAGGCTCCAGTAGCCTGTGTTTCATGTCCAGCATCCCCCCAAGCACGGCTGAGCTGAGGTGCTCGCTCTGCACCGGGTTCGCTTCTGTGCGCGGGCAGGAAAACACTGCGAGAGACGCGGAGGCACCGCACCAAACCTCCCAGGAGTTCACCTCCTGTTTTTCCTCCCCTCTGTCTTCTCCAGTTTGTTTCCATATAGCAACAAAAACTACAGAAATCCGTTCAATGTAACCTTTCTTGTCTTCCCCCTTTTCACCTTCCAGCTGCTTACCAGAGAGATCAGACGTGGGAAAGCCAAAATCCCAGAATATGATGAGCCCATTAAATTAGATGATTCCTACAATTTGTTTCCTTGCCAGTTCTCAGCTTTCTGTTTTGTACTTTCTTAGCCAGTACTTGGGAAAAAAAAAAAAAGGTGGCTTGAAAGCTAATAGATACCCCAGCCATCAATTGCCGAGACATTTTGTCTTTTGTGACATTGAGGAAAAGACAAGGAAGGAACTAAAAAATGTCAAAAGATCAAAAAATCAATGGGCTGAAGGAATGTGATCTGTTTATCGGGGTGTAGCTGCTCTTTCTGTTTGCATTAAGTCCGAGTGAGTGTCTTTGGTCACCACTAAACTTGCTTTTATTCACTCCCTAGGAGATGTAATACAAGCATGAAACGGTGGCTCACAAAGCAGGCACAGCGGCAAAGGAAATAAATAAATAAATAAATAAAGCAAGCCAGGGCTTCTTTTAAGACCACAAACCCAGGTTTATTGCCTTACGATTTTTTTTTGCTTCGTATTAAACACGCTTACCTTTCTCTCAAAACTTGTTGCTGAGCACAGCAAATGGACCATGTTGTGTTGACACGGGTGTCTTGTTTCTGTGTTACCGGGAGGTTATTTTTATGTATTTATTTTTGAAAATGTCAATAAAATGAAAAGAGGGCGAGAGTTCAGTGAGCGGAAGTTCTGGCAGCTGATTGAATGCATGTTCTTGGCGCTTGACAGTTCGTGTCAAGTCTTTGGTTGGACTTTCCCTTTGCTTTCCCGGGCAGGGAGTTGGGTTTGTTTTCTCTGAAACATGAAAAGAGTTGGGCGAATGCAAATGCGAGGCAGCTCTGGCGTGCGCCTTTCCCCTGCACGCCGGTAATGTAGTGCTTGCTGGGGTTTTAAAGTCACTGGATATTGCATAGCTCATAAATTCTTCACAAGCATGGATGGAAGGGGGGGAGATATGTGTGCATGTACCGGGAGAGCACGCGCATGTGTGTGTGTAAGTGCTGTCCCAGCCTATGAGAAGTGATGGAGCAGACAAGGCAACGCTACAATCTGTTGGACAAATTTTTTCTCACCCCTTGTAGTTGTTATGTGATAGGAAGTATGGCAAGGGCTGCATATTTTATAAACTTTCTATTAAAGTTGTGGCATGTTATCATAAAACTGAATTGCGATACTTTGTATTACACTCTGGGATTGAGAGATAGACATAGGATTAAAAAAACAATTTCTAGGCATTTCTAGATGATAAATTTAATTTTCTTTGCTATTTGGAGGTCTTCTTTGAAAATGCAATTGTAATGAACGCATTCAGAACTGGAGAATAGATTTACCCTTGGCTTCAAATAGTTGACGTTATCAGGCTCTGTCATTCGTTCCTTCCTAT
This sequence comes from Peucedramus taeniatus, assembly GCA_013400575.1. Lineage (NCBI taxonomy): Eukaryota > Metazoa > Chordata > Aves > Passeriformes > Fringillidae > Peucedramus > Peucedramus taeniatus. The sequence goes on along the minus strand of WBNO01001362.1, from coordinate 414,342 downwards.
TTTCGGGCTGCTAATTGATGTTTTTGATGTCAGCAAGAAAATTGAAGAAAATGTCATGTGTGAACCAGTGCGGAAGTTAATAAGATTGACTTCGTTGACAGAATTTACAATGAGCACAGAGACCGCATAATGGGACCGCTGCGAATTCGTGTGCTCTCTTTGGAGTCAAAATTGACACCTCACGCTAGGCCAGCGGTCGATAGGAAAGATGCAACATTTGGGAAGGTTCCTAATCTCATTTTTTTCCCCTCTTCCCTTTTTTTCCCCCTCTCCTTCTTTCTTTCTTTCTTTTCCTCCCTCCCCTATTACCTTTTGGTCTATGGAGCTTATCTAGTTGCAGAAGCAGCTGTTTATCCAGAGGGCTACTGCTTTGGACCAAGCCAGAGCCTTGGTTCAATCTCTCAGCGCTCTACAACAATGCTCATTTTTTATGCTGTTTTGAGTCTGAAAGCAAAAGAGTCTTGAAAAGGTTAGATTAAGATGTGTCTTAAGGAAAGCTGTACTAATATTGGACAGGGTCATTGCATATGCTTGGGCTATGTGCAATAAAGCTGAAACGCAAATCCCCTCCATATAAAGGAAGGAAGCTGTGGGACACCTACCTGAGCGTTAAGCAAAACAGAAGACTACAGCTAAGCATTACTCTTCCTCTGGGCTCCAGTGCATGTGCATCTGTGTGAGCGTGTACGCCTGCATGTGCAACCTCCAAAACTTCTGACTCTCGCCGAGGTGGTTTTTCCCCCTTTTTTTTCTTGGATAAAACGGGAATTCAAACTTTTTTCAAAGTAGCAAAAGGCTTCACTGTAATAGTTTAATTTTCCAGTAATGTGACAAAGTTTATTGGATTTGTGTGTATAATTATGGAATGGATTAGCCGAGTTTGGTTCAGTGAATCTGATTATTTTCTGGCCTTTAGGGAAATGCGCTAAAACCCTAATATGTCCACTACCCCCAAGCGGTCTCTTTTTGAAGGCGCCGCACAAAATGTGGTCTCTACTAGCGTTCAGCCTCCAAGGATCTTCAGTGAGAGACATTATTCTTGGAATATCCAATTAATTCCACGGGCAGTGATCAGTTAGCGCTTCTTCTTCCTTTCTCGCCATTTGAAATGCTAACACAATGAATATTTTCTCATTGGTCTGCGTCCCTCGGCTAAGCTGTTGCCGCGGGCTGAGAATTTCATCGACTGATGAGACCAGAGGCTGCGCCGATAAAAGGTTACAGTACGTGATTTGCATGCCAAGTGGGGTTTGGTTTCATGAACTTAAAAGTTCTTTAACTTTTATTTGACTTTTTTCTTTTGTACATAGATGAGGGTTGTTGGAAAATTTTTTCCCCAAATTTTCTGGTTTGTTTCCCAAAAAATCACTGAAATTAGCAATTAGTCCACATTACAGCTTTGGTTTGGACCCTCTTAAGCAAACAGGTATGAAACGTGAAATCTTTTGGGCAATTGAAACAAAACTGAATGTATGTTCCAACAATCAACAAAAACTTACGTTTAAAAAGAAAGCTTAAAAATTGTAACAGGTTTCCAAACAGATCTGGCCAAGTCCAATGTTTCCGTTTTCTCTTACAGTGCTGTGTCAGAGTATATTTTTGACTAGGCTTTAATTCCTTCAGCAATTGCGGTACATTCTGCGAGGCACAACAGAATGAAAGTAATATATTTAGCTTTTGTATGTATTAGAAGAGGGAAATCTCCATGTCTTTTGAGTGATGGGAATGGAAGCCATGGGTTAAATCGACACTAGCACATTCCTGGAGAGTGATTAAGACAGACTGTTTGGCACTGTTATTCAATGGTAAGTTGGTGGAAGTTCTTGGAGTATTAATTATGTTCCATCAAGCACAAGTAAATATTCCAACAGCAAAACAAGGAAGCTGTTATCTTTGTCTTCAACACAGCGTTTTACACAATTGCCTGTGCAATTCATTCGTAAATGTTGGCCATGCCAGCTAAGAGAGGTTTCCAGGACTGAACGATGCCGTGATCCTGGGATAAATGAGCCGATCCAGAAAGTTTTAGAGGTAAACTAAATTGAAACAAAGCAACTACCGCACATCAAATGCAGGCTTTCATGATTCAGCGAGGGTGAAGGAGGGTGGTGCTGAAATAAAGCCACGCACAGAAGGTCTACACTCTGTGTTGTTCTTGACTTGCAGAATGTCTTAGATGTACCTTGTAAGCCGTTGACAAACTTTGTTGGTTTAGAGATGTGACGGATGTATTTTCTGATCTGAGAAGCATTTGGGGGATAGAGATAATTTTTTTTCATCCTCTTTTNCCCCCCCCCCCCCCCAAAAAAAGAGCATCAGCCTTCTGTGCTACTCTAATCTTAGAGGCTGGATAATACGGTTGGAGATTTGACATATTCCTATTGAATAAAAATCAGGAGACCCTTACCAAAATTGTTAGCAAAAGGGACTGGCAGAACTAGGTACAGAGCGGGGTGGGTTGTTTTTTTTTTTCTCCCCTTCCTTTCGCTAGCTGTCTAGGAGGAGTAAAGCAGGTGGCTCCCCGTGGCTGACTTTTCATGACAACATGCCATTAGAAATTGCGGTCCTGTTGATCAATCCACTCGACATGACAGCTTTGCCGCAAGGCCTGGCTCTTTGAGCACCAGCGCTCTGGCTTTTCCCTCCTTTTTTCCCGCACTAATTGGTGAAAGTTTTTACTGTGCTTGTGGCATAGGAAATTCTTTTGAACATTGTCACAATCAAGTGTTGACTTCTTTAGAATTGCAAGTAGGTTAAGTGAGTATCAACATAAAAAAAAAAAATCCACAAAAGGTATTACTATCAAAATTTATTAAAGTAAAATTGGGAAAACACACTGATTGAATTATAAAAAAATAAAATTGATTCTGAGAATCAATTAAAATATTGTTCCTTTTCAATTATGCACAGCCAAAGATGCTACCATATTTACGTCTCAAAAAGTAGAAAGGAAGAAGGAAAGGAAGAAGTAGAAGGAAATTTAGAGTTCTTATTTTCTTTCTTGGTTAGTTGCAGGCAACGAACCGAGCGACACCTCTCAGCTTAAATGTACACAAATGACTGCATCTTAGTACTTGGAAATTTAATAGATTGTATTTTTAGGATTTTTCAGGTGATTTAAGATACTTTAGACCATTATGCACTAAATAAGATATCTCTAGCAAATTCTGTTTTTTAAAAAGCAGAAAAGAAAAATCCTGCAAGTGCAGCATTCAGGAGAAGGAGGAGGATAGCTGTGTGTTCACACGTAGCCTGGGTAAGATAACTGAGCCATTTGTGTGATTCTTCCATCCAAAATGCAGTCGGGAAACTTCTGTAATAGATTTCTTGGAGAAACTCTGTCAGTTGAAAAATTGATGTCTTCAGATAAAAATTTACTTAAACATTGAATACTTGTTGACAAATTCAAGTGAAAAATTAAAATATGTTTATAAAATATTATTAACAATGAGGAAAATAATCAATATCTATTACAGGAAAATATGGTGCATGTGTTTAAAATGTACATTTTAACTATCACGGATCGAATTTTTTTTCTTAGCTTTGAAGGTTACTGTATGTTCATCCCTAAACATGAAATCTCTTTTTGCCATTCATAAATGTAGGAAGACCCTATTATTAGTTGATGCAATTTCAGAGATGCAGGTGGTTTTAAACTAATCTGTGCAACTGCACTGCAAGGGTTTGTAGAATGAACACGGGAAAGAAATCGGGAGAGAACAAGTGACAAAGAACGAGAAAAAGGGATATCTAAAGCGTGGAGGTGGCTTTTCTTTAATAATGCATACATAGCAATAGGGGACTTTGGATAGAATTCTTTCAGCTCTCTTAAACCAAATCTAAGGTTAATTTATAATAAATAATTATAGTTTTAGCAGTAAAATGAGACCCTGTGAAGCTGAGAGGAGAAAGGCAGTAATACAGTTTTAAAAGCTGAACGTGGTCACTGTTTCCGTTGCAAGTGTAATAGCTACAACTGTATGTTTTTTTTTTGTAGATCAGACATCGACACTGAAAGAAGCATAAATTCATATAATTAATTTTGCCATTGTAAAAATCATTTGCTAAAATTTGCATTATTAACATTATCAAGTCGCTGGTTGGTGAGACATCAGACATGACGAGTGAGAAGGGCAGCTTAGGGAGAATTGGGCTTTAAACCCTCAGCAGATCGGAGTTAGGATCAAAGGCGCTTGTTTTATGTGGCTGTGTGACACTTTGAAGTCTTGACTGCACCTACAGCACTCATTTCATCAGGTTCACTGGTGTCTTAATAGCAGATCAATAAGTTTCAAAGTCGGAGAGTTAATTTGATACTAGTGCTGATGTGGTCGTGCTGGGGAAGCAGAGAGAGGCAGGCAGAGAAAGCAAGCCTATTAACCATCCTGATAGGGAGAGGTGTGTGCCAATGTTGATGGGTACCTGTAAAAACCCAAACTGTAAATATTGACCTTAAATATGAAAGCTCCACGTACTAAAGGCATGGAGTTGTTTACATTGTTGAAATAGATTGTATGCAAGAGAGGCTGCTGTGCTAGCACCGTTCTTCAGCCAAGCAGTGCGAAGTTCTAAGAAAGTTCCCCCAGTAAGGAGAATAAATGCACACTCCTAAGCCCCTAAAGCATCGCATCCCTTGGTGTTATTTCCCTCATCAAATTGCCTACCTCTGCCCCCACCCCAAGTAAAAATAAAGACATCCATGTAGGGGGGGGGAAAGGGGGAGAGAGAAGAAGAGAGAGAGAGGGAAAACACAGTGGGCAACACAGTTATAATAGCTATTCATTTTTTTTTCTCATCCTTTGCCAGCTTGTTTGCTTTCCTGCTGTAATGCAAATAGTTCACAAGAAAATTGATGTATTTTTAGATGAAGTGGGGTCAGTGACACTTTGTTTTCCTACCGGGAATATTTAAATATAAATCTATATATTAATCATTGTTCTCCAATGGCACTTTTTACCAGTTCTGTGATGGTGTAGCTCATCAGTCCCTTTCCAGCTCTCCGTATGAATGCTTGCTTGTATTTCCAAGGCAAAATTTCGTCTCTTTTCAAATAAATCTGGCCGTGTTAGAACCCGCTTCTCCCGACTTCTCCGTGCCGCTTCTTCTCTACCAGTGAATCACAAACCCAGGGATTATTTATTCGGTTTATTCAGGTGCCGGACAGCTCCGTGTAACACAAAAAAAAGAAGAAAGAAAAAAAGAATCACTTCTGTGGGATGTAAACATACCGGAGGCGAGTAGCTATTTAAAGAACTGTAGCAAAACTGTGCTAAAGCAGTGCAGGACTTTATCTTTCTTTCTTTTTTTTTTTTTTAAGGCATTTTTTCCCTCTCTTAGGATGGCGTAATAGTGGGGGACCAGGGGTAAATGTGGTTGATGCAAACCATGCAAATTGTGTGCACAGACATACAGACGCTGAACCCCCCTAAAAGAGAAACCCTTTTTTATTTTCATCAGAACTTTGCCATCTGTATGTACAGCAGAGGTTCCCTGGCACCAGAGGTCAAATTCACACCCTCTTCGAACAAAACTCTAATTTAGATTGTTCATCTAAGGGTTGATAATGGTATTAGGGGGCCAGTGGGGTGGTCAGTGGGAGCTGTAGATTAGCGCAGTAGCCCTGGCGGCTTTACCTAGACCCCCGTGATTCATTGGCCAGATTAACTGTCACATCTGTCATTTTATCCCTTTTAGTTCTCCCCTTTTTACCACATTTAAAATAAGAAAGACGGGGTGTGTGTGGTGC
>WBNO01001362.1:0-406001 GCA_013400575.1 Peucedramus taeniatus | reverse complement strand
TAAACTAGCAGAACAGTTTTTCCCTACCTTTTCTTTTTTCCTTTTTTTTTTATTTTTCCCTCCCTTCAATAAGCAGAGGGGATAAATATTTAAATTTTTTTATAAACTTTTTAGAAAATGCCAAGACACGCGTTTTCCTCTCTCTTCCCCTGAACACCCAACTTTGTTTTAGCGCCCGTGGTCGCGGCTGTAGGAATGCGCGCAGGGAGCTGCAGCCCCGCTTGGTCTCTCCCTGCCCTCTGCGGTTGCAGTCTCATGGTAAGGAGGGCTCGGGGCGCGGAGGGCGCGGGGCAGGGGCTGCCTCCCCCAGGCCTCCCGCCCGCCTCCCGCCGCCCTCGGCCGCCCCACTCCGGGCTGCTCTTCCCTGACGGCCCCGGGGAATCGGCCACGGCCGGGGGACAAACTTGAATCCCGCAGGAGCTGGTTCTGGGGGATGTTTGGGGTGGGCATGGGAATAGGGAGCTCCCGGCGTCTCCATCCCATGTGCTGCGCATCTTTCGGGAAGAGCCGGCAATCCCGAATTCCGAGTTCCCCGTCCCGTTGGCTGCACTTTTCCAAGTTATTGTTGGTAAATGGTGGGGAACTGTCCGTCAGCAGCCCCGGGAACCGCACGTGGGACAAAGGCAGCCGCTGGAGTGTGGTGGCTGCTGTGAATAGAGGGAGGGAAGGCAATTAGCTGCCGTGTTGTTGGGGCTTTTTACTTGTCAAACTGGAGCCTCGTTGCTTTTGTTATTGCCGTGTAAAGGGAAATCGTGGGGTTTTGTTTTGGTATTAAGGGCCTTAGAGGTTGCTGGCTGACACTGCACACGCGAAGGCCAGAGCAGTGCAGGGAGAGGACCAGGGACGGGGCTCCGGCAGACAGAGACTGCACAGATTTCCCCCCATTTACTTCTTCTGCTCCTCTTCCTTTTTTTCCCCTGGGGCCTGGGTACCAGTTTGTGTTTCGTTGTCGTTTGTTATATTTTGTTTAGCCCGTGGTCCCCGCAGATTAAACTGCTGTTTAAAAGGCAAACTTGGATGGACTCAAGGTCTCCCTCCTTGAAACAGTTTTATTTCGACCCCTGTATTTATTTGGTCCTGTTGTTTCACTCTTTTGGGGCGAGGGGGGAGAGAACTCGTTGATGTGATCACCCAGATGTGTGTGGGGAAGACAAGTGTTTGCAAACTGGTCTCCTCCAGTGCCTCGTCTGCAGCAGCGTCCGTCCCACATGGCGATCGCTCCCCGTGCGTGCAGCATCCATCAGTGTTGACAAATTTGCTTAGAAAGTGAGGAGGGGAACAACACAGCCACCTTTTCCAAATTGTTTCCCTTTAAACCACCCTTTTTGGCTTTTACCTTGTCGCAGAGTAACTACTTTACAACTTCAGGGAAAAAGATAAAAAGGAGATGAGAGACTGACTCTTGGCAAACTCGGATGCCCGCGATAGCCGGCTCAGATTTAGGAAGTGGGCATCTTGCAGTGCTCGTAGGCAAGAGCAAGGCACAGGGCAGAAGGCTTTGCCCTTGCTCAGTTCAGCAATGCTCTCAGTTGCCCCTGTTAATTCTCATTTAGGAGCAGCTTGGGAAAATACAGTAACCAGGGCACCGTACCTCAAAGTTCTTCTTGCATCCCTGTTGCAGTAGGTCAGTGTTTTACAGAAATATTAAATACTAAAGGAAAAGGGAGGAGGGGGAGAGAACAGAGCTAATGGTAAAGGTCTGCCAAATGTCACCTCAGTGTTACAATGACAAGAAAATACACTTTCCTTACAGCTCTCCCCCTAAGAAATTTGTTTTGAGGGATTTGACAATCTTGCAGATAAAGTGACTGCTTGCTACACTTAACTGATCATGCTCCCTCACGGCCGGCCGGCGTTTCCTCGCTGCACTTAGTAATACCTGCGCAACCTGGCTTGGAGTAGCATTGTCATTGATTTCCAAAGTAACTGCTTTTTAGCTCTTGTGAACCGACATACCTGCGTGGGGGGGGCGGGGGGGGGGGGGGAGAAAGTCTTTTCCCCACTCCCTGGAAGGATGATGGTAAAGTGCTATATTGGAAAAGACAGGAGGCTTCTCTAAATTTTGATAACTGCAGCCGACAATTTAGAAATAAGACACTTCTCACAGCCAACATGACAGTGGATTTTGAGCATTCAGAAAACACCAGGCCAAAAAACTGGAGACATCTTGATCTTTTAAGACAGCTTTTCCAGTACTTTAAGTGAAGGGGGGGAGCGGGGAAAGAAAAAGAGAGAGAAAAGCTGCAAGGAAAATAATACGAAGCCAGCACAATTGGCATCTAGACAGTAAAGAAAAAAAGTTTTTGAGGTTAACAGAAGGAAAGACAAAGCTGTTATGTACCCGAGGGATGCAATTTTAGTGGGAATGGAAGATTTGAGTGGTAAAGGAGGAGTGCTTGCCTCTGGGTTCTCTCTCTTCCAGCAGTTCGGCTGCTGGCATCTCAATTTGAATTGCTGGGTGAGTAGCACTTTCTGCGTGCGCGCTTTCCGTCTTGACCATTGAACTTCTGATGTGACTTCTCTCCCTCTCCTCCTCTCTCCCTCTCCTTCCCTTTCTTCCTGTGCGGAATCAAAAAAAANGGGGGGGGGGGGGGGGGGGGAAGCGTGAGAAACCAAGCAAGCATCTCCAGCTGTGACCTTTGTTAGCTACATTGTTTTTATTTATTTATTTTATGGTAATAGTCTTTTTTAGTAGGGGGAAGCGCGACTTTTCGATGCCGCTTAATTTGACAGCAGTGGCGAGGAGCGAGCGGCAGAGCCGCTGTTGCGACACAATGGTGCAGCGGGACAGTTGTTGCACTCCTCCTCTGTGCCCTTCCCTCCGCCCGGGTTTGGGGTTTGCTTGGGGGGGGCGGGAGGGGGAAAGGTTTTTTTTTCCTCGTGCATCCAGGGTGGGATTGGGGTGTGTTGGTGGGGCGGTGTTTCAGAGCCCGGTGTGCAGCAGGTTTCGGGGGCTGATTCCTGGCTGCTGAACAATGGTTACCAGCGAGGGAGAAGTGTGTGCGCGTGTAGAGCTGTGTTACATCTGCAGTCAGGCAGTCACACAGTGACCATGACATCACTAGCTTTTCTTCTCTTTTTTTCCTTTGGGGCGGAGGGGGCCACTTCAAAGCTTTCTCCAGTTCAGTACGATATTTCCTAAACTCTGAAACCATGAAGGTAAAAATGTTTGGGTTTTGGGTTTTTTTCTTGAAGGAAGAAAAGTTGGTTTGTAGCAGGGCACATACGTTGCAGTTAAGGGGGTTTGGAGATGGAATGGTTTAACTCTGGTCATACACGAAACGAGATTTTTTGTTTTAGTTATTAAAAATAGTACATAGTACTATTTATTGGGTGCTTTTGATCCGGTGTTTGGTTGTCAGTTAAATTTTCTGAGTTCTTCCGAAAGCTCAGCTGTAGTGTGAAAGGCGAAAATTCTAGGGACACTGCATAAGAATTATTTTACCCAGGGATAAAGGAATATGAAAAATAAGACTGAACGCTGATAAATATGAGGTTACACATGTTTTAATACAGTGGTTCTGTGTTTGCTGTCAGAAGTCCATGAGACTTTCTTCTATTATTATGTATTACAGAAAGTAAAGCTACCCCTCAGACTGTTTTGTGTATTACCCATACTTGCACACAGAAAATAGAAACTTATTGAAGCATTCTATAATGCATCACATTTTCACTGTTGGTTTTGTGGAAGTCTTGAGTTTCTGCTGTTTCCTTTTCTAACTCTAGCAGACTTGCTTACAGAGTCACTCAATCCAGGAGGAGGATTTCTATCACTTCAGCACTCTGTGGTACCTTTGCCTGATTAGCTTAGTTGATTTATTTGCCTTTTCTTATATAAAACAAGGGATAAAATTCTGTAGAATTCGTCTAAAATTAATTAGTCTAAAAGGACAGTTATTTAGATTTTTCTTCTTTCACAGTGTGTTGTTGCATATGCAGGTTTTAAAAGACTGGTGGTGAGATCTCACAAATATTTTTACCTTTAGAGGTTTTTTTTTTTACTGGGATCTGGGGCAAAAGGCCTGACAGCACTGTGTAGATGTGCCTGTTACTTTTCTTCTGAAATACTTGCAAGGTGTTTCAGTTCTGATGGGCATTTAACATAACATTTTTACGGAAACTTTTTTGAATTTATTTAAGAAATAATTGGTCTGGATTTACTTAATAATTGCATGGCTTAATTGTGCAGCATGTAATGTTTTTAGCATATGAAAAAATGAGAACAGTTTTTAGAGCCTTGTTATTTCTTAAGGGATTTAATAGATATTTGCTACATATATTGCATATTGGTGTTGAGCGCAGTCTGCTGTGAATGCTGTGTTTTAAAAAGCTGTACTGAAAATTTGTCATCATATTTTAAGGCATGTATGTGCATGGTAGTTTTTTGATAATGCTGTTATTACTGAAATTGCCGAGTACAAGAAGGTAGAGGCATACATGCTAATTTTCTTTCATTTCTTGTACTTTTTTAACAGCCTCACATTCAAGTTCTTGCTATAGACGAAATCACAGATAACTTAATAAAAACCAGGAGCTATTTTTCTACAGTATATATGTCTGTCTAGTGCTGAAATGAGTGGCTTATAAGCAAGAATTAAAGCTGTTTATAATGAGGCATTTCAGAGAATGTTGTGCAGTAAATCTAATTGCATGACTAGGTATTCACACAAAAGCATGGAGCAAGGTCTGTCGGGGCAATTATAAGCACTGTTTTGCTTATATTTGCTTTTCTCTCTGCTTCTCATCTTCTGTTAATTTTTGTGCTTGTGTTATTGCTCTGTGCCTCTCCCCTTCTTACCCCATTTGTGTTCAGGACCATTTCCCAAAGACCTGCTTTGGTTTCACCCATATCTTTGCTTAGTGGTTGAGCATTCTGCACACCTTGCACTGGTATGGCTTAGCAAAAAGGTATTTTTCAGTTTTAATGTAATATATGCCAAGTGTTTTTGCTTTTTTGCCTTGTTAGAATGAATGAAGGCTTGCCTGCTCTGCAGAGATGGTATCTGTCTAGTAATTAAAATTAACTAAAGTATGCAAAGAAAGCACCGAGTATTTGTCACATTGGGAAAGAAACTGCCTCTCCTTTTGTAATGGAAGAAATAAATATGGGTGCTTTACTACCTGAAACTAGAAGGGACTGAGCACTACCCTGTCCTGTTGGTATGGGAAAATCCACCTGTTGATCAAATAATCTCTAATGTTGATACTCAGTGTAAGGCTTGCCTGGATAGGTGCAGGCCACAGTTCTGGACTATAGATGATGTAGCTGCTGTGTGAATTCATATGCTGAGGTGAAGGCAGAGCAGGTGAGCAGAGTGCTTTCTCTTTATCAGTGAAGCCTTAAGAGAATAAGTAAGGTAAAATCTAACTGCTGTAAATGTAATTCCAGTGTTGCTGAAGGATCTCAAAATAGACACTTGTGTAGCAGGTGCTTGTTCAGGTCTGACCTGACATTAGAGTAACACCACGTTGTCCAAGACTGCAGCACTTAACCTATATTTAAAATCCCCAAGTTCCTTTCTTTTACTTAAAAAAAAAAACCAAACCAAAACAAAAAGACCTGAAAAAACCCACTCCAAATACCATAGCAATAAACTTACAGCCCACAACAGCTTTGAAAGCAGAGTGTGAGCACACTTAATAATGTTTTACTACCAGTGTGTTTTATCCTCCTGCATCGGAACTAACAGGCGGTAATTAGATAGCTAAACCCCAGTCCTTCCCCTTGTACACTAGAGGATTTGGCGTATGCTAATTGTCACCAGATCATTTCACATAATTGCCTTTCGGCGAAATTAAGTGGAAATTTCCTGAACATCTTAAATCCTCATTTCCCCACCCCCTCCCCTCAGTACCTTCGCACCCTGACAGGAAGGATGTGGAAAAATGTCAAGCACGGTGGCTTAGCTCTCCAATATTCAGGGGACACTTCATCTGAGTTAAAGGGGGGGGGAAAACCAAAATTATTCTTTTCATGAATTGCTGGACACTTAGAGCCAGGAAGCTGATTTTGTTGTTTTGTCTGAGAGATTGCTAATAGACCACGGGGTCTTATTGAAAGCCAGCAGTTCTTGCAGGAGCAGGTAGGCACTCACTGGCCTGGGAAGTGGTTGGGGGGAAAGGGAAGAAACAGAAGGCTGCAAAAATGTGTTTGTGTGTGTGTGTCCCCTTCTTTTTTTTTTCTTTTTTCTTTTTTTTTAAATTTATATGTTAAGGGTAGGGCAGAGGAGGTTGTTGCAGGGTTTTTGGGGTTATTTTTTAAGGCTCTGCCTGGGGAGAGTATTGTCCCAGCACATGGTTGTCAGTGCTCCTGTCATCATTTGTGTGGAAGAAGAAAATGAGCCTTTTTTAGCAGGGTGAGTAGTGATTATCAATGGAGGCCTTGTCTCCTGCTACAATGGGCAGTTAGCTTAGGGCAGGACCTTAGGCAGGAATCAGCTACGTTAAACTGAGAAAGGGCTCAGGCCACTGTATCAGCCATAAAGGAGCAAGGAGAAGTACTTTCCAGGAATGCTTAGTCAGATGTGAAAGCATCCTTAAAAAAATTAATTGACTTCACTAGCTAAACAGGGCTGGGTAAAATGAAATCTTTGATATTTTTCAGGAAATGCTTCATCACTCGTGTTGAATTTTTGTGCTTGGGAAGGAGATGAGTACCAAGTTACATAGAGTGGGTTTGGATGGCTTTAGCTTCCCAGTTAACCTAAATGGTTTGCAGTTTCCTTGGTGTAGTTTGGGGTGCCACGCAGAGGGGCTACTGATGTGGGTGATCCCGAGACCTGCAGTGGTGCTTACAGATGCTCTGCTTTGAGTGATGGTGACTCTGCTGGAAGTGGGAAAATATTTCAATCTTTGCAGCAATATTTTGGGATTTGTTTTACTTGCAACTTTAATTTCCTGATGTGTGTGGGGCATCAGGATAGGGAGGAGGCGAGTGTGGTGTAAGGATGTAATTCCTAGGCAGAATCAGGGAGAGATCAGCCTTTAGAAAAAAAGAAACTCCTTTTATGAGTATCTTTGGAACTGCAGAGCAGTGCAGGAGCATCTGTTAGCATTTCACTGGCCACAGTCAGCAAAACTGCAATAGCATCATCTGGAAAATACAGAGAAACAGTTTACAAACCTTTTTTTTAATTTGAGCTGGTATTGAACGGTACTCCTTGCTAAGCCCAGGGAGCAACTCCAGGAGGGCCTGCTAATTCAAGACCACTGTCGACCTGCATCCACCCTGGAGGAGGGGAAAAGGCTGACAAACCCTCTTCTGTGCTGCTTTTGTTTTATTGTATTGTATTGGCTCATAAAAGCACTTTCAGGGCCCATCTTTCTTCAGCAGAAAAGGAGAGCAGTGGGGAAGAGGAGGACATGGCAAAAAGACAGGCGGAGCTCTAGCTCCATTTGTTTTCAGTGTCTCTTGATTAATAGGTTTTAAGGAGGATGGAGAGCTCTCATTCCTGTGATAGTGGAGGAAGGGGCCAGGGCTCTGGGCTCTGGGTGTGAGCCCCTGCTCAGTCCCTCCCGGTCACGGGTGGTTGAGGGGTGCCCGGTGGGCTGCAGCACCTCCCTGCCTCACAGGGCCTGAAGGACATTTCAAAGGCCAACCAGGTCAGGGAAAGGGGTGCAGCTACAGGGTCTATGCTGGCAGCTACTGGAGTTTCAGGCTGGGTTGGTGCAGGAGCATCCCTCTGCCCTCGGGATGCTCTGGAAAGGAGTTGGAGGCCGGAGGTTTAGCCGCTGTGATGCTGCCATGGCATGATGGCTTGTTTGCAGCCTGGGTGGCTTTTTGTGCAGACCTGCCTTTACTAACCCCACATTTGCCTGGTGAGGGCATCCTCTGGTGTCTCTGGCATGTTTTTTTCTGACTTGGAGTTGATATGATACCGTGTTTTTATTACCAAAGCCAAACAAGCCATGAATTTGCAAGCAGAAATTGCAGTAGTAAACTCTTCCTGTTTAGAGATTGGTTTCTCTTTGTGTGCTCAACAATACAATGTTTCATCTTGTGCAAGTCCTATGTTGCTTTCAGAGACTTAGGAACTATTGATTTATACAGCATGTATTAACTTCTTCAATAAATGGGGAGTATTCATCAGTGGGGTGTATTAAATTGGGCTGTATACGCATAGAAGCATCTTTCATCCTGTTAATGAAATGTCCTTACCATGCAACAAAGACTAATACACAGCAATTTATACACACAATCCCCTGCAGTTTAAATCTGAAGTTCAGATAGGTTTTTTTGTTCCCTAAAGGCACCTATCAGAACTTAGTCTAAATGGATCTCAGTACTCCTTTCAAACATTTATCAGTCCAAAATTTGTTGTGGTTTTGGTGTGGGATTTTTTTCGTTCTAGAGCTCAATTATTATTTAAACTGATCTGTGTTTAAGCACTCCCAGAAGCATTTTAAATTCTTATAGAGAGGTTTAGTAGTAGATCCCCTATGGGGACAATTTCTCCTGGTTGCTTCAGGCAGCAGTTATCAAGAAAAGCAAACTTCTCTTGTTTTTTTGCAATTCTTTACCATGCCCTCTAACCTAGCATATGAGACCTCAGCTTTCAGTGGAGAGGGGTGACTTATCAGCAGAGGACTTGGTTACTTTGTAGGTGCTGGGATTTCTCTTTAGAAATCTCCACTTGTTCCAGTCCTGTTGCCACATGCCCTGATGCTAATCTGTGTGTACCAGTGCAGCTCCCCTTCCCATGCCTGACAGAGCCATAAATGGAGCTCTTCAACTTGCCAGAGAAACGCCTGCATCTCACAATGGCTCTTAGCTTAAAAGTGCCCTTGATAAAGTGCTCACAAATGTATATTGGAGAATGTTGCCTTTTGCAGGGGGATGTCTAAAGTCATCTAATAGGTGTCTCCTATTGATGGCTTCTGTGGTTTACCTTTCATTGCCAGTGGATGGGGTTAGGACCACACTTGTTACTCAGGCAGAGCTCCCATTGACTTCAAAGGAAGATGCATCTGCAGGATTAATCCTGCACTTTCCCAGGTAGTCCTTTATTTTTCTTTTCCAAGGAAGCTTAGTTAACTTCAGGAACAGTACTTTTAAAGAGCAGCTTGTTTAGGATATTATGCATGTTCAGCTTGGCTTGCAAATTGTGTGTGCTGTTCTGTGGGGAGTTATGGTCCCTTTCCCCAGTGTGTGCTAAACAGTGCAAAACAGAATGGAAACCTGTCCCTGGGTAGTGGTACAGATGAAGACTGACTTGCTGGGAAGTGAATCACATTCCTCTGTCCCAGAGAGCATATTTTTGAGTATGTGTATGACAGTTTCTCCCTTTCCCCTGGTACATTCGCCCCCCACCTCAGCCCCAGCATCATCAGAGTGGCAAAAGAGTATCCTACCCTTGCACTTATTATATATGAGTGGTCCATTTGAGTGCATGGTAGTAACCTAAACAAAAATTACTTACCAGGGGAAAAATTTGCAGACTTAAGGTTCAAGCTCTTAATTGTTGATTTTTATTTGTTTTTCCTTTTGCTTTTTATTTATCTCTGAAACATGTTGAGTGAAATACATCACAATTTAGCAGTTGTTGTGTTTTGTGGAGATGTTGTGGGCGGTCTTGGTATATCAAAGCAAGGAGCAGTGGTTTCCCACAGTTTGCATGTAACCCCCTATGGTACATCTGGCTTTGGTGATGAAGCCATGTCAGTCCAGCTTTCCTCTCACGTGTTGTTTCTTGTTTGTCGGCTTAAGTCTGTCCCTCTAATGTTATTCTACTTATTTTTTTAACTAACCAGCTCCAGTTTCTGTGAAAATAAGCTCTCTGTGGAAGACAGCACTTAATGTCTGTCAGGGTCTGGGTGAGGTTTACAAGGGTGTGAAGATAGAGCTGGGAGAGCACAAAGCTACAGCATGTATTATTAACTTCTTCAATAAATGGGGCCACACTGTGGGTCACCTAACAGCAGGAATTCACACAATTCTTGGCCAAAAAAAATAGCTCTTATTGGTAATGATAGTTTTTGTGAGCCTCATCAACTGGTCATTTGGCTTGTAATGTCATGTGTTGTTTAGTAGATGCCAGCTACTTTGTATGGTGTGAAATATAATTTGTTAGGTGAAACCCTTACCAAAGCTTTCAGTTACTTTTGGACTGTTTAAGTTGGTTCACTTGAAAGAGAACAGATTTTGGCTTAGACCATCTCCTTTGGCTTTTTGAACTTGGAGAGCCAAATCCTATCTCCTCCTGATGTGAAACCATTATGGATCTGTGTGGCCAGAAGTTGTCCTAGGCTGTTCAGCTGGCAGATCTGACCCACAACCCAGCCAACACAATGTGCTGTTAATTGTAGCATTGGCTGTCATGACCATGTTCTTTCCTGTGTGGTGGCCACCTGACAGGGGAATCCCCTGTGCCAAGTGCTGGTGGTGGAGAGGAATCACCCCATGTAAGGGTGGCAGAAAGAGATGAACATGGCGAAGAACACAGGAGAAGTTGTGGGAAGCACAAGTACAGCTCTTGTCTGGCTTCTTTTGGATGCACACTTTTTTCTGCAGGTTATCAAAGCAGTGAGCCCAAATAGCCTCTTCTGGCAAGGGCTGGGGCTGGGGGAGCCAAAGGGGCTTCATTTGGCCCAAGCATGGTGGAGGGACTTCTTGTTTATTCAGGGAAGAAAGATGTTCCTTTTCCTCCTTGCTCCCAGTTTGTCTTCCCTCTTCCTTCCCCACAGTCTAGAAGCTCATTCCCAAAGAATAACTGAATTATTTTTGAAATGCTTTTAAGGGAAGCTCGGAGCATTGGAAGCCAGATCAGATAATAGCAATAGCTTGTCTAAGGTGGCACGGTGAGGGTGTGTGCATGTGTTTGGGGGTGCTGGGGAGTGAGCAGTGGGCTTGGAGCCATCCTGGAGCAGGAGGGTGAGCAGGAGAGTGCTGGCAGACCCTGAACAGCAGCGGCGCTATCGCGGCCACCATGGTATCACTACTTTATTTTAATGTGATTCCTTTTACTTGATGTTAATGCAAGTTGTTCCTTACTTAAAGTAATAAAAGGAAATGAAGACACATTCTAAAATGAAACCTGACTCTAATCCATTCATCATCTAATACCAGCCTCTTTATCTTTGCTGGTACCTAATCTGGTTAAATGTCCCTGTTGTAGGATTTTAGTGAAAATCCTCTATGGGGAATAGGGTTTTTTGCAATTGGATTACTCACAGTAAATGGTCCAGCAGTTCAGCTGGTTTGAGCTTAATTTTTTCTTTGTGATCTTGTAAGGGTAAGTTACAGTTCAGCCTGCCTTTTTCTTTCATTCATTCACTCACTCCTTTTTAAAAAAAATTTAAATTGTTGTTGAGAAAAATATTTTTATCCCCCAAAGCTAGGAATGTGATGAAGAAAGCCTCATGATATCTACGTGATTATTCCCCCTACAAGAGTGTTAATTTCAATGGCTTTATCTGGGGGGTTTTGCCATTATTTATATAGCTGAATATTTTAGTAGCCTAATTAATCAGTATCCAGTTTCCATTTATTAGCGTTCTCTGATGAATTGATAATTAATCAGCTCTTCTAAAATATATATATAAAATATGCAGGTGATCGCTTGTCAGTTTAATGCTTGCTGATGAAGGGAATACTCCAGCACTACAAAGGCTTTTTATCTGGAGTATTTGCAATGAGCAGTAAAATGCAGAACTGAGAATGAGGACAGTAAGGGGAGAGGAAAAGACCTACAGGTCAGTGAGCATTTGGGTCTCTTGCTAATTAAATGGGGGACTCTCAGAGCCCCTCACTGAGGAGTCTGCCTGCATCTTGGAGGTGAAGCACAAGATTATAAAATAAAAAGGAAAAATTTTAAAGAATTGCTGTTGCTCCATACAGGAGCATGACAGGTCAAAAAGATTAAAGAACCTCAACAGCAGGGAAAGTGTGTGAGGAGGTTTTAAGCAAGAGGGTGGGAAAACTGCAAGGGTGACACCAAGGAATCTGGAAAAGTCTGAGGATCACATTGAACTCCTGGCTGCTCAGATTTTTCTATGTCCTACCTCGTGCTGTAGTGGGGGGATGCCCAGCACTGCTCTAACAGTGTCAACCTTTTTCTCTTGACAGTCTAACAAAGTGCCAGTTGTGCAGCACCCACACCATGTACACCCTCTTACGCCGCTTATCACATACAGCAATGAGCACTTCACACCAGGAAACCCTCCTCCACACTTACCAGCTGACGTAGATCCCAAAACAGGTAGGTGGGAAGTATTTTGGGGTTTCTTTTGAGAGGGAGTGGGTGGATCTTCCCTTTTTGCGCATTAGGGGAGAGGAGTGCGGGAGAATGGATTTCCCATGCTGGAGCACCAAAGGGGGCATGTAAAATGTCAAACCCAGACAAAATACTTTCTTTTTAAGCCAATTAGACTTCAGAAGGAAACCTACTGGGTGAATTTTCATAGAGCTTCTGCAGGGTGACACCAGAGTTGCATGTGTGGGGTCGCTTGCAGGTGTGTTTCTTTGCAAGCATGATACCCCACCTGGTAGTTCAATCTACCAGTGCTTGGTTTGCATGCACGACCCAGAGAATTAAACATGTACATTCTGTGATCTGCACTTACAAAATTGCAGCTGGAATTTTAAAGGTGGTGGGTCATGACCGGTTTCAAAATGAATCTCTTTTAATTCCCCAAATCCCATTGTTTCTGTGTCAGGAGTTCAGCCATTTTTCTTCTATAATGTTGAATTTTCATCCACTGTAACTGCTTAGCTCTGGCTTTACACTTGCAACTCTTTTCCCCAATGTAAGTCTACCCATCTCTAAGTTCAGCCTGAAGGGCACTCTGCTTGAATATAGAGCACCACGTAAAATCCTGACTAGATTTATTGGTGTTACAGAGTAGAATTTACATGTTATTCTAACTTTTTAAGAGTCCCTTTTTAACCTGAGGTCCCAAAGAAGTCAAACAGTGTCAATCTTCTTTCTCCAGGCTGTGCTGGGTTTCTAGTGACAGTGGTTTTGGTTTTGTTGATCCAAACCCCATTTAGTTAATTGGGAAGTTCATCAGAAACAGAATTCATGTCAAAGGAATCACTCTGTGTCAGCCCTAACTTATGCAGATAATTTATCTAAACTCCAGCCCTTGAATGAGACTGTGCATTAGCTGGTTGTCACTCGATATGCTTCAACTGGGGCCCCTTTTTAATTGTTCTTAATGCTGACTTCACATGTCTTAAAAGGAATCCATCTCACCATCCCTGGGTATTGCAAGTGAATGGCATAGTCAACCTCTCATTTAAATAATGGTAGTACAGGGAATAGCTTTTAAATGGTTATCGTAAAACATATGATTAACGTCTGTAGACTGTTTACTTTTCTTCTGTGAACATTCTTTCAAGTGTGCAAATAGCTCACTGGATGGTTAAAGCCCTGTTAATCTGTTTGGGTTTTGTAATGGAGAAAAAGCAATGTCTGCATGAAAATGTCACACAAGGAGATTTAATTTAGAGCTTAAAAGCTTCCCAAGTGACTTAAAAAAATAGTTTTTAGCCCTGAATACAGTACCCCTTCTTTTTAATGCTCTCTGTTTTAATTTTGCTTCTGCTGTGTAATTGTGTCCTGACTTGTTAATTGAAAGACCCAGCTTTGTAACCCTTACTCCTCTGAGTAATTCCTATTTGCTCTTAAGGTAAGGAGCGTTAATGTTTAAGGCCTGTGTCTGGAGCTGGTTTCTGCTTTCTGAGTAGGAACTGCACTTCATCCAGAGAGGATGGGTGGGCTCTCAGTCCTCCCCTGCACACCTTCAACATCTGCCCCTGGTTTGACCAAGCAGTTCCAGGGGCCCTCACCTCCACTCATGGTTTCAGAAAAGGTTTCCTAGGTTTGCTCAAAAGCAAGTATCATTTGCAATTTTAATGACTTTTAACCTTGTTCTGGAGATTACTTTGGTATAATGCCATGTTATTGAGTACCCAGTCACCACATAGGTAGGGCCTGTGGTCTTTTGGCTGACTTTGAAACTATAATAACCATGAAGTTGTTACAGGGTCCATCTTTCTGTTGAACATTTAAGATAATATCTAATACAGCATCACACCAAAATTGTATCTGAGACCGCTAAATTCTAAATAACAAAAATAGTTATCTCTGACTGAGCGAGTGAATAACATCATTTTTGCTTGTTTAAAAAACGAGAATGTGAAAAAGCCTTTGAAAACCCTAAGTGAAGGCACAAATACTGTAATAAATTGCCAGAAATTTAGAAACGTGTTTTTTCTTTATATTTTATTTATTTCCACATTTCAATACTGATGCTGCTTTATGTTCCTCTTCTATAGGAATTCCAAGGCCTCCACATCCTCCAGATATATCTCCTTATTATCCATTATCACCAGGCACTGTAGGACAAATCCCCCATCCGCTAGGATGGTTAGTACCACAGTAAGGAGTTCCATTTTTTTAATTTCTTTTTTTCTTTTTCTGATGTGTAAAATTTATGTGAAATGTGTGTGTGTGTTGTGTGTGTGTGCATTGGGATGAGTTTGTTTGCCAACTGCCACTTCACTGAGTGTTATGAATTTACCCACCTCATGAAGGTTAATTGAAATATATGCCAGGTCATGTGGTAGTAAACAAACCTGAGCAGTTGGACACAGCTTTGCATGTCATCCCAACCAGCTGACAGCTCGTGAAGCATGAATTTTTAAACCTTTCTGGAGAAATGTTGTTTTCTTGTTATTGCCCTTACACTGCAGCGCATGAATTTTTCTCAGATTCGGTTTTCTAGAGGCTCAGGGTGGTTCTCATTGACCTTTTTTTTTTTTTTTGGGGTGGGGTTTGTTTTTTTTTTTTTTTTTTTGGTCTTTTTTTTGGGTTTTTTTTTACTAGGGCCATCCTCACTACAAATTTACAAATTTACAAATTTGCAAAATTGTAAGTTTCATTTGCCTTCTCTGTTGAAAACCCTTTTGTTTTTCTTATAAAACAGTAGAGCTTTACATCAGCCATGAGCAGCATTCCTAGTTGAGATGTGGCCGGGCAGTTGGCAATTGGCATCTGAGGAATGGAATTTTAAACAAGAAAAAGGAATTAGTTTACTTTAAAACTGGCTAAGAAAAAAGCAATGGAAAGTTAGTTTGGGGTTTTGTTTTATTTTCAACTCCTCAAATCCCACTTGCAGAGCCTTGCTGGGTATGAGGCTCCCAGCAGTAATTGAGTCCTTATTTTCTTTTTTTTCTTATATTGCCATCTTTCAATAGGTTTATAATACACTTAAACACTGCCTAAGCATTTTGTGTTGTATATTTGATTTAAATGCTTAGAAAATCCATGTGTATTGCTGGATATAAGAGTTTTCTGCATTATAAATCAAGACTGTTACCCTGTTTTTCTCATGTAACAGGCTTCCTCTGTTTTGGGGTGATCATATTTCTTATAGAAATGAATTGCCCAAAGTTCTAAATAGTTTGCTCCTGCTTGAGGTTGTTTGGCCAGCTGTGCTAAAATACCTCTCCACAAGTTGACACCCCACAGGAGAGCAGGGCAGAGGAGGACGTCACTGCATATCCCCAGGTCTCAGGCAAGGAGAGGTGGTGGCATCAGAGGCCTTTCTCAAGCACAAAAGTGTTGATGCAGGAGTGGTGGAGCTTCTGGCCATTTTTCAGGCTGCCCTTCCTTGTGGGTGGTCATGCAGCTATTTTGGGTAGAGGTTCTCCCACCCTGAGGGTGAAGCATGTCCATCACCTCTCTGCTGAATGTTGCTTCTCCAGAAGAGCACATCATGAGCAGAAGAAAAACCCAAAGCATTGCTCCCTGAAATCTGAAATTCCTCCTCATTTGTGGTGATTTACCTTTTCCAAAGGACACCCTGAACAATTATAGTCTGCATGTGAGCTCCTTAGCTCAAGTTTGCACAGCAACAGCCTCAACATTTAAAACAAATACACTCAGCTAGTGCCAAAAGTCAGTGACATGAAAGACATGAGAGGGCAGGGAAGAAACTCCTCTCACTGTCCCTGACCTATACACCATTGCTCAGGTGTGTGTCTGTGTTGTGCAGACACAGGTTTGTCCTCCTTGCACCTCATGCCAAGACTGCCAAAGCACGTGAATGATGCCACATGTGGCCAGTTTCACCAGACAGGTGCTGATGGCCACCTCTGTCTCTGGACAACTCTGTCATCCCCACTGCTTCAGGACAAGTCAACACCATGGTGTGCTTGCCTACCCACAGCTCTTACAGCTTCTCCCAGTGATTTTTGCTGAGGGGTGACACCATCTCATTGGCTTTTGCTCTAGGAGAGTAGCATGGCCAACTTCACAGAAGTAACCCAAGTTTTTTATTTCCCCTCTCCTTGCCACTTGTGCTTCACCATCAACTTCCCAACCCATCTATCCTCCACTGGCCTGCATATTTCTGGCATAGCACCCACCCCAAAAGCATCCTGCCCAGTCAGATGATGTATTTGAAGGACAGATGAAACAAGCTAGCCAGCACAGACAAACCTCCATCAGAAAAAGTTGTGTGTCTTTCATGAGGATGCTGTTTTGCATGTTGCTGTATTTTTTAATTATTGTAATGAGGTGTGATTGTCTATTGGTTACCCACAATACTTCTTGGGGACTCTCCCCCGGTAACTCTTGTCAACACTTGTTAATCTGACAAAAGGCTACAAATTAAGCTCTGTTAATTTAATGTTTTCTCACCGAGATCTAAATACCGAAAGAGGCCCAAAGCGCAACTGAAGTCCTTTGATTCACTGTACTTTATTTTGGTATAAATTTACATTCATTATTGTTTTCCTTTGGATGTGTAGCCCTCAATTAGTGTGATGGCTCCATTAAAGCAAGCGAGACTTCGCCTTTAATTATTACAACAAAACACCTAGTTTCAGCTTGGGGAGAGGGTCTCTATTGACATAAGCAGAGGTTATAAAATTTAATTAGCCATTCCTATCAGATTTATGGCATTCAAATTGTTCTGTGTTTCTTTCCTTTGATCCTTGCTGTACAATCCCCAAGATTTTTGTTCTGATCAAATGAGAATAAAGCTTACTGTGCAGAGAGAAGTTTTTTGTTGTTCTTTTTTTTTTTTAAGCCCTTTTTCCTTTCTCTCATTCTCTCTCTCCCTTTTTTTGCCAGGCAAGGTCAGCCAGTGTACCCAATCACGACAGGGGGTTTCCGCCACCCTTACCCAACAGCTCTGACCGTCAATGCTTCCATGTCAAGGTGAGTTCAAATACTGAGGTCCTAAATCAAGAGCAAATGTAGCTCCTCCTCCCACTCTCTGTAGGAGAGCATTTCATCTAGGCAGCAGATTTCTGAAAGCACTTCAGTTAAACATCCATCCTTAGCTTTTTGGTGGGGTGGAGGAGAGGGTGAGGGCTACCTTCCCATGTGAGGAGGAGAAGGTGGTGTCCTAATGCTGTCATTGGGCCTCAAGAATTTGTCTTAAAGGGAGAGGTGGAAGAGTGAGAAGTCACCTTTAAAAGCCAAACTAAATGAAAGAGCTGGGAGAAGGTAATGTTGAAAAAGCAAGGATGAGAAGTTGTGATAGCCTTTGCTTTCTCAGTGGCCATCAGCCAGAGCAGCGCTGTGTGCGCGGGAGGGAAGGCTCAGGAGGGAGGAGGACTGCTCTTCAGCAGAGTTGGGAGGAAGGTTATTGTGCTGTGTTTTCTCCTCCCAAAGCTCCAAACACTAATAGTCAACATAAAAGGGCCTGCCTGACCCTCAAAAGCTTTAGAAGTATATATTTCTCCCCCTCCCTACCTCCAATTAATTCCATCTAATTTTCCAGGGGCTGCTAGTTTTATTTACAAACTGGTTGGCAGCACTATGTTTAAGTAATCAGTAATTGCTCCTAATGATAGTTTTATTTTCTGTTCATCTGATTTTCAGCCTGGTTAATTAAATCGGTGGAAGTTTAGACTTTCCTGATGGGCTGAAACAGCTAATCCATTTTGATGATGGCACATAATTAAATTAGCATGCATTACATAGCAAGGTTCCACATCTCTTCCCTGCTCTGTCCCTTCCTCTCCATCTCTGCAGTTTAATATGTGAGCATTGGTGCATAGATGATCTTAGGAGGAAAAGACTGGTGAGGGCTGGGGGGAAGCACACCTCATTGAAAAGTGAAAATCTGTACCTAGGGCTCGTGATTGAATGGGTGGGAAAACAGTGTGGTGTGTGCTTTAGATAAGTAAGCAAAAAACTAAAAAATTAAAATGCTGGTCCAGTAAAAAGCAACTGGGATATCAACTTAAAAAAAAAAAAAGTGTAGTCCCAGAATGGAAAAAAAATACTAGGCTGGGGAGAGAGCTGCAAATTTAAACAATGGTTCCCTCCCCCTATTTAATCCTTTTTAATATCTATAAAAAACTTGCTGGCATGGTGTGAGGCAAAGTAGAGCTTGATTTAGTTTAATTATTATTAGAGAGGCTAGTCATTTGAGGGAGGGGGGAGATATGGAAGCAGGGGGGGCTATATTCCCAAGACAGACTTTATGAAAGGTATCTAGTTAAAAAGAGTACACAGCAAATTAAATACATTATTGTGGTAATGGGACGACAGAAGTAGAGGTCTATTATACTTATGGCAGTTATAGGAAATGTAGGCTCCTTGCCCTGTTCTAGCACATCCTTTGATATTCATTCCATTCAGCAGCAGGGCCAGGACTTCTCAGAATTAAGTGATGGGTCATTATACTTTAAACACCATGGAGAAGCCTAGATTGGCAATTAAACAGCACTTGCTGACACTCGCTTGTGCCACCCTGTGACCCCCTTTAGATTGAGTTGTTGGAGCTCGGGGCCCTCAGCCTGCTAAATTGGTAGCAGGCACTTCTCCTGACGAGGGCTGGCTCTGAAATCTGCCGGCTTCAAAGGGAGCAAGATCATGTATAAACCATAATGTGGGTGCACCGTGGCTCAAAAAATAAGGCAGGAATAGATGAAATGTTACAAGTGCAAGGGGAAAATGAGAGAATAATGACAAATCTAATGCAACTCAAAGCAGAATTGTTGCACAGAAAAATGCATCCCACTGCTTGTGCATAAAATCAAGGCAGGCAGATGACATCCAGTTAACAGAAACATGTCAACAGTGAAGTAAAGTGAGAGTGAGTAAGAGAGAAGCCCCTGAGACAGCCAGGAACAAAAAATTAGTTGTCCTTAACAAGTTAAGACTCATCATTATATTCTGGCTTGGAGCCATAAAAGGAGACAGTGGTGTATAATGAGCTGCTTAGAATTTTTAGGGTGTTTATTGCAATTCATGGAATACTTGTCTAGAGAAAAAAAAAATCTGGTGAATGTCTTAGGCGAAGGTGAGGGGTGTGCATATACACAGGGAGCCTTTCTTTTTGTCTCTGACAGAAGCCCGTATGTGCACACGTGCTCAGGCACACGTGCAGGGGGATGAATTGATTTAAGGTGTTTACCCTTTGTTTCAGCCCACAAACTTCTCCTCTGGTTTCCCATAGATGGGAACACCCTCTGTGCTCTCATAGGTGGTTTCACGTATGTTTTCAGCAGGGCACAGCTGGTGTCCAGGTGTCTGGTGTGGCCAGGAGATTCCTGGCAGTGCCCACGCTGGCCTCCAGACATGCTGGCCCTGGGCAACTGCCCTGCAGGGCCCTGCTACATGCCCCTGCTGCAAACCTTGCCTTTGTTGTGCTGGCTGTGCCCCAAAAGTCAGCACAAACCTCAAACCTCACCCCTCCATCCACAGTTTTCCAGAGCCCTCCCTCAAAAGTAGTTTCCATTTTTGCCTGCGTTGTGGTCTAGATCTTTGGAGCCTACAGTGCTTCCCAACCTTTAGTTCCCTGAGCTTAGAAATTACTGTTTATTAGTAAAAGTGTGCTTATTAGTAGGTTATAAAAGGTTAATGGGTGACTAATAGTGATTTTTCATAAATGGTTTAGACTATTAAGGTAGTGTCTTCAGGTTCCTTTAACCATTTACAACTCTTAGTTGTTTCTTGTAGCCTTGCCACACTCACATTGTATGCTTATAGTCAGCCTGTAAGATCTCTTGATCCTTCATTACCCCTCTGTAATATGCCTTTAAGGTAAAATGAGACAGGGCTAACTGAATGATGGGCAAACAGTGGACTCACTATGAAAAAACAACTGCTGTGAGAGGAAATCAGGAAATAATTTAGCGGAATTACACCAGACAAACACTGCACAGCAGTTAAGTGGTGGCAGTGGAAAATACCTTCTGTAATTGAAATTTCAGGGGAAATTCACTTTTGCTGCATGTAATTACTGAAGTTGGAGTGTAGCCAGGAAGTTAAAAATTAACACCCTTCCCCTGCTAATATTGCCATGTGAGTGGCTGTCTACATGGCAATGAGCAGGCACTCAGATTTTGGGGTGAACCCTCATCCCATCAATGGAGGTCCATGGGATTGTGTGAGCAACCTTGGGTTCTGGAGCATGTTTTTATAGCCCTAAACATAGGAAGGGATGTGTAAGTCCAATAGGCAGCCTTGTGAATTGGACAGATCCAGTATGAAAAAGTGAATGGCCATTGGTAATGAACACAGCACTTCCTCATGGAAACTGCAACCTTGAAAATAACCACTGAGCTGCAGCTGCCTGTTGATGAAGGCTGCTGTCTCTGGAGTTTAGAGCCCAGTGAGTAAAATATCCCAGCTGAGGTCAGTGGAGGCTTTGCCATCCTTCAGGCTTTCACACAACATGTGCATGTTGTGCTCTGCACTTAGATTTTCTCCCTGCTGGTACATGCCCACTGCACTTCTCGCTGAGCCCTCAAGTCAGACCAGCAGAGCTCTTCCTGCCTGCTCTCTGAAGGAAGGCTTTTCATCTCCATCTTCATGCTTCATTGTCCCCTTGTCTCTGACCTAGCCAGCCCCAGCAGCATAGTCCTGAAACACTGGGTCTTGCCTAGGACAGTCCCTTGATAGGATGTGCCTCAAACTTTTATCACTGTGCTTAGACTGCATTCAGCAAGGTCATTTTTTTGCCACCAGTTTTATTTTTGATCATGTTTGTTAGTTATTTTTTTTAAAAATCCAACTCATACTGTCAGTTTTTATTTGCATTGTACCATGTCTGAAGGTCCCAGGCACTGTGTGAACAAATTTTAGATATGTCCAATCAAAATACATACACATGGAAGTAGAGAAAGAACAGAAAAAAATAACACAAAGGCCCAGTTTGTGTCTTGCTGATGGTGAGCAGTTCTGTGGCAGAACTGGGACAAGGATGCCAGTCTCCTTTGCAGCCTCGACATTTTCTTCTGTTCTGACCTACCATGAACCAAAGTATATCCTCAAATGTGTGCTTCTCTCCCAGCTACTTTTGTCAGAGAGTGGGAAGGCACTTGGACAACCCACTTGGCGATTTGTGTCCGTGAGTCTTTAGCAGAAGTAGGAATGACCATTTTGCTGCCCATTCTCCTCTTCCCTTGCCATCCCACCTTCCTGCCTCCCTTCTCTCCATGCCTTTGTTCATGAAGAACTGCAATTCTCTACAACTTGAACAATTCCACATTCTCCCTGTCAGTCCTTGCTCTTCCCACCACTGCCTTCAAAGACAAAATAGTTCTGTCTAATCACCCTGAGTACTACCAGCTGATAGACAAAAGATCCTCAGAGCTTGTAGTGGACAGTGCTCTTGTTCATTAAAGTACTTCTGTGTCATCTTGTGAATGTAGAGAATGTCTAGGCAGTCACAGGGGATGGGATTGTTAAGCTTAGTATTGGAATTTATAAAAGGGGAGAGAAAAAGATAACCCCACCATATTTCTGATGCTTATACACTGCAATATCCATGGTATATCACCCCATTTTAAACTGTTTGATAGAAAAAATCATTGTATATTGATGATAGAAAAAATAATTATTTATCCCATTGAGTGTTCCATAATCTTGGGTTATTTTACTTGGATCAGATTGTTCAAAATCTGGGATGAGAGTGAGGATTTGCAGTGAGAAAAGCCCTTGCCAGATCACTTTAATTTTGGCGTTTTGAGTAAAGTTACTTCTGAAACATAATTTTAGGCTAGAACCCATTCCCTGGAAACCTGTTGACTTCAGTGGGGGAAGGCAGTCAGTCATGCTGTGCTTTCCTTATTCACTTCAAAACCTTTCTGAGACTGTTGAGAAACAATGATATAAGTCAATCCTGCTTTTGAGAAGTTTGTTCATTTCTGTTAAAATGTAAAAAGTCTGAATGATTGTACCATGTTTGTGCTGTGATCCCAACCAAGCAATTAGATTCATGCAGAAGGATTGCATATCCCTCTGAATCCACTTGCAGGACTGGGATCTGTCCATGTATATGACCATAAACCATAAAGCTGACAACATTTTTTTCTCTTTAGAAAGGCTATGCTGTTGAAGCCTTTCTAGGTTACTTTAATGCATCAAAAATTCCACAATCTTCCACCTTCTGTTAAAGCAATGTGGCTCAGAGATTTATTAGACACAAATAAATATTTTCTTTTGCTCCATCAACAAAATGTAACTAATGAGGCGTCTATAAGTATTATCAAAAATGCATCTAGAATGTGTTGGCATTAATATTTTATTTTGCTGTCAATATAGAATAAAAGATGTCATCCTAAATTCACAACATGATTCAGAACTATAAAAATTGATTCCTTGGCTGCCACATGTAATTTCTTAGCAAAGAAATGGACTGGTGGATTTTGTTTCAGGTAGCTGAAATACCACCTTCATACAAGTTCGTCCAGTTGAATTCGCCTTTTGTTAATGTTAAAAATCATGATGTCTCATGTCAGTAATGATAATGAAGGGGAAGATTGGCTTTAATGACATTAGAAGAGTCATTATGTTTAATTTATTGCTAATTAATGCTGCCAGCTTTCATATGCTTTGTCTAGCTGTCATGTGCTTGTTATATGCCAGTTGTGTGTTTTTTTTTTTTTTTAAATGTGTGTACACATCCCTCCCCATTCATTCATTTTTATTCTGACAATTTACACAGCTTTCTCTCCTCTAGGTTTCCTCCACACATGGTCCCGCCACACCATAGTTTACACACAACTGGAATTCCTCATCCGGCCATAGTCACACCAACAGTCAAACAGGAATCTTCCCAGAGCGACGTCGGCTCACTCCACAGCTCGTAAGTTGTTGCTTCCCCTGTCTTCTCTTTGGGATACTCAAAGCATCCCCCGTGCATGTGTGGCTTGTAAAAAGGCTTGGGTTTATGATGCTTTTGCTGTGAAATATTTTTTCAAATTTTTTTTTTCTTTTTTGTTATAATTGATTTGAACGTGGCTTAGCTGCTAAAGTGTGTCCAAATGATGGTAGCAGTCTTTGAGTCATTCTATGACATAGGCAAGTAGTTACTAATTTCACCTGTTTCAACGAGGAAGTGGAATTTTCTTGATTGAGATTCAAGTTTCTCAACCAGTTTCTCTATTACTCAGTGTCTGGTTTGAAGCCTTGAGATAACAGATGCACCACAGGAGACAAAAAAACTAAGCATAAATAGCTCCTTCAAAGCTGCAGAGAGCTGGTATCAAGTTTAGGTTTGAACTGACAAGAGCCCATTGATAAAGGGGTGTAATTATTTCCTCTACTGTCATGTTCAAGCTCTCCCTGTGAGCCCATTTTCCTGGAGCCCATGTCCTTCCAAGGTTCTTGTAGAGGCTCAGAGGGTACTTGGTGATGTTCATAAACATGAAGTGAGTTTTCTTGTAATGCTTTTAAGCAGCCAGGGTGAAGGCTCTAGAGAACCTTCTGGTCCTCTTCCTAGAGATTGCTGAGGATTAATGCTAGAGAGATTGAGGGGATTAATTTAATAAACTCACAAGGGGTTCTCACTGTGAGGTCTCTGTCTGTTGTATCTTTACTCTTCAGAAAACATCAGGACTCCAAAAAAGAAGAAGAGAAAAAGAAGCCACACATAAAGAAACCTCTTAATGCATTTATGTTGTATATGAAGGAAATGAGAGCAAAAGTTGTAGCAGAATGCACATTGAAAGAGAGCGCAGCCATCAACCAAATCCTCGGTCGAAGGGTAGGTAACAAGGGACAAGCACAAGCAGGGCCTGAAACTCGGTAGGATTCACACCTTCTGAATTCCTGTGTTTTTCTGCTGTTGTGAAAATGGATAGGGAAATTGCTAAAACAAAGGTCTTTGTTTGTTTTTTGTTTTTTAATTTTCGCAGGCACTTCTTGCCGGTGGGGTCATTCATAGGGAAGAGGAGGAGTTAATTAATAGCAGTGTTATTTCAGTATCATTTCCATGACTGGTTGATGAAAAAATCTTAAGATTTTTATTTTGGCCTAAGATAGGCAGAAAAGTAAATGGGAAATGAAAAACCTTTGAGTACAGTACCAGTATCAGCACCTGTGAGAGCTAGAAGAGGCGAGGAAGTGCCAGTGGGGGAGACACCTCCAAAGCTGTAACTGCGTTCTGGCTCAGGACAAGTGGTTCAGCTTCTGGACCATCTCCCCTGCTGTCTGTTTTTGTTTAGATTTCTTCATTCTCCTCTCTCAACAGAAGACAAAGGGGTTGAGTGTATGTAAATGATTAGTTGTGGTTCAGTTGATTTAACTGCAGTTATAATCTAGAGTTGTAAATAAAATATGAATGGCAGCATGCCAGATCATCTGTTTTTATCTCTTTTTTATGAGAATCTATTCTAACTGTACTTATATGTATAAATAACACACTTTGCTGATAAGGTGCTTAAAAAAAAAACCAACCACTAGTGCTTTTTATTTTGTCTTTTTGTCTTTTCTCCACCCCAGTGGCACGCGCTATCCAGAGAAGAGCAAGCGAAATACTATGAACTAGCAAGAAAGGAGCGACAGCTTCACATGCAGCTGTACCCAGGCTGGTCTGCACGGGATAACTATGTAGGTTCCTATGTTGGTGGAAACTTTCAGTAGTAGAGCTTGTAGAAATGTCTGTGTGACCTGCTGAGCTACGACCACACATTGCACACAAGCACTGCGTGGAAAGTCTCAGGACCCCAGTCTGGTAACGACAACAGGCACTTCCCTTGGCGAGACCAAAATTACTGGGGGGTAATTCCCACTTGGAAGAGGCTTCCTGGCTGGGACTAGTATGGGTTTAGAATTTGAGGATAACAGTAGAGCTCTGTGAAAAAAGTCTTTCCTTCACTTTTACCAGCATCTGGAAATGCTGTTTGGCTTGCTGGTCATTTTGAATATCATTTTTTCAAACAAAATTTAAAATCCCCCTTGTATGGCTCCTCTGCACCAAAAGAGATAAATAATTAGTGTCTTGTGCTTATCTGTGTGAGAGTCTAGTGGAAAGTGGAAGAATGACTTATCCTAGCTTCAGAGAAGGACTGGCAAAATGAAAAGCATTATATTTTTGGAAGTCGTACTCTCAAGTGGGGTTAAATGAATTATTCCACACTCTACAGTTGCGTATTTTGTTTA
Organism: Peucedramus taeniatus; assembly: GCA_013400575.1. Classification (NCBI taxonomy): domain Eukaryota; kingdom Metazoa; phylum Chordata; class Aves; order Passeriformes; family Fringillidae; genus Peucedramus; species Peucedramus taeniatus. Next base: position 380,646 of record WBNO01001362.1, on the reverse strand, counting down.
TGTTTTCTTTTTCATGCCTATATTACCTTTTTTTCCCCCTACCTTCCTCATTTTTTAAAAAGTATATTGGAATTCATGATCAATACATGGATTGTTTTAAAATTGATTCCTCCCTCTACTTTACAGAAAGGCTGGTTTTGAGCTAAAAGTGCTAGTATTTTTTGTCTGTTAAAAAGCATAAGGGCAGCTTTATAACCCCTAGTACTAAATAGCTCCTTCCATGAAGGGTAAGCGGTGCAGATGGTAATAAGTGTTTGCAAGCCTAAGCCCATAAATTCTTGACAGATTTGTGGATTGGTGAGAGCTCTAAGCCCTTTTTAATAGGATTATAGCAGCATCTTGATTTTTTTAAAAAAGTTAAATAAAAATCACCTCAAACTCTCAAGGTCTCTAACTCTGTAATAAACCCTGTTCTCTGCCTTCGAGTCACACTTCCCTGCAGGTTTGGGGGCCAACAGCTCTAAGATTGATACCAGTTTTGTGTAGAGTTATATATTACAGTTTTGTTGAAGTCTGTCTCTTCCATCCCCATCATAATCACTGCCTGTTTTACCATAAATATTATATTTTGCTGTATATGACAATACTTGCCTCCGTGAATCTGCATTTTTATATGTATGGGTGGGAGGAAGCCAGTTCAGAGTCTGCAGTGAAGCCAGGAGAAGCAGCAGCAGCTCTTTACACTCATCTGCCATTTCAGTGGTGGAGAATACACATGCTCACTTATTTGGCAATATGTACTTAAGGATGTTTTTTCAAATCCTTCTGTTTTCTTGATCATCTTTTCTTTCCACTGGGCTCAGCTCTCCCTCCTTGGTCATTACAGGTACACCTGTGCATGCTCAATTGTCCTTCCAGTTCAGAATATTCTTGATTCTGTGCTCCTCAGAGGAGACCTTTTTAAGCCTGATGAGGCACAGCTCCTGCTTAGCACATTTTCCTTCCCTTTTCAGCACAGTCTGGCCTGAGGCTGTCAGACCTTAGGCTCCAGGTAGTTCCTCAGCACTGTGCAGTTTCGTCGTCTTGGGTGTTCAAAAGGGAGTGTAGGCTCGACTGAGGTTTCGGGAATGCTCATTCTGCACAGTGACTGTGCCACTGACAGATGGGCATGTACAAAGCCTCAGTGTTTAGGACCTTTTACTTTTGTCCTCACTGTGTGAACACTGAGAAACCCTTTCTTCTCAAGCTAAAAAGGACAGGATGAGAAAGCCGGTGCTTTCCCAGCGGCTTGATGCTGTACCCCCAGGTGACCTTCAGGGGGAACCTTCCTGCCTGCAGAGAGCGTGGTACCTTTGCATCATCCGCAGGATTTATTTATGTCTCCTCTCCTGGTCCATTCACGGCTCTCCTGAGTGCCCCTCCTCCCTCAGCCGTTTGTAGGGTCTTGAGCCTTTCACACATCTAGCAGGGGAGCAACTTTGGGCTGCTTGAAGTGGTTAAATTGTTAAGCACCTCACATCAGGCTCAAGATAAGGCCAGCTATAGCCCAAGTCTTCAGAGACTGGAGCAGTGCATTCAGGAAATGCAGCTTTCAGCCTCATGGCCTGTTGGTGTCACAAGGCACGTTGGCTCTTCCTGAGATTTAATATGAGATGTTTAGCAGTGCTGAGTGCTGGACTCAGAAGTATGTAATGGTCCAGTCACCTCACCCACTGCTTGTCTAGAAAATTAGTACCAAAGAGCTCTGCAGACCTATCAAAACCCATGTTGGTTTGGCTCCTTAGAGGGAGCTACCAAAATGGTTAGCAGATATTTACATCCATATTTACTTGTAGCATAAAAATTTGTGTAGTATGATGACAGAAAATGTTACAATCTGCTCAAGTATTGGGAGAACAATCTTAGGCTAAGAAAAAATGATGTCTTCTGCAGAGCACTTGAAAAACTGCTGCCACAGTTCTTTCCTTAAGTCCATATATTAATTTAGCTACGTAGTCTAATATCCTCTTGTAGCCTAGAAACTGAACAAGCAAACCAGATTATTCTTCTCCCTGATGCTTTAAAAAGGGTGTAAAAAAGTTGATGTGACATCTGTCCATTCTTTATTAGGAAGAGATTTAAAAGCTTGTGTTGAAAGAGAACAAGAAATTCCTGGTCCCTGGCTGACATTCCTGTAGATCAGCTGTTTTTAACAGATTGCTCCCCAAAGGCATTACAGTACTTTATTACCTGGCTTGAAGAGCTTGTGAAAGGCAGGTGACTCCTGACCTTTGTTCTGGCTGGCCCTCGAGTGAAGAAGTTATAAGGTCTCAAATTGAAATAGCCTTTGAATTCCCAAATGTACTGCAAAAATTAAGCAAATTTGCCACAGATGCAGTCTGTTAATTATGCCAGTGGCCTCCTTGAGATTAAATAAAAGTCAGTCTTATGATCTTGAGGCAATTGTCTGGTTTTGGTTACACTGTTGAAAGCTGGAAAAAAATCACTGATTTTGTCAGAGTTACTGTCAATCTAGATCAGTATAGATGGAGCAGAGTCTGAACCTCTTGCATCTCTATGTGATACATGGATTTCAAGCTACCGTGCTTTTCCCTATTCTATTCTCAGGGAGCTTTAGGAGCAGTGCTTGTCTGCCTTATCTGCCTGTCATGTTAGACTGATGGCTGCTCTAGCAATTGACAACTTCCATATCCTGAAAAATTACCTCAGAGGTGTCAGAGATTATTTGTCATCAGCATCCAGGCTGCAGGATTTTGTGCATGTTGTTTAAAGTTCCTTTGAGATGGACAGTTCACACTGCTTTTTCCATCTCCAGAAGAATCTCATAAACCTGGAACAGCCTGGACAAGAGGATGGCAGTTTACAACCTCAAGCAAGCAAGGGGGAACAAGTGCAGAAACCCCATGCCACAAGGCCAGCTTTATGGAGGAAAATCAGGACAACAATGAATCAATGTCCTGCATTCATGTTGGGGGAATTTTTTACTAATACATTCCAGGAAACCTATCACAGGGAGCATCCCAAATATGAATGTGCCATGCTGAAGCCCATCTTAACTGTGTATCTGGAATCCATTTACTGAGAAAGATGCCCATTGTGTGGGAGAACCTTTTGGCTTTCCCAGATAATCCAACCCTTCAAAAGCTCTGTGAGATTCCTTCCCAGATATGTTTGTTGCCCCTTGACCACAAGGGACTGCTGCTCTGAGGTCTTCTCACCAGCTGCGGTTGCTACCATGTCTTCAAAAGCCAGGAATTCTTGTGCTGTTCACAGCTGACATTGCTGGCCCAAAAGTTGTTGCTTTTAGCATTTGGGGAGCTGCGAAAATGAAATTACTCTGTTGCCTACACTGGCCTTGTTGTACTAGTCTGCAAACTCTGTACCTTAGTGTTAGAGGAGGTTTTTTTGAAAAATAGCTTTTCTCTTTTGAGCTATGCTTATTACTTCATATTTTTTCTATTGGAAAGCAATTACTGTGTTTCCACAGAAGCTGGGCTCCCAGTTGTCCTCTCTCACACTGTTGGAGGGAAACAGAGCAGGCTTTTCTCCCTCCAGTCAAAAACTGTAACAAATTTCATCATCTTGTGGTACAGCGTTTGGGAAAGGAATAGAGCTTAGCAAAATATTACTGGTTGTTTGTTTGTGATAGAGCAAAATGTGGGAAGAGTCTTGGCTATGTCTGGATTTGTTTTCTTGTCCTGGCATTGCTTTCTAGGTTGTCAGTGGAACTATAAAACTGCAGGTTAGGATTCACTTGTTACTGTGGACTTCCTTGTCTGCTTGAATGCTTGGAGTTTGGTGCTGAGGAACTGCAGGGGCTCAGTCTGACCTCACTCTCCCCTCTCTATTCTCCCTCTCCTTCCCCTCTCTGCCCCACCAATACATGACCACAAATGATTCTTGGAACTTCTGCATGCAGGAGCGTACACATATCAGATGATTTTGGCTTCGTGATGATCTTAGCTTAAAAGTAGCATCTTGCAAGTCCTTCTGCCCATTGCCTTGGTGGGTGTTAGCACTGGGTGGGCAGCAGTGAGGCTGTCTGAAAAGTCACAGGGTGGGGAGGCAGAGTCAGTCCTGGGGTGCAGCATTTCCCTGGAGCCTTCCAAAGTTCCCTGCACCGGGGGTGAGCCAGTGTCACACTTTCGTGTTCCCCCTTGGGAGCTTCCTGCTCCAGCCCCAGCCTCATCACTCGCTGCCCTCTTGCAAGGACACTTGTTTGAGGTTTAATTCTAATCCTTCTTGTTTGTGTATGTTTTCTGCAGGGAAAGAAGAAGAAGAGGAAAAGGGATAAGCAGCCAGGAGAGACCAATGGTAAGTAAAGTCCAAACCTCTTGCTTAGTGGAAATGTGGCAGTCCTGGTGTGACCCTTGTAGGTACGGGGGAGGTGGGCACAGGTCTCCTGGCCTCAGGGGAGCCAGTCCCTATGCTAGACAGCTTTTTTTTTTTAAATGCACTCCAATAATTCACGCGTTACCGCCCTTCTAAAACTAGTAACCCAGCCATTGCATGTCAGAGCCTCCTCGTGTGGCACTAGCCGAGTTTGTCCGTGTGGTTGCCGAGCCTGTAACCGCAGAGCCGTAGCTGTAGTGCCTGTGCCATCGTTTATCCCGTCCGCTTCCTCCGCGCATCCGCGGGCGTGCGTGCGTGTCCGTGTGCGTGTGCTATTAATTTGGGCTGTCCCTGGATGTCCTGATGCATGCCTTACAGTGGTAAATCGCACCCATCTTAAATTAAGGAGGTTTGCCATTCTATATAGGAAATTAGAAATACTGCATAGGCAATCTCATAGTCGATCTTGAAGAAGCCCTAACTTAGTTTTTTTGAAGCCTTTGTATAATTTGTTCTTTTTTTTCAGAACACAGCGAATGTTTCCTAAATCCTTGCCTTTCACTTCCTCCGATTACAGGTGCTAACGTCATTTTGAGTCATTTAAAATAGTTTATAAACTGCTTTTTAATTTTTTTTCCTGCCATTATAGATTTTAACATTAAACACTTATGACATTAAGAAAAAAATACCATCCACACGTTTTGATAGTATTTATTATCTATATATCTTTATATCTATTATGTTTGATAGTATTTTTTAATTTTGTTTTTTTTTTGTTTTTGTAACAATTGCTATTAAAACAGTAATACAGTAAAAATAACGCAAGAGTTGTACTAACTGTGCAAATTGAATATGCAGTATTTCTTTAAAGAGACTGATAAAGAATGGAAGCAAGTCAGTAATGAACCTCCTTAATCTAATGGCATTTTTCATGGCTCCCACTAAGTCTTCTCACATTAGCATGCATACGCATTTTTTTATTATTATTTTAGTTTTGGATCTTTTTTTTTTTCCTTTCTGCTCAAGCCTATTCATTGCAATTCACTGGCTGTACTAACTCAGCATCTTGCCATGCTTTACATTTTATTTTCTGGCTGATACTAACATACTCATTTCGCAATCTGCTTATTCTTATCCATTCTTTTAAATACAAATTAATGAAAACAAGTAAATTGAATGTTATTCCAAAAGCTGCATTATCCCAGGAGATATAATTTCTTTTTTTTCCTTTTTTTTTTTTTTTTTTTCTCTTATTTTGTATCTGAGTTGAAGAAAAAAGCATGTTCAGGATCTAACTTCCATACTCAGCTTCTTTTCTTCCTGTTTTCCCCCCTCTTAAAAAAAAAAAAAAAAAAGAATAAAAAAACCCAGCCCAAATCAATCTTGCCTGAAACATCCTGCTAGACCAACCACAAAGAACTTTCCTCTACCTGCTCTCTTAAAAGGGAAAGAAACAGTCCTTTATAAAGGGATACTGCAGCTTTAATTGCAACAGCTAATCTCAAGAGTTGAATAAAAATGTAATTATCACTTTTTTTTTTTAACTTTTAAATCAAAAAGTCAATATTTGCAATTAATAACGAGGACATTGATTTTTATTCCCTTTTTTATTTTTATTTTTTCCTTATTTTTACCTTTCTCTTTTTTCTCCCCTTTTCTCTCTTCCTCTCTCTCTCTCTCTCTCTCTCACTCCCCCCTCTCCCCTTTTCTTTTTTCCTCTCTCCCTTTTCTGCTCGCTTTTCTTGAACTCATTCAGACCTGAGCGCTCCTAAGAAATGCCGAGCGCGCTTTGGCCTTGATCAACAGAATAACTGGTGCGGCCCCTGCAGGTGTGTATAGTTTTCCCAGACTCGCTATGGCTGATTTGCAGCTGGTTTATTTGGTACTTTCCCCTTTTTTTTCCTGCCTTGTTGCTTTGTAGCTCTGTGTTGTGATCTAGAAGACACAAGGGAGTGGGACACTGCCATCAGTAATCATCTCTCCGAAAGGGTTTCGCTTTTTTTTTTTCTTTGTTGGTTGGTTGTTTTTTTTTTTTTGCCTTCCTCTTTGCTGCTGCTAGCCAAAAACCCACTGTAAAACAGCATCAACCTTAAGCCCATCTGATCCGTGGCTCAACCACGCTCCTGCCTTCCAAGCCTCCACCCAAGGACAGTCGCTCCCAAAGCCCTTGATAGCGCGGCACTGAGTGCGGTACCGACACCACACAGGCTCGTGGCTGTGTCGGAGATTTTTTTTTTTGGTTTTCCTTTGGCTCATTGTGAAAGTCCTGTTTTCCTTCCTGCCCTTGGTACAAGGGGAGATTACCAAATAAAACGGAGGTGATTGAAAGCTGAACGTAGCTGTAGCTGAGATGACGCAGACCAAATGAGCTCTATCCACCATTGTGTTGTATTTTTTGTGTTTACCTTATGCTAACAGATGCAAATACTCCAAAGAAGTGTCGGGCATTGTTCGGGCTTGACCGACAGAGTTTATGGTGCAAACCATGCAGGTATAAAACTACCCATTAGGCCTTTGGGGAAATAAAAGCAATCTGTCCTCTTAGTGCATTTGTGTGATTTTATTTTTTTAATCTTTTTTCCCCACTCCCCACCTTTCTCTCTCACACAGCATCAATTGCTAATAATCTTTGATCTTTGGAATTTCTTGCTAATTTAATGCCATTTTCTCTCTTTCTTTACCAATAACCTCTCCCTGGTGGTAGAACTGGGAACAGGAAAACTCAAAGTCCTTAAAGCTGGCAATTTTTTTGGCTTTTTTTTTTGTTATTTTTTCCAGATTGTCAGCAAAATTAATGTTTAGCTGGACATTTATATTTTGTCTTTCATTTGGGTCTATGTCCCCTGCCTGCAGAGGCTTTTTAAAAAGGTTCTGGGATCTGCAGTACTAGTTTTTTCTCACTGTTAGAGATGTAAAAGCCAGTGTTTACAGCTTATATTGTATTCATTCTTTTGGTATTATCTGAAAAATGAAACTATCTGCCTGTTGGCTACTATGCCTCAGTAAGATTTATGTAGATATATTTTTTTTTAATTATCTGAAATCTTTTTTTCCTAATCTCAAAAATATTTTTTTTCTTAAATGTTATCCCAACAAGTGAGCTGTAAACATCTGAGCTCTAGACAAAACTAATTACAACTTTAGTAGCACAGTTTCCAGCATTAAAAGGAGATGAAAGACATCAGAGAGCCCAAATTCCGGCAGCCCATGTTCTACTGGAGTTTAATTCCATGTGTAACTCAGTACGTACTTCTTTCTTGGTGGAGGGATACCGAGTAGTTCTTTTCTCATTCCTTTTTCCTTATATGATCGCATTTGGTTAAATTTGTTGTTTCTTTATTCTGATACAAGCAGTCTTTGAATTTGGAATATTATGATGGTAGGTATTTCAACCCAAACCACACTCTGTGTGTAGTGATTCCTCTCCCACATTTCCCCTCTTACTCATGCCAGTCCCATGTGCTCCATCTCATTTAGAATGTAGCTCAGACGTCCATTGTATTTTGTGTATGCACGCAGTCTTGTCTGTGCTTAGTGTCCAGGAAACTCGGATTGAGGGTGGTGGTGTGTGTCAGTGTACCAGAGGAGGCACCAGAAATGCCTTCTGCAGGTTGTGTGTTGTCCCATTTGAGGCACAGTAGTAAGGGGTGTTGGGGTTTAGGTGTCAGTACCAGGACAAGTGTTAAACAAGCTGGGAAAGCAGCAGTTTCATAGTGCTTGAAGGGAGAAGAGTTCAGTCCAGAAGAGCTGAGTAGATACTTCCCTGTGTCAGGAGGCTCAAGTCTCCTGCTAGCCAAGGACTGCAGTGCTGTGTTTAGTTAGGCTCTATTCTGTGGTTACTTTGCTGCACACTATCAGCAGATATTTGTGTAGTCTAGAGATAGAGTATGTGAAGCATGTCAGGCTCTGCATGCCAAGTACCAGAACTGGGGGCACATCATGTTTGTGTTGCTTTATCTTTTCCTGGCTGCTTAAGTAAGCAACATACTTTTAAAACTACATTTTATCAGCAAGGAAACTTTTTATTTGGTCTGTACAGTGCTTAGGTTACATGTGAAGCATAAACCCTCTCTTAACTTATACCAGATTTTGGTCAGAAGTCTTTTCAGCACATCAGGGACAACTTTAGTGGTATAGCTGATAGTTTTGGACTTACTGATTCAGAGTCAGCTGCTTTTTGTTTTGGTTTGGTTTCTTGTTTTGTTTTGTTTTGTTTTTTTAATGCATGGAGGCGTTTTACCACTAGGTATTAGAGCATTTCTCTCCTAGTTCTGGTCCTAACCATTATAACATTGCATTTGCTAGCATGGTAGCATTTTGTAGCACACCTTAGGTAGGTGCTAAAGATGTGCAGTTTGCTGCTGTGGTGAAAACTGAGACATCTTTGCCCAACTGAATAAACCTTTGCAATCTTCTGTGGCTTTCACTCATGGCAATTGCAGCATTACAGGTTTCCTGGTGTTGTTCCAGGCCTAGTTTCAAGAGCAGCAAAAGTGGGCTCAGGTCTGTTGGTGTTTGCTCTACTGATGTAGCAAGTTAACACTTGCAGAGCAATGCACAAGTGAATAATCCCCATTAGTGCTTCTGAGGGGGCAGTATGTAGTATTTTTAGTATTTTTGTTCCAGCCTTTAGGAGAGCAAAACTGAGGCACAAGTAGTTCCTTAGATTTTTATTTATTCCCCCTCACCAGAGCTGCCTGGTGGTCTTCACATCTGCTAAAATTAGCAATGGTTTGGGGGTTTGCCCTCTGGACCTTTTATCCCACTTAACCCACTTAATGACCACAGGTAACCATTGTGCAATTGGCACAGATTGCAGAAATATCTCCCCCCTTGAGCCACCATGATTTAAGTAAATATTTTTTTCAGACTACAAGTGGCCACACTATTAAGAGTTTAGCAAAAGAAGCAATATGTTCCCTTAATCCTAGTCAAAGGAAAATTACTTCAAGTAGCAGGGCAATGGGTTTGGTTTTTAAAAGGTTATTAACTGCAGTGTCAGAAAGTCAGGTAAACCTGGTTTAAAGCTGCTTTGCCATGGGAGCTCTTTCTTTCAGGCCACAGAACTTCAATAATATTAAAAAATAAATTTGAAATGCTGGCATACTAGATTCAAACTGCCTTCAGTTAAATAATTCACTGCCCTGTAGGTTCAGGTTAGTTAAAGGAGTTTTGGACCCCCATCAATGAGGCAGGCAGAGCTTGGGTCTCTGCTTGCAAGTAATCTTAATTTGGGAATGGAGAGGGAGTCCTGCAGTCTCCAGATTGTAAGAACCCATCTTTCCACACAAGTAATATTGGTGAGTTTTGTGGAGCTTAACTGTCCTGCTTTGCCACTGGAGCTGTACAGAAGGTCCAAGCAGGAGCTGTGGCCTTGGTAGTGCTGCACAGCTGGAGTAGGAAGTAGTGAGAGAGGGGAGGGGAGAGAGAACAGCAGAACTGTTCTTAGCCAAGAGCCAGGGATCTCCAGTGTTGTTTGTTGATGGTAGAAGAATTAACAAGGTCTGTTTTGAGCCCACCAAATTAATTTTTTTCTGTCTATTAACGTTGCTCTAATAAAGCATGGTTTACAGCCTTCACTTGCTGTCTTCTATCTTTCTTTCTTTCTTTTTAACATTTAAATTGCATGATTGTCTTTAGTTTTTAGCATGTGTTGATCTGCAGGCTAACGTGGTTAAAACCCTTATAGCCCTAACCCCTTACCTTGCCATGTGGCACATGGAGCAGAATCTGAGAGCAGAGCTGAGTCTCTGGAGGAAGGGATGTCACTGCACTGGTCCCTCGCTGAAGCTGGTGAAAGACGGGGTACTGGGGTTGTTGTTCCCTTCCTGGCTTTGGGAGAGGATAGTTTTAACTCCAGGATCAAGCTAGTTTTATCTCCTTTGCAAATGAGAAGCATCTGTCCTCATTGCCTTGAGGGTGGAGCTTGATTTAACCCAGTCCAACGCAATGCATAGAGGAGAACACTGGTGACCAGCAGGGGAGCTGGGGCACCTCCTGGAGTGGGGAATGTCCCCTGGTGACACTCAGCTGCTGTGCCATGCCCAGGCACTCCCTCTTATGGAGTTGCAGAGCTGGAGTGATGTATCCACTGGAGAGGGAGAGCAACCTCCTCCTTCAAGTTGGTGGCTTTGTGCAGCTTAGCTGAGCATCAAAAGTTCTTGTGGCAGAGCTGCTCTAGACAGGCTTTGTCTTTTGCCTTGGCTGTGTGACAGCACTTCAGCACTTCCCATGGGAAGTGTGACAGTGGATTGGAGGGCTGAAGAGCCAGCATGCTTAGGGTCAAGGTGGCCACTGGACATCATTCTGCCAGATGCTGTGGTTGTTTGCCTCATTATTTCTGTCCTACTGCTACAATTGTCTTGCACATACTTGGCAAGAGAGATGGTGTGAAACTGTCATCTGTTTTCATTGCTCCTTTACATTATCCAGTGGACAGAGGGAGGAGAAAAGATCTCTGTCGGGTCACTTATTTATTTGGAGATGAGCGGCTCTTGCGAGACTCTCATATTCCCTGGTGTGAAATTAAGATCCATGTTGCTCCTCACCTTTGTACCTGTCGTCGTGCTCTTCACCTACTGAAATTGGATCCCACTCTGCAGTTACACGGATGGCCTCTCAGAGGAAAATCCCCAAAACACAGACAAGCAGCCTCCCAAATCTACCGCTCTCCCCTAAAACAAAAAGTAAAACTGAGTCGATTTAAAGCCACAACCTGCAGGCCATACAACCAGTTATTCTTGTTATTTTGGATCATACTCTGTTTTTCCTGTTCTTTTCCTGTTTTTTTCTTCTGTTTGCTTTGTTTGTTCGTTTTGTTTTTATTTCCCCTCTCTCTTGTTCTCTCTGTTATATATCCCTTCTGTCTGACTGACATTTCTGGATTTGGTGTGGTTCTTAACAGAGGAGAAAGCAATGAGCAGTAGTTCGCAGCCGTTCTTGCCTCCCAAGGGCAGGGCATCGTGTGAGACCACAGATGACACAGGTGTAGCTATAGCCCCGTTGAGCTGGACAGTGTTATGGGACATCTTGAGATACCATCAGCTATCCAGGATTTCTATTTTAGGAGGATTAAATTACTTTTTAATATTTTTTTCCCATGGAGGAAAGTCTGTAGATTAGAACAGTGGGCTCCAAAACCCATTTATCTGGTTTTCTGATTATGAAAATAAGGAAAGGAGGCGGCCTGAAGAGGAGGGGGATGAAGAGACAATTAATTGGTGAATCCTTTCCAAATCTGTTAGCCAAGGGGAGGTTCCCGAGCGGGTTTGATGCCGAGGACACCCTGCCAGACCCCCAGGATGGCACGTGGGACCAGGATGCCACCCATGCAGAGCCCAGAGTAGCTGACTGATGGCTCTTTGCTGTAGATGACTGTCTCCATCAGCGTCTCTGCCCTTTATTCATGGATAACTCTCTCCCTGTTTCTAGGAGAAAAAAAAAGTGCGTTCGCTACATACAAGGTGAAGGCAGCTGCGTCAGCCCACCCTCTTCAGATGGAAGCTTACTAGACTCTCCTCCGTCCTCCCCCGCCATGCTCGCCTCCCCCTCCAGAGACTCGAAACCACAGACTGAACAAACGCAACCCCTCTCGCTCTCATTGAAGCCCGACCCGCTGGCGCACCTGGTGATGATGCCGCCGCCATCCTCGCTCGTGCTCGCTGAGAGCGCCGCGAGCAAGCCCGGCGCCCTGCCCGCCGCCAGCTGCCCCAACGGGGCCCTGGACCACCCGCCGGCCGCCCTCCCGCCGGCCGCCGCCGCATCCCTCGCACAGCCCTCGACGTCCTCCTTGCATTCCCACAGCTCGCTGGCGGGGACACAGCCCCAGCCGCTCTCCCTTGTAACGAAGTCCTTAGAATAGCTTTAGCCTCGTTAGCCCTTTCAGTTTCCTTTCGGGGGGATTGAATTCTGTTGGTGTTTGGGGTTTTGGGTTTTTTTCTTTTCCTTTTTTTTTTTTTCTTTTCTTCTCCTTGTTGTTGTCCGCTGTTTGTCGTCGTTTCTCGGTTTCATTTTTAATTTGTGCCATGTGGCTACATTAGTTGATGTTTTATCGAGTTCATTGGTCAATATTTGACCCATTCTTATTTCAATTTCTCCTTTTTAAATATGTAGATGAGAAAAGCCTCATGATTCTGCCAAAATTTTTATCAACAGCTGTTTAAAGTCTTTGTAGCGTTTAAAAAATATATATATATACATAATTGTTATGTAGTTCCAATAGCTTAGTTTTAAAGACTGATTTTAAAAATTAAAAAAAAAAAAGAAGCAATTTTGAAGCAGCCCTTGCCAGAGGCATTGGTTCTTTATTATTTGTATTAAATACGAGCTTGCGAACCAATCATTTTACATCTGGTTTTTAAACCTTTAAGGGCACAACGAATGCGGTGCCGCTACTACTTCTTTTTTTTTCTTCCTTGTGTGAAACAACCTTTATTGTGATGTTACTTGTTATTGTTTAAATGTACAGAAACAAAGGGTTAAAAAAATGTGTTAATATACCTTGTTCCATGGTGTTGTTCTTTTTGGGGGAGGGGACGCTACTCAACAATTAAAAGTATCACAACGCTATTGGACCAGTAGTATTTATTGCTTTAGAAATTGCTTGTTGTATCTGTATGTTGTCCCTTTTTAAATGTTTTTTTCTTCTTTTTTTTTTTTTTCTTGAAACATTGTATAAAGGGGTTTTTTTTCCTTTAGTGTAAGCATCTTATATATAACAACTCATTTGTACAAGGTTTTTAAGTTTATATATAAATGTGTATATATATATTTTTTCCGGGATTTGTTTTTTTTTTTGTTTTTGATTTGTTTTNTTTTTTTTTTTTTTTTTTTTGCTATATGAAATACGGTTGCCACCAAATGGACATTCGCAGATGCATTTTTTCAAGGATCAATAGTGTAAAGAATAAAATTGCTTTAAAAGCCATTACACTCGAAAAGACTTGAAAATTTAGCAAGGGAATTTTTAGCAATGCTGTTTGAAAAATAGCAAGGTCCAAGTGTCTCCCGTTCAGAACTGCAGCTGAATCCCCTGCGACATTAGGACTGTAGGCTGTGTGCAAAATTTTTATGTGCCAAAATTCTCAGTGACTTTTAACTTTCTCCCGACAACTTTATTATTTTTTTTAATGCTGTAATTTTTTTGTTCATCATGTTTTGCTGTGATGTTACATAGGTAGATATGTATGTAGTTTTAATGTCACCTATAACAGACGTGTTTGGTAGCAGATTGTCCGGAAAGCATTTAAAATGAAGAGGTATAAACCCTTAAGGGCCAAATTCTGTATATTAGATTATTCATAAAAGGAAAATCAGACTGCCACTTTTATGTACACTTACTACATACAGGTAGGTAGCAAACTTAAAACAAAAAAAAAAACCTAGGCATGTTGATGTTGCAAAAAACGCTGTATAAAGCTGAAAAATTGTTCATCTGTTCATTCAGTGCCATTGTAGTTGACATGAAGCGATTGTAAAACTGTCTCAGATTTTTCTCTGGTTTATTAAGATGCTAACTATAACATTTTTTGTGAATACTTTGAATGTTTCCTAACAGTTGTGATGTTACTGTTCCGTTTTATGCTCTTATTCCGATTTTCATTTTTAATGGTTTGGAAGCCATTTTTTGTAATGAATAAATGTTCATGCTGTACAGTATCTGTAGCATGCAGTTCTGGATTAATAAAAGCAACTTAGTATGTGCAGAGAATGACTTGTCAACTCATTTATGCGTTGACTGCATTTTATCTGGCTGGAAAGATTTGCAGGCCGACTGGAAAACTTCCTTGGAAAAAAAAGTGTGAAAATTGTGGCAAATTGCAGCCAGCTCTAGTTGTGAGAAATCCTTGGGAACCCAAAGGATTTGCATTTGCACTGGCCCTCTCCCTGCTCAGCACACTTTTGCATGAGAAGCAGTGGTTAAAAATCCTTTTCATTTAAAGCAAATGGCACATGATTTGGCAGAAGACAGCGTGTGAGCTGAGGGAATGTCCTTCCATGTGAAGTGAGCCTGACTGCTGGATGGGAGAGCAGGGCTGGTGATACCTTTAATTTTAATGTGTTTCTGTTTAACCTGGTGATCTCACAGCATACAGCTGATGCACTACAAAGGTCACACAGGAGAGGCCAGATAGCCCTAATTAGTCAAGTCCTTCTTCTGGCCTTAGGCTTTATCTTCTGGACAGATTTGAGTCCAGTTTTGCATATATTTGAGGGTTTTTTTTAATGCAATGAGCCCTTGCAGCACAGCCTGCTCTTGGTTCTGAGAATCCAGCATGCCCCTGACAGCAATGCCTGCAGATGCTGCAGGATGGAAGTGAATTTATATGTAAAGATTCTTATTACGTTGTTGATTTGTTTGGGTTTTTTTTTTAATAAGTGGAGGTTTAACCTTCCTAATTTCCAGGATTCTGTCTCAAATGAATGTCACCATAGGGCCAGTCATCTTGGAAAATGTCAGCCACAGTAATTCCTACAGTGACACTTGAGGAGAATGGAGTGTAAAGATGTTGAAGCACGTTTGCTCCCTGCTGTTGTGCAGGTGCATTGCTCAGGTACTGCACTTCTGTTGGGCTGGTCTTGGCAGGCTCTGCAGGAAGGGTGAGTGTTCTGCAGAGACCTGGGAACAGGCTGTTCTGGTAAGCCCAGCACACTGAATGGTGCTGTCCCTTCCTGTGGGGTCCAATAAAACCTGCAAAAGTGTTCATTGGCTGCAGAAGGGAGGTGCTGAGTGAAGTACTAAATAATGTGTAAGCAATATACAGTACCTTAAATTGCTAATATTTAATTATTAGTTTACAAGACAAACCTTTTTTTTTTTTTTTGTTCAAGTATGTTAATAATGCAAATATGTGAATATTGCTTCTTATGTCCTATTAGAAGGATAAAGTCATGGTGAATTTTTTACCAAGCTCCATTTATCTCTCTTGATCCAAAGCCTGATGGTTTTTGTTTTTTTTTGTTGTGGTCTGACATGATGCTGCCCTTGACCTCAGTGGAACATGTTCCCTCATCAACCATGACAGGCACGTGGGCAGCGTGGGTGGGAGAGGGCTCTGCAGTGGGGAAAAGGACATTGCTGCAAAGCCTTTGTGGAAGGTGCCAAATTTTGCTGTTCTTGGTAGCCAGTAAATTGAATGCAATGCTCAAATTACTCTCCAGCTAGTTAAGGTTTCTAGGGGATTTTGTACTTCTTTTTCCTAAGTGTTTTGACTCTTGCTAGAGCATGGCCATCCATCAGCCCAACACATGTGCTGCATCTCTGCTGGGGATAGCTGCTCTCTTCTAAAGTAAGGAATAGTGCTCCAGGGACATCTCTGAATGCCATGATTCAAAGTAGACACCATCAAGGTATGATTCATATATTCAGGGAAATAATGTGTTCTTTGCTCTCTGCTTTATTAGGCAAACTTCGGAAAGCAGAGTCCTGAAACACCATTCCCGTGCAAATTAGTTTTCCTTCTGTGTGTGTGGTGAGAGGCCTGTGTTCCAAGGATACATTGAACAGGGCTTGTGAGTGGTGGATAACTCATGCTGGGAACTTATTTGCTGTGGAAAACAATTGTATATCCCTGGGAAAGCAACTGCTTGTGTTTCCTCCAGGTTGTGCCTTGGCTGCATCCCTTTGAGGGATTATGCCTTCAGATTTGCCTCCAAATTTCCCTTGCTTAGAGGAATTGAGCTGGGTCAAGGCTCCTGGGAGAAAATTACCATTATTTATATGTATTGCCTTGTGTCCAGGAGTCCAGGGACAGTAGAAACATGGAGGAAAGACAGCCCTGTCTATACATTGTGGGTGTAAAATAGGGTGAGAAGCAGGCTGATCACCCCCAGATCAACACCAGTGAGGGCAACCACTAGAGTGGGGTGGTGACAAAGTGGCATGGTCTGTTCTCATCCAGGGCTGCCTAGAGACAGCACAGGGCCCTGCATACAGTAGGTAATTCACTGTAGCTATTGCTTCCATCTGTTTTTATGGACTAAGGCAAGGAAGCAAGTCAATGTATTGCATGTTCGGGAGACATTTATTTTCCGTTAGTTTTGTAAATCTCATTTTTCACTTAGTGTATGGAATTTTAAAAAGTTTAAGCAATTGCTGACTCAAAGCAGTGCCACATGGTTTTATGCTTTGCTTAAAGGAAAAAAATGGACAGGCAGGAAAAAAAGAGTAATCTTTAGAGTCCTGTTCATTTCATTAGACTATTAAAAAGATGTAAAGAGAATTTACAGTAAAATGGTTGCATAGGTAATTGCAACAATAATGAAAGTTATTATATTAATATTATTATTAATAATAATAATAATTACAAAAGCAATAATAATAACAAAAAGAAAAATAATGTGTGTGACACTGCTGCCCAGGTATGCCTAGCATACACACAGGAGCACTTTACCACCAAAGACTGGATGAAGGTTTTGGATGCTGTTTTGGGAGAGGTGCTCCAACTGAAAACTAAATTCAGTACAGGACCTAGATTGATCTCAAGTGATCTTTGTTGGACAGGATGTCTAAAGCTTTTGGAACCTTAAAACTATGAATATTCAAATTTGCTCAGAGACTGTAGCAATTGCTATGTTATTAAAAAAAAGGGTAGACAGTTACTTTGGCATTCATTTTAAGATATCCCTGGAAAACATCTTGAGATTTTTGAGACAGATCAGCTACAAGTGATTTCATTCCAAGCACCCATCATTGTCAATAATGTCACCAACCCGTTTAAGGACCCTTTGACTACTGTAGTCTTCCAGCCTCTGGACTGATTTTCTTCTGGGATCAATCAAAAATATTAACTCATGACTTTCATCCATGTACCAGGAGTTGCTCTTTTTCTGAGGTTGGAAATGTTTTTAAATTTGGGGTGGGGGGATAGTATTCTGGACCTCTAAGACAGCAGAGAACATGAAGTCATGCTCTCTGTCCATCTGCTTGACCCTCTCCTGATAATTCTTGAATACTCTGGCATTTTGAACCAAATTTGACAGCGGCAGTCAAATCTCAGAGATGATAAAGTCCCTCTGAGTTCCAGGGAAATCTGTGCCGGCACTGAGAAGAGAGGCTTTCCAGATCCACTGCTGAAGAAAAGGCAGGGAGAGCTCAGCTGTTATCCATTCTCTCTGGCAGCATCCAGATGGCCAATTATCACACGTCTACTTCTGGACCAGCATCTGCACTCCCCTGCCCAGCTGGAAGGCTGAGAAGATTAGGTAGGAGACATGGACAGCATTGGGATGTTGGAGGGAACAAGGGAACGAGTTAAGGGTATAGGGAAAAGTGGAAATACTGCAGCTGCAATATGTAATATTATGTAAGATTGCAGTGGGGAAGGAAGGGGAGGGAAAGGACAATGGGGAGATAGGAGACACATCTGCAGGACACCAGGCCCTGCTAATGCTCCTGCTCACAGAGCAGAGCTGCTCTGGAAAAGTCAGTGCTGTGGGGATGCCAGATCCTTTGAGTTAGCAGCTGGCACCAGCTCACCGATGGCACAGCCCCGTTTAGGAGGTACCTGCTGGCAGGGGCTTGTGATGTCCTGGCCTGGACACCCCCAGAACAGTTACAGGGTGGGAAAGTCTCAAGGTGTTTCCACAGCTCTGTAGCATGGGGATGACTGAAGCAAAGCAAAGCAAGAAGGGTGGGGCTTTTTTTCAAGAAAGAGAGAAAAAGGATTATTATCTTATTTGCAAACAAGCCCATTTGTAGTAGCTGGTTCCCAGGCATTAGCAAACACCCTGGTTTTAATCTCCATCAGAAATTGTCTCCTTTGCTCCCTTATTTTGTGTTCCCTTTTAAATATGCTGCTGGGGTATTTTTGGATCTAACTATATCTTTTTAATCTGTTCCACCCACCCCTCCTCAGCCCCCGCTGCTTCCCTGCCTGCTCCTTCTTCAAACTTATATAATGGCACATTATACAAAATAGCTAAGCAGGTGGTATTTTTAAAGACAGTGAGTGAGCATTTTTTTGGCCTAAATTTGGAATGAAACAGATGGATTTTAAGACTCTGCTTTTTCTATGAATAGTAACCGTTGTTCTCTACTGCCTTAAACACCAGTTTCAAGACCACCTCCAGCAACCAATCAGCACACTGTTATTTAATTATAACAAAATTCTTAGCTCTGTCTGCTGCTGCATGGGCAAGTGGGGGGCACTGGATCAACTTCTGGAGCCAGGCAGACTTGCCAACAATAATTTTCCTTTTCCCAGAGGGCCAAGGGGGCCTGGAGTGGGTTCCAAGTTCCTCCTAAACTGGCTGTTCAGTTTGGGCTCCCTGACAGAGTGCTTGAAAAGGGTTATAGAAAGGCAGATAAATGCACTTCTTGTTGCAAGCTTCCCTGACAAGCCAGGCCTCCAGAACAGTGATCTCATTCCTGCCTTATTATTGGTGGTGCCAGATTTTTTCCATTAACAGGTAATTGAGTCGAAACTAAAATAAGCAAAGTTTGTTTTATCCAATGCGTTTTCTTGCTTGCTTGTGAAAGAAAAACACTTTAGAGAGGGGTTTGCTTTTAATGTTCATGGAAATGTATTTACATCTCACAGATTCCTCCTTGCTCTAGTGTAATTAACCTGACTGGTCTTTTTGTTATTGTTGTTTTGATTTTTGAAGCAAAGATATTGGCGAGGCTTAATTCATTTTTCTAACGGTTTGAGTTCCCTGGGAGCAGCGGGGTTGAAGTCGCCCATTCCGTGCACGGCCACAAGTGCTCCTGAGTGTGCATTCACACTGTGGGCTTGGCTTCACCCATGGCCCCAGAGGAGAAGCAGGAGCAGGATTCCAGCAGGATGATTCTGTGCAGCATTTCCAGGCTCACAATGAGCCTTCCCTTCCAGAGAGGCCACGGGGACACTGCTGTGACCAGCCAGTGGCTTCTCTCCCGACACGACATGGCTGCCCACAAATTGCTCATGGTCTTGCTGAAGATTGTGCTTTGTTCCTCATCCCTGTGTTTATGAGGGCCAGGAGTTGGACTCGATGATCCTTGTGGATCCCTTCCAACTCAGCATATTCTGTGATTTTGTAATTCCTCAGCCAGCAGCTTCAGGCATCCCTGTGTTGCCAGCAGGCCACCTCTCCCCCTCCTCACCTGCAGGAGAGCCAGCCCTGCCCTGGGAGAAAGGCAGCAGTTTAACAGGAAACAGCAAGCAATGCTGAAAATCAGAGAAATTACACACTTGTGGCTTTGCTGTTTTGCCTCTGTTTCCAGCTGCCCAGAGTTAGGCTCATGCCTGCTTTGCCCTTGTGAGGGAGGCCGTGGTCTCCAGCACCACGGGGACCAGGGCGCTTTGCACACCCACAGCCCTGTGGCAGCCACATCACCCTGTGAACCCTTCTCCAGCCTTGTGCAGAGGAGTAAAGGGATGGTAGAGGTGAGATTGAGCAAGGAGAGTGCTGAGCTCAGGCTGTGGGGTGGGGACAGTGGCCTGTCCTGCTGCAGCAAAGACCCCGCAGCCAGGACGGGCCAGTGGGTGGCTGCAGAAGTGCTGAGCAGGGCAGCTGTGTCGCCCGCCAAGGTACCTCAGCATCACTTCCCCTGGGCTCTGTGAGGCCAATTACCAATTCACAGAGTCTGTTTTCAGCACAAACAGGACCTTCAAAGAGTTGGGAACCTTTCTGGGTTGTGTTTTTGTATTTTTTTTAATGCCCTCCTAAAAAAAAGGAAAGCAGAAAGACCCATACTTAAAAGTCAAGCAGATAATTGTTTTTAACATGAATTTCAAACATTGTCTCTTCCTCTGGGCAGGTATTGCTGGGTCAGTTACCCTGACTGCCCGATGGCAAACTGAGACACAATAACCCCCTTTTGAACTTGAGCACATCCTCTTTAAAGTAACATTTAAAGGAGGTTTGGTTTGGTTTGTTCAATCACACAACTTTTGATCGTTTTCTTGTTGGAGGCTTTAGCCAGCTTTCATCTTTGGTGCTGAGACTTGCCAGGCAGTGAAGCTGTAGGAGAAATCAGGTGGGTGACAAGAGAGGTGTGATCCTGCAATAGCCCTTGTCTGGCTGAGGTAAAGGGTCCATGTACTGTGTATGAGGGAGCAAGCCTGTAAATGTCTGAAATGAAACAGGATTCACAAATTGCATACCTATTGCAGTCTGGGATATGTATTAACCATGTCCTCCCTTCACTCTAAAATAGTAAAAAACATGCAGTCATGAGATACAGTGGCACAGCTCATATTATCTGCAAAAAGCATGTTCAGAACCTCCATGGCAGAATCCGTGTTGCCACAATGGCAGGAGATGAAATTCCTTCTCCAGTCAGTCATCCCAAAATATATGTTTCTCACTGGATTTTCTGGGATATTTCTAGTTGAACCAATAACATAATTTACTTCCCTGTTTAATGCATGAATTTGGCTTAAGCAGTTAGTGTCTTGCTTTTATGAACTTTTCCTCCTCTGCATCATGAGAGACGACAAAGAACTTGTGAAAAAACACTGAACAAAGTGGCTTCACCTCAAATGATTTAATTTTAAGAGATGACCTTTTTCTTTGCCCCACCCTCTTTAAATTTTTAAGTTAATTAAAATTAATAGGCATCTTTCAGGCAATACACAGGTTGGAAAGATTTGCTATCCACAAATCTAGTCACTTGTTAAAGCCTTCATTTTAGCTAGAGAACACCTGCAGCATAGACAACAACAGTACAGAACCCTCTGAACTTTGTCCTTTCTTCAAGCTACTCTGACCTGGGTAAATGAACTGAGTGATGCAGCTGACTCTCTGCCTCCTCCTGCCTTCAGATCCTTTCTGTTCCATTCACATTTTGCACAGTGTTTGTCACCTCAGGTTTCTTCCAAGAACCTCTTCCAAGTTTTTCCATTGTTCTGCATTTCATGAGGGTGGAGTAGTAGCATCATCTCCACTTCACATTGTTTGTAACCTGACTCAAAAGACCATTTTTGGGTTGAGTTTCACAAATGTGGAATATTTGATATGGTTTTCATCAAAATGGTCTGTTAGCAGTGAATATATTACCAACTGCTTCAAGGCAGCTGTGTCCAGCAACAAGGGCTGGCCTAGCAGAGCAGACCCACTAATGTGGAAGACACAAGGATTGGTTGTACAGTATCAATTACTTTAATACCCTCATAGATTTGGTCACTTTTACTTGGGTTGTGGCATCTTTGAACTCTGTACTAACTTACACCTCTTTTTTCTGAGATTGAATGTACAAGATTTCTTTCCAATGCCACCTTATGGCCTCAGATTGTCCCATTTGATGAGGGAAGCTGTTTCACAGCATGAATTCTTTCCAGGTGGACAGGAGTCTGTGTAAAATGTCTCAGCTTCAACTCTAAAGCCAAAGCCAAAACAATTGTAGCTACTGCTGAAAATGTACACTGATCTTATTTTAATTTAATCCATGAAGCACATTTAAAACAATTTTGGTACTGCATAAAAGAACAAATTTTTTGTGTGTGCTAGAGAAGACAAAAGGAAGAGAAGTATAAGTAATTCTATATGTTAGTTGTATTTAAATATTGAAAGTTTCACTATTTTATATAAGTCCTTTGTATTTGGTCCAACCTAAACCTCATATTTACCCAGTCTTAAATATTTTGGGGGGATTTTTTTCTCTCCTGACTATAGCTATCTATTTTTAGTGGTGATGTTGTTCTGGCTAGTTTTCTTTACCCTAACAGAGGTGACTCCACAGCACATTTCTTTTGACAAAAACACACAAAACCAACACGGATCAGTTAACACAGATGACATCTTTAAACCTGAATACATTTTTTCACTATAAACGCCACCAGTCAACTTTCGTGTAGGTAGGTTTCCATTGTTAGTTGTCAAAGTCTTCTTGAGTGGATTTCCCACTGTGTCACTTTTGTGTGAGTCAAATCAAGATTATAGGTAACAGAGAAGAAAAAGAAAAAGAAGAGAAGGTTAGACCCTCATTTTAGAGTTTAAGAAAAATCTACCAGCAGGTTGCAGTTCGAGTTGGTAATATACATGAAAGGGGGAGTCCAAGCCGTGTCACAGGTATCACTATATTAGGCTTTCAGGAAAAAGCATACAAAACACATATTGTAGTGGTCACACACAGAGACATAAATTTAGGAACAAGATCTGCCTTAGCTTGAACATAGTCAGCTCAGATAATAAGGAACAATGGACCGAAGCTATTATGAAATGAAACCCAGGTGCCAGAATGGAGGGAGCTTTTAGTTGAGTTCTCCTGGAATAAAAAAAAGTCTAACTTTTTTTTCAGACATATGTTGTCCTAAATTTTTCTGTTCTCACTTTAGAAGACAGCTGATTTTATTTGGGGTTTGACTAATGAGCATGATTAAGATGTTCCATGCTGAAATTTTGAGTAACCTTTACATGAATTTTTTGTTTCATCTTTTCTGTCTTAAATAATTTGATTTTCATTGGGATTGAGAAAAATATGCTAAATTATGTCTTTTATCATATATACACTGTATCCAGGGTGGATTTTGGATACTTTGTAGTAGTTTGGGTAGTTTCTAGTCTTACATGGATAGTCATACAATATGCTGAGTTGGAAGGAACCCACAAGGATCATCAAAGGACCACCCCAAGGATCACCCCATGTACCTGAGAGCTTCTTGAACTCTGAGGACTGCTGCTGTGACCACTGCCCTGAGGGGCCTCTTCCAGTGCCCAAACACCTGGGTGAAGAACCTTTTGCCAATATCCAACCTAAGCCTCCCCTGACACAGTTTCAGGCCATTCCCTTGGGTCCTGTCACTGGACACCACAGAGATTGGTACCTGCTCCTCCTCTCCCCCTCATGGAGAAGTTGTAGAATCATATGAGGTCCCCCCTCAGTCTTCTACAGCTGAAGAAACCAAGTGCCCTCAGCCACACCTCCTACATCTCTCTCTCCAGACCCTTCAACATCCTCGTAGACCTTCTTTGAATGCTTTCTGATAGCTTTATATCTTTCTTACATTGCAGAGCTGCAGCCGGTGAAAGAATAGCTCTAGGAGCATGATATCCATTAATTCATGAGAAGCACGAGCATGAGAAACTTGATTTATGTCAAAGAGCACTTGTTTGACACTTTGTTCTGACCTGTGTGGGAGGTCAACAGGCTGCTGAGATGTGTCTTAGAAAGCTGCAGGACTGGCAGAGCAGAAACCTTCAGTGGAATCTGAAGAGTCACACATATAAGAGAGACGAAGGCAAAGTCCAGGTTGTTTGAGGTACCCAATGATGTCACACCTCCAGCTGTGGAATTTGCAGGTAAGTTTGACTTTCCTCTCATCTGAGGTTTGAGAGATACATGCATAAGTCTTTGGTCATACTGAAGGCCTTTTTGCTAAGGTGATTATTCTACAGGACATCTGATGAATAAACCAGTTTAAGATGAGAAATTTTTGTTTACTTTTGTCTTAACCATAGACCAAGAACTTCCAATGAAAACCAGAGCTTCTGGTCCTCTTGAAATAAGCATGGTGTACCATGAGCACTGCACTTTCCAGAGTTTTGTCTAGGAGCTTGAACATTATGGGAAACCACCTCAGGGATTCAGTATTGTGAAGTAACATTCTTTTGACTTGAAGGAGCAGTCAGAATATCTGACTGCTGAGATAAACAAGGCTGAGCTAGAATTATTTTAGGTCAATCAGGGCTTCTCTCCCCTGCAGAATCCATGGCAATTAGTAGATTTGCATCAGTTTTAGTCAGCAAAAGGTTAATAGTAGTAAGCATGAATATTTTGGCCTATTGTGCAGAACATACAAATATTCAAGGGTGTTTGTACTGAGGCTTTTGGCTGGACCTCTATAGAGATACAAGCAAGAAGCCAAACATATGTTCTGGCGTTCTAGGCTTTGATTCTTAATCATGTTCTGTGCTTGCATTCAGAGGTTTGCTTTGGGACCATCTCCAGTGTGAGAAAATATGACAGAGAAATCAAACACAGAGGTTATGCATGGCGGTGTGGTGTTCCTACGTGAAGGGGAGCTTTTGTAAGCACTAACATTATTCTTCTTTTGACAGCAGCCTCATATTTTCCCTTGGTTTATCTTAACTGGGAATAACCCCTAAGACAGGATATCTCTGGGCACTTCAGAGAAGTGCTTTTTGAAGGCAAAGGAAATATTGTTACAGGGGTGAGCCTCAAGTCTCTTTGGCAGTTAACAGTCCTATAAATGCCACTGCCGATTGCTGTGTGTGTCCATGGCTGGTCTCAAGTGTAGCTGCAGTGCCTGGCTTGTGGCACAGGAATCTCTCTTCCTCCAGGAGCATGTTCCCTAGCCTTGCTAATACTTGGCTCTCAGAAACAGACTGAACCAGCTCAGACAGGCCATGTAGAAAGCACTGGCTGGGCACATGGACCAGGTAATATGTCACAGCATGGGAAAAATTTGGTATCAGCTGTGACAAAGAGTGAAATATGAAAGTTTCCCAGAAATAGAAAAATATGGAAATTAAGGTTTTGGGATGGGTTTGGATTTGCTTTAACTTGACATTATGTTCTTCCATTCCTAAGAAATTTTTCAGGAATGACTTCCACATTTTTTCAAGGCATCACCCTTTTACCCATTCTGGTTACCAGGAAAGAGTGCTTACTTGTAAGCTGGACTTTGCTTTTTTCACTCTTTTCTATCCAGAAATGTTCCTCCTCCTTAATTTTTAATTTTCTTCTTAATAATTTAAAATACCCAAATAAAAAGTCAATCAGTATATGAAGAAATGTAAAAATTAACTGAACCCCATTGTCTAATTCTAAAATACATTTCATCTCCTTTGTAACTTTTTGCACTTTGGTTGTTCAGTAATTACAAGGGAATGTACTTCACTGGATAGATCTCATATCTGATATATCTGCAGAGGAAAAGCCATGAAGTCAATGGAAATATCTCAGTAACCTGAGGTCAAGCTGTAATTTCCTGAGAAAACAGAAACTCGGTTTCTTTTCTTCCAATCAGTCTTGTCATCTCTTCTTCCTCACATGTGCAACTTCATTTTCCAATGCACATTTCTGTCTTATGACCGCTTGAGGCATGTGGCAGGTGTGAAAAGCTGATCTATCAGCTGTTGAAGCCAATGGATTTTGATCACAGCTTGCTTTACATTGGAATCTAAATTGCTCTTTCTGCAGTAAATGTCGTGAAATATTGGTAAGAGGAAAATGGAACTGAATTCAGGCAACACCCTACACCAACTGAGAACACTGAGAGCAAAAGAGCAGCAGCAGGAATAACATCATCCATGGGCCAAACTGCAAGATAATTAAACCAGAAATAGCATGGGGCAAGAAAGAGGCCAATTAATTCCATCAGAAGGATGTCATCTAGCAGTTCAAGACAAGAAGGAGACACTGTATGAAGTGGAGATGAATGTGGCAGTCTGCCAATCTATCACAATCTTCTTTTATTAAAGATGCTTATTAGTAT
Organism: Peucedramus taeniatus; assembly: GCA_013400575.1. NCBI lineage: Eukaryota > Metazoa > Chordata > Aves > Passeriformes > Fringillidae > Peucedramus > Peucedramus taeniatus. Next base: position 354,991 of record WBNO01001362.1, on the reverse strand, counting down.
CTTATATTTCAAATTAAATATTTATAGTTCTGTTAATAGAATGCGGAAAGGAGGCTGTTCCAGAGATTCATCTGTACAAGAAGTTGTCCACTGACATAAATTAGATCAGTGAAGCTTGGGATATTCGTGTTTGCAGTCCCATCATCATTTTTATTTTGGGGCTGCAGGTTGGGGTGGCAGCTGAGCTACCTGTAGGCATGTTGCTCACCTCCCCATGGATGTGTGCACCTCTTACTTTCCTGCAAAGTGTTGTTGTTTTTTTTTTTTTCCTGCATCAACTGTTTTGGACTTCAACAATTCTCTTAAGGGATCTGTGTTTTAGCCTCCATGGCTGGCAGGCCAGTACTGTTATTCCCATTCTCCCACATGGAGACTCCTGCGGCTTTTAAAGGACATGCAGAGAAGCAGTGCCAGCTTTGTGAATATATAGCCCCACCATTCTTATTAGATTCCATGAAAGATGAGAATAGGCCCTTTGATGCTTTCAGTGAGTGCTGAAGCCTTTAGCAATGTTGTGAAAGGTCGTTAGAGAAGAGCTGGGGGGGACAGATACAACTGGTACTCATGGGAATGGTCCTTGGGATGTGGAACTAGTCTGGGAGAAAAAGTGAAAACAGAAGTGATTTATATTGAAATGAGGGTTATGAAGACAGCAATGACCACTGAAACATACACAACAATAACTCAGAACAACCTCTCTGGCACACTCTGCTGTGCCATCGTTTTAACCCTGGAGGAGGTGACTGGGAAGAGAGATTTAGAGCAGATCTGTGGGACTGATATGAGTGAACGGATCTGACTTCTATCTAGGTGCTCCTGGGTTCTCATCAGCCCCTTTCAAGGTGTGAGGGAAACCATCTCGGTCCTCTGTGATCTGCTCCCTGGGATACAGATAGCAGGACAAAGCAGTCATTCTCTTTTTCTCCCATGGTAAGTGGTCTCTGCCCTTTTGATATTAAATATATGGGGTCTTTCCAGAAGGGTAGTGTGAAATGTCAAAGAGATAATGTATTTAAGCATTCATCTAGTTTGCAACCATTTTATGCCCACCACACAAAGACATAGAAGGCTTCTCACTCATTTCTCTGCACTCATCATGCTGCCATTGTGGGACCAGAAGATAATGAGATGAATAGGAAGCATTTCCTCAGCATGAGCGATGTAGGAACATCATTATTAATGTTCGTACAAAATATCCCATCTCTACATGATGTCTACATATCTGAGATACAGCCCTCTGCCAGATATAAAAAACCATGCCCATCCAACAGTGATCTGTTACTTAATGGAAAGTCTGCTCAAATTTCAGTTTAAATTGCATTTATTATTTATGTCTCAAGTACAGAGAATACTGAATATGTCTTCCCCTTATAGTGTTAGGGGATTAGTAGTTTCCATTTAAACAGACAGATATTGGCCCAGAAGGATGTTGAACATGTCCATATTCAATATTTAAAAATTTCAAAACTCCTTTGAAATCAGTGCAAAGAAATTATAACGAAGTAGCCTTTTCTGTACATACTGAGGTGCTAATTTCCATGCGGTTGGGGTCAGCACCTGCAGCTCTGCTCCCAGTCACCAGTGCTTTTCCCTCTGCCTCCTGGTGGGTTAAGTGAGTGCTCCTCCTGGGTCAGTGTGCCAGCCTGAGGGCAGAAACTGTAGGGATGGGGTTCAAAGGGGTGTACAGGGCTGGACAGACACATGGGGGTGTTGGAGGTAATGCACACAAAGATGGTCACAGTGGCATTACCTGCAAGTAAACCTTACACTGGATAACAATATTTTGATTTTGGTAATCTTTTCCTCTTTGTGGTTAGCAGGGATAGTTTTCAAACAGGGTATTGAGGTGACACTTTTAGTCATTAACTTTTGTGACCTGTGACTTGATCACAAACAACTCACTGCACACGTTCAGTGCTCAGCAGCCCACATGTGACACCTCTTGTCCTTGCTTGGGTGGGTCACCCATTGCACTCCAGATCTCACTGGCACAGTGAATCCAGGTGTTTGAATAATTCATCACCAAGACACCTGGGCCTAGCTGGCAAACTTTGTGTTTCAGGTTGTTTTTTTCCTAAAGCCTTGGAACAATGCAGTTTGTCTTCTCACACTAATTCATTCATATTCATATTTTCATAGTAGACATTTTGAATGCTTTAGTTAAAGCTGTACCCAGAAGTACACACTGGAACAGATGGGAGAAAGAGCTAGGAATTTTCATATTTTACGGGTTGGACAACAACCACAACCTGATCCAACAAATTTTCTTGTTCTCAAACATTTTATTGTCAATGCACTCCTCAGGAATGTACTCAAGAGTTGTTCGGGGACATGGAAAAATATTTACCTCAGCCTTCCACAATTTATTACTTATTGTTTGAAAAAGTTGCCTCTTTTCTGCGCCAACATTTATCATCTTGGGAGCACACTGGAATATAGCAGTGATATTAAACAATAATGTGCTCTTTGCTGGGATAAAATAATATTGCTGAGCCACTGCAGAGGAAGCCAAAAACCACATGTGAAATAGTTCTTTTGGAAGGGCAAGAAGTCTCAACGTTTGTTAGCAAATAACTTAGCTAGTGGTGCAGACATCAAATGGCTTCGGCAGCACTTGCAAAGCTATTCTGAATATGCATTTTCCCAGGAGTGCTGGGGCACAAAGCCACTGTAATGAAGGTTAGAAATGTAAGAATCCTGCACCAGTAAAATACAATAATATAAAAAAACCCCAAAACAACAACTTGCAGAAGATTCAGGGGGAAGAAATTATAGACAGTGAGTCTTTCAGCAATTCATATTAATTTAATTTTTATTTGCATGGCCCTGAATAAGACACTGCCTTAGTGTCTGGGTGGAGGTGGCTGTTCAAACTTCTTTTTTCCTTCTTCACCCTGGCTGAAGAGGGAGGGATTGCCATTCCTCTCCTCCAGTTTTTCAGCTGCTTTCTTAGCTGAACATTTCTTTCACAGACATACATTTTCCTCCCCCCAACCTCCAAAGTAGTCTAATACTTTCTCTTGTGCAGTACATTATATGTGGTGAAGGTTTCCCATACAAAAAAAGCACAGCTGCAAACGCAGCATTCTTTAAATATTTCCTAAAATGCCTCTTTGCTGAGTGGCTGATGGAATACTTGGTGAGAGCTACATAGTCCTGTGTGTTTAGTAATATTCATGTCCTTGAGGACTTCCTCACTGTCTAGTTGTGCCGGCCCATAAACTCCTGTAGGACACCCAGTAAGTGTAGGGGAGGACAGACCACCTTTACTGTAGTGTCTCAATGCAGCCTGCTACAGAAAGCCCTTAAAGCTTTCTCCATAATCCATAAACCATAGAATCATAGATTAATTTAGGTTGGAAGAGACCTCTGAGAGAATCAAGTCCAATTGTTAACCCAGCACTGCCATGTCCACCACTAAACCATGTCCTCAAGTGCCACGTCTATACATCTTTTAAATAACACCTCCAGGGATGGTGACTCCACCACTTCTCTGGGTAGCCTGTTCCACAGACTGGCTTAATTAGGAAATTGTTCCTAATATCCAATCTAAATCTCCTCTGGTATGGCTTGAGGCCATTTCCTCTCATCCTGTTTCTGGTTACCTGGGAGAAGAGACTGATCCCCACTTCACTACAACCTCTTTGCAAGTGGTTGTAGGGAGTGAAAAGGTCATCCCTGAGCCTCCTTTTCTCCAGGCTAAACACCCCCAGCTCCCTCAGAGGCTCCTCCTCAGGCTTGTGCTCCAGATTCTTCACCAGCTCCATTGGCCTTCTTTGGGCTCATTCAGATCAATGCAGCACAATAATTAATGCAAGATGTGTCCTGACTCACCCCTCTCTTCTCAGTGGAGTCCAGCACACTCAGCTGGGTGCCAGGAGCTCTGTGCCTATTATCAGCTGAACCTGCACCTCCCTAAAGGGCCATCCCTGGCTGGAGCCTCTGTGGATCTCTCTGTGCTGCCCCAGGAGCACGGGGATGTGCAGTGACCTCAGCATGGAAGGGGCTGGGATTTTCCTGGGAGTTAGTGGGGTGCAATTGCCCCATTTCAGCCAAGGGCTCTGAGTTGTGCACCTATTTTGGCACTACACAAGTATATTATTTAACCTTCTAAAGATTCACCTGTCCTGTGGGTGCCTCTGTGTGCACCAAAGAACAAATACAAACTTTTATTCCCTTTTGATGTTTGCAAAGGGGTAAGAAGGGGGAAAGTATCAGTGCTGTGCCTGGAGGGAGAAGAAAAGCATTAGAAGGGATGGCTAAGCTGAAAGAGACAGAGCACTTCTCAAAAAAAGTATTAATAACTACTAATAAAGGCACATTTGAATACTGAGTTTAGGTGGTGATGGATCCAAAGAGCCCTTCATGCACTGGAATTGTCCTGGCCCACCTCTGAAGTGCTCCCACCTGAAGGGCAGGGTGCCCCAGTTTCTTAAAAGTTCGCTCTGGACTCGACACAAGGTGTGAAACAAATCTTTGAACCCTGGGTGCTTTGCCCAACTCCTGTTCCTTTATTAGAAGCCCAGAAGCCAGCATGGAATAAGCAGGGTAACAGTACAGCACGGCACATTTTTATAGCAAGGCCAAATCTTTATTATGCTTCTTGGCCCAGTTTAGTGGAGAACACTGCTGGGCCTGATTTCAGTTTTGATATCATACACCGAGGCTGCAGACCCTTAAGAGTACAAGCTGGAGAAAAGAACATAGAAAATGTTAGGAATGAGAAAAGGCCATTCAACACATTGATGCTTGTCTCTTGTAATACAGCGTTTCCCCCAGGATAGCATCTAATTGCTTCTTGAACGAGCCCACTGTCTTTGCCTCAACAACCTTGCCCAGTAGGCCATTCCAAACATTTATTATTCTTTGAGTGACAAAGCACTTCCTTATGTCTCCTCTGAATTTGTTTTTTGAACTTCCATTTATGCCCCCGATCCTGTCATCTGTGCTGTATCAAAAGTAGTAACATGCATTGATATTATCCATTCAGCTAAGATTTTTGTATACTTCTGTTAGACCCCCCTTAAATGTCTTTTTTTTTTTTTTTAAGTTGAATAGATTGAGGGTTTTTTTCACCTTTCAGTAACTTCTACAATTTTATCCTGGAACCAAGTTGAGCAAAAATATTTGTTAAAGCCTGACTTACATTAGATCACACTGAATGGTGTATAAAGTCTACTGTAGAAACACATTTCAGTATTTTTTTTTTATCCCACTCATTTGGAAACTAAACAATAATTGAGTTTTTCCTGATGCTTGCATCTGGTTATTTTGGCAAAAGTTAACTAGGAAGATGGCAAGAATAAAAAGCTTGGTATGAAATTTGGAAAAATCTGGTCTTTAATTTTTTTCATTTATACTGTGGGTTTCCTCCCCACTTCTCTTTCTCCAAGTAGTGGTTTGGTTTTTTTAAGAGAATTGCTTATCATATGGGTTTTTCCATGTGATAGTGCTTTGCAGAATCTATATGAAGAAATGTCAGAATACATCTGTGATCTCCCCAAAAGCCACTGAACCAAACAGTCGCAGGTTCAGCCCTCATTCACTTCCACAGCCAAGGTGAATAGTTCATTACCTTTTTGGATGACATTCCAGGGCATGTGTTATGCAGGAGGCCAGAACTGATGATCTAATGGTCCCTCCTGGCCTTAAAAAGTATCTACAAATAATGATTATAGATGAAATATATATATGTCCTGCACAAAGTAAAAACCAGCAGGATTTGGGTGGGAATAAGAAATTAAGGAAAAGAATTTTGCCTTAGCCCTTTCCCAGAGGTTGGACAAACAGCATTAGCCTGATGGCAGCTGTGGCTACTTATTCATTGATTCTTAATTTTTTCATCATATTTTTCATATTAAGAATGTGGGGTTTGTTTTTTAGGCCATCTGTAAATCTTCTAGTTTTCTCTGAATTCCTTCCTGATGCATTTCTAGGAATGTGAGATCTGAGCAAGATCTGCGGGTTGTCCCCACGGCGCCGGGCTGAGCTGGGATTATTTCCTCACGGGTTCTCCACAGAGGTGAATGCTCTCCAACAGCATCACTGAGTTTAGGATCAGATAAATTAATATTGGCACTAATTAGCTTAGACAAAGGGCTAGCATAATTTATAGTTTGGAGGTGAGTTTGGTCTCATCCTGTGTGTTTTCTGTACAGGTTTGCCCTATGGGATCCAGGCACGCTGCTGCTGGACCATCACAGCCCAGGGAGTCATTCTTCTTTCCCCTGGTTGGGACCTGGCTGTCAGTCAGTCCTGCACCAGCACTGTGTAGGACTATGCTGGATCATCTGTGGGTAATGAGCAAGTCAGCCCCATAGGTCTCAGGAAATTATTTTTGCTATTATGCTACCAGGGAGAGAAAACTGATGTATGAGACTGTAATTATTGGGATCGTGCTTCAGTTCTTCTCTGAAAAATCTAAACAATATTTGCTTTGCTCCAGGCCCTGGGAATCTCCCATGATTTGTCAGAAAATAATTGTTGGTGGTACAATAAATTTGTTGTTCAATTCCCTAAGTGTTCAGGGCTTTATGCAATGTAGAAAGCTGATTTGTTTATATTCATATTTTCCTCTCTATTCCCTTACCCATTCTTTGTCATTATCTTTATTTCTACAGGTTTATTTCTCTCCAGTGTTTTCTAGTTGTTCAAACTTTGTGTTTGTATATTTATTTAAAGGCAGATTTCAAAAGATTTCAGTCTCTCAGTTTACTGAAGGATTCAGCTTCTTGCTAGTACTTCATCTCCCCTGGTATTTTTGCGAGCGCTCTTGTTCTCCTTACCCGTCTATCTAGCGCTAACCTCTTTGGTCTCTTTGCTGCTCACGTCTGTTGCTCACAAACCTCAGAGTCCTGGTTTTGAACTACAATCCCCTTACATTCAGCAAGTCTTTGGACATTATCTGCTCCTTGTTCTACACCTTTTTTTTTTTTTTTTGGTAGAGGAATTCTGAGGCTTCTGACATGTTTTTAGAAGTCTGAAATATTTTTCAGCACAGATTTTCATTTTCCCTCCTAAGAGGGCTTCATTCCTACCCCATGTAATGCAGCTGTGGGAGCAGAGGGGCTGGAACCCAGCACTAGCCACCACCAGGAGAGATGATCCAGGGGCAGGGTACCAGCCTGGGGCATGGATGAGCCTGGACCAAACCTTTCTTCTGTCACAGGCTTCCCCTGAGGTTCCCCTGAGGGAAACCATTTATTCTTTCTACTTCAGCACATCTGTACAAAATGCTGATATAAACCCATCTTTAACACGTGGTTACAAAGAGAGTTTTAGAAGCAGCCAAAGATGTCAGGCCCTGTACGGAGGGCTTTGCTGTGTGAGGTCACTGTGACCCAGCATGAAAGTGTTGTGCTTCTGCTCTCTGCAAAGATCTTCCTCCCTCTTCGTGCAGTGTGTGAGTCTCCCATCAGGTGAACCTGCAATGCAAAGGACATCTGTCACTTCCCCAGGATCAGAACTGCCTGGAGGGAAGAACATCTCTGGGAGGACCAAGCTCGTGATAGTTCCATGTTCTGGCAGAGGCAATGTGAAAAGGGTTGTGAGGTTTTTGTTATCTTTGGCAACTTGGTCCTTCCATTCTGTCCAGTGTTTCAGATTGTTGAGACTGCTTGTCCTGTCAGAACTACCAACTATAACTAGACCATTCACTGGATTTAAACATTTTCAAGTGTTTACAACCACATCTCCTCCCCAGGGGATCTCTGAGCTGCACTGCTTGCTGTATTGTCTTTGGCGAGCTCTACAGAGTTCCTGAATTTATGTGCTCAAAAATCAATGAGCCTTGGTTAGACAAGAACCCAAACGCTGTGACTCCACCCCCAGGATTTCACAGGGATTATTAGAGATATAAATAAACCTTGGTTTTGTAGCCTTTAGACTCTCTATCAAAAACTTTTAAGTCAATTTAAAATTATGAGCCAGATACGCCATGAGAATCACACTTTAAAACATAGGTCATCTTTATGTGGTAAGGTGTGAGAAGCTATTTAATTAAATGAATTGTAATCTTCTGCAGCCTCTTCTAGCCAACAAGAGCTGGTGACAGAGCAGGTAATGAAAAGCCTGGTTGTATAAATACCATCATTCAGATTTGGGTTCTTGTGTGCCGTGCAGGTCTGGTGTCCAGCTTGCTCCCCAGGGCAGCTGGGTGGCAAACACAGGCATGCAGGTACATCCACAGCCCAGCCTGTCCCCTCCACACAGCTGTCAGCATGAATGCCAGCTTTCTCCTCCCATGGACTTCAGAACTCCCCAAAGGCCTGTACAGGCTCTGTGAAAGTGAAATGAGCAGAGCTTGGCCTTATGCTTAAAATACAGCCCAGCCATACCAAAAGGAGTGCCCTGGGATCCCCTCATTTGGTGTGGGCCACGTGGACAATGTCCTCATCACAGGCTTTCTTTGCTGCAATATTTTGTGTCAAACTGAAGCAAGCAGGATTCTTCCTTTTCCTTTGAAAGAGCCCTAAAGGAGGCATGGAGACATGGAAGAAACAACCAGAAGAATCCAGAGAGACAAAAAGACAAGAGGGAGAAAGAAAGAGACTGAGAGGGAGAAAGGTGAAAGAAAGAGCTGTCTCAACAGTCAAGGGAACAGGTGGTGTGTCATCTCCCTCTCAGTATAAAGAGGTTGTGTGGGAAGGGGGATATGACAGATAATATATCAAAGGAAATGAATTGCAGGATTAAGATCCTGACTTTGCTTTGTCAAATTTGCAGGTGATTATTGTATAACTCTCTGCAGCTCCTCTCAGTGATGGAAATGCTCTTCAGATCCTCACGACACAGAATCACTGGTAAAAGCAACAGCTCTTCAGAGAGATGCTTACCTAAAGTAGCAGAAGGCTTCTTAAATATCCTTCGGGCTTCTTCCAACACTGTTACACATTCTGTGTAATCTCTATGTTCTTGAGATGTATTTTCCTCCTGACAAAATACACCTTGAGATATATTTTTCATACTGACAGTAAAATTTGAGCTCAAAAAATAAATTGGGAATCTCTGAAGTAAAATTTCTTTACAATTTAAAATTTTCAATTTGGTATTGTAGTAAACACACTTTGGAACTATTTTTTGATATCAAGAACCAAGGATAAATCTTGGGCACAAAAAAATGCATAAGACCTTCATAGGTAAGGATTTGTACTCAGAAAGTTCTTCACTTTTTTTTTTTTTTTTAAATATGACAGATGAACAAATGAAGATACAACTTTTGTCTTACAAATCAAGTATCTTTGATATTTGTACTCTGTAATAAATACAGTATCCTTTGAGACGTCCTCAGACTTTCAGCTCCTAAAAACCCAAGCTTTCCCCTGGGAAACAAAATAAATGTCAAAAAATCCATTAGAGGATTGTGTCCAATAGGACCAGCCCCTGTCCAGGGCTAGCTGTGAGAGTCTGGAGGGACAAGTAGGTTTTGCTAACCAGTCTGAAATGTTTCCCAAACTCTGAAACATAAAATAGTAAAGGAAATTTATAATTACATCTCCCTCTCCCACTTGGCCTTTCCCCAACCCTTAGTGTTCATCATTCAGGGCTTTAAAATGGTAAAGAAAAAGTTGTAAACGGAGAAAAATCAAACCAAAACAAACATCTTAAAAGCAAACTCAGATCCAATAGATCACTCTTGCCCTCCAAATCAGGGAAATTCACACCTCATTGTCACCAACGGGGATTCCAGACTAGGCATATCCAAATGGGAACAAAGTTATTTGAATGAAAAATTCAACCATCCTCTTTCCTCTGCCTTCCTCCATCAGCTCCCTGAAGTGACAAGCAGCAAGAAACCTCTTCGGCCTTGCAACGTTTGAAGTGAAACTTTTTGGGAAATACTGAAAGTCACTCACAGTCCCAAGGGAATGGTGATCCATTTTTTTTCCACTCTCCCTTCTTTGTAGTTTGCTTTCCCCTATATACTTTTTTTTTTTCCTTACTGCAGCTTTTCTGATCACAGTATCACAGTGACTTTATCGCTGTCACCTCCTCATTGTGAACCAGCCCATCCCTTGGAGGCAGAGAGCTATTGTGGAGGTGGTAAGTAATTTGTTTTGTTCAATGGATTTCTTGTTATGCATGCATGCAAAGCCACTTTTATCTCACATTTAAATTTGTGTTTTCCCTCTTATGATTGGTTTTGTGACATCAAAAAGCTTTCAGCATCTTCAAAAAATCAAGAAGAACAAACTCTTAGAAAAATAAAATAAAAATAAAAAGAAATCCTTCCTAATACACCCAGCATTTCAGTACAGCTTTAGAAAAGAAAAGATTCACTTGGGATACTGGCTACTAACGACTATGGAAATAAGCCTGATTTTTTGATCTCTAGGCCCAAACATTATTCATTTTTTTTTCCTTAGCCTCAAACAATGTCTTCAGATAGCCCAGGTAAAAGCAAGCCAGAAACAAAACAACATCATAGAGGAATTGCTTTATGCAGATACTTTCAGCTACACTACACAACTCACATTGTCTTTGAACCCAGTGTGATGAGAGAATGATTTGAGACTCCAGGGACAACTCCTAGATATGTTTTTTCTTCAGCACACTGTAGTGAGACAGAAATCTTTGGCTTAAGAAATGTGTTCAGCAATCTTCTGCATTTGGGGGTGTTTATTTCTGTCTCTCTAGTAACTCTTTGGACAATGCTGAGAGCTGAGGTCAAGGAGCAGACACTGTACATGTGAGGTTATGGAGAGTCTTTTTAACCTTTAAGAAAATATTTTGTCCATGCTTACTGGGTAGCTGAGAGCAGGGGTGGGAAATTCCAGGCAAATCCTCCTCATAGCCAAGACAAGTGGCTATAATTGTAAGGCTGATTTTTCAGGGAAGGAGCCATGTATGTACTTTGATTTTCAGTCATCTGCCTACTATTCTAAGAAGGCTTTTATCAATTTACTTCTTGGGAATTGCTTAGAATTTGCCTAAATATCTACCATGAATTGAAATATTGAACCTCAATACAAGTGAATTGCACACAACCATTGCACACACTCTGACATGCAGGACCCAGGTTTTTAGATTCAAATAACTCCAGGAGAGAACACAGTCCATAGGATGGCTTTCAGAGGTTTTCTTAGAAATTGCATCATAAACTATTTGGAACATTTATCTACAGTTCCATTTGTTTCCATAAAATTCAGACTCTTTCTAGAAGCAATTGAACAGCAAAGATTTTTTAAAATTTGATCCTCCATGACATTTCCCATTCAAGACCCATTCTTTGATGAAGAGGTGTGGACCATAGGGCAAGGGATCTTCTCTGAAGCAGCAAGGCAATGCACACAGCAGAGGCCCTGCTGCCTCCCAGGCATCCTGGCTCTCCAAGTCTTGGTGAATAAGTGATGCTGGCTGGGACACGTGTGCTTTTAACACAATGTTCTTTAGTGTGGGGAAAAAAAACAGAACCCTGTGTTGCTGCAAATTTACAGTTATAAAGCTGGAGTCAGTTTACTGACCAAAACAGAGCCCTTAGCAAAAAAAAAAAAAAAAAAAACAACCAGGTAAAGTATGAGCATCATGTTACATCTCACACTGTAGGAAAGACCTGGATGCAGAGACAGCCGTCCTGCACCTTCAATAAAATCTTATAACTGTGATTTTTCCTAGGTCAGGGGATCTTCCTTGCCCTAAGGTGGGAAATACTGCATTCCTATAACTGTGGCAGGAGCAGGGGACTCAGTTTCACAGCTGTTCATGTGAACCCACACCCACCTAGGGAACACATCCATCAGCATTTGGCCCAGCACATGTCTGTGTTGGGGCTCAAAAAATGTCCAAGAAGCATCACACAGTACGAAACAGAGGTGTGACCTAAATTCTGTGTTGTGCACCAGCCATGCCCCTTTGTTAAATTGTTCACCATATCCAAAACAGCCATAGAAAATAGAAGTCTCTGCAACAAACAAAAACGTTTTTGAGAGTTAATTACACTGCAAGGGTGCTTGTTTTATGGTGACATGCTGCCTTTGCTGTCCCAGCTATCTAACCCATGAGTGTCACTGGGACTCTGGACCCAGAGCCACAGAGGTGTTTAGGTGCCTAATTCTGGCAAATGTCTCCCTTTCTTTCCCAATGAAATCAGTTCTTCTCTTCTCAGCCCCTTTGTGAATGTGGGCTGAAGGTATTCATTATCCTGAGGAAGGGATTTTGGGTACTGTGGGAGTCTTTCCACTGCCTTGAATGCAAGCAGGACTGAGCCCTCATTGCCTGATTAGGAAGGTAATTTGAGGCCATTACAGCGAAGGCAGGAGGAAGGAGGAGTTCTAGCAGGGCCTGAAACCTTCCCCCTCCAGTCCTGTGTTCACTGCTGCCCTTGAATTTTAGGGGCTTTTCATTCTGGCAAATATATTTTATGAACCTGATGCACACTTAGCTAGAACAATCCCACACTGGGATCCAATTTCAAACCCACAAAGGTTGATTTATCCTTTTTCAGCCTATGTACTCATTTGAACTAAAATTACCCTGCTGCCAGCCTTCTTGATAGCAATTACATCTAAAGAGAGAGAACCACTGAACTTCATGTATTGGTAATGGTCTTTCCATCTATATTTTTCCTTGGGGATAAAGTTGTATAGGAAAATTAGGCACATTAGCCTCGGAAAAATAGTGAACAAAAATACATATTTTATACTTTTAAAAAGTATCCTCATGCTACCAATTAGAGACATTATTTAATGCAGGTATTTTAGCATTATGGTGCCAGTCTGTATATGAAACAGAACAAAATCATTTTTGATAGTTATTTAAGGGCATCCTAAATACACTCAAGAATAGTACATTTTAATTTTCAATAATGCCAGCAGACTCAAGCATTCAGATTTTAGCATAACCAGCAGGAAAACTGTTTGATGTTTTAATTATGTCCCAGAAAATGCTGAATGTGTTATAAAAGAAATCTGAAGAGGGGAGGGGGAAAAAAAGGTTTTTATTACTGCTCAAGAGGAAGGACGTTTTACAACATAGCATTAAAAATGTAAAATGGAATAAAAAAGAACTCGGATAGTCAAAACTTTGTCTGCAACAAAGTAGGCCAGAGAAGCACAATAATATGTCTGTTAGAAGCAGTCAGCAGTGAGAAGTGAAGGAGAACATTTACATAGACACAGGGCTGAAGGAAAGGAAAAGCCTTAAAATAACCCCAAAGTCTTTTAAATTATGTTTAAGACTAGCCAGAACCTGGTAACCATTCCCAACAAGGTGTCTCGGAGGATTTCAGAGTTCCTGATTAATGTGGTGACCTACTGCTCTCTGATGCAATGCATTTAAAACCCAGCTGGGTATTTGCAGTCGGGATGAGGCTGTTGGGACTTCCTGGGGCTCCATCCTGCTGGCACCGGGGTCAGCCTCTGCAGCAAGACTCAGGAAAGGTGTCCCCAAGGGAGGGGGAACACGAGAACCTGAATTGTTGGGAATGAATTGAACCAGATGTACAAAGCCCCAGCAATTCAAGCAGCGATAGGAAGTTGTGTGTGTGTGTGTGTGTGTGTGTAGGGGAGAAATTTGCTGAGGTTTAACTCCTCTTGCCCTTGGCAGGTGGAGGAGGATGGGGGGGGCACAGCACTGCCATGTCCCATGTCCCCAGTGCAGGGACCAGTGCAGGGTGGCAGAGCCACTGCAGGATGGGGCTGCTTGATGGGGCTGTGTGGGCAGCCAAAGCCTTTCCTCTGCTCATCATGCCCCTGGCACGCTGCCAGTCCTGGCATATCCCTATATCCACAAATTCACTCATTTCTGGCACCCAGCTTTTTTGCCTTCCTACTATTGTGAGCTCCTTAAGAAAGCAAAATCTTCCATTTGGTTCAGATATCTAATTTACGTTGTGTCGATACGTTTTTATCCCAAGAAATGTTTGCTTCATATTTTTTTAAAAACATCAGTACAGTAAATTTGTGTATGTATATTTATACTCACATACATATACAGCACATATGAAAGGCAGGTCTGTGATTGTACTACACAGATACATCTTAGTGCCATTGATGCTTTAAAAAAGCCAGCACAAAGCTTTCTGAGGCTATGGCTTGTTAAAAAAAAATAACCCTTTATTGATAAAATCATAAATTATGTATCTAAACAAAGCAAACAAAAAAAAAGGCCTGTTTTATTATGTAGTTGATAATGTCAAAATGATGAAAGATTTTGGAGTCAGATGCCAATGAAACAGTTCTGTGAAACCTCCTTGAGCAGAATGGTATTTCAAAATGTCCAGTGTCATGCCCGGGTATTATGATATATGTTTCTTATTTACCATCTCAGTTCTTAGAGCTTCTGTGCTTTTGATATCTTGACTGTTTGCTTAAACTCTGTATGCAAAAACAAAGCTCAAATACAAAGCTGGAGTATTAAGATTAAAGAAGAACTAAGATTCCAAGATTAAAAAGGGAGATGAATATCTCTTGTAAATGTGTATTGTTGATCTGATTTTAGAGGCTTTTGGGCAAAGATTAAAAAAAAATCAACATAGTAAAAGAAATAGTCCAAAACGCCTTAAAAAGGGTGCGTAGAAAAGTCTTCCTCTGGCTGTAAATGAGCCACACTCTGGTGCCCATGACAAAAGTTATTGTTAGAGGGAGCAGCAAAGCCCCAAATGATGCAGTTTGAATGGTTTTCCCTTATTGCACCCTATCCTTTCCCTTTGATCACAGCCTGAAGCAGCCACAGAGGATTGGCATTCCCGGTGACAGTTCGGAGAGCAGAGGCACCAGGGAGGCTCCTCCCCGAGCCCAGGCAGGTGCTGCATGCCCAGGTGCAGTGTCCCAGTCCCTGTCACACATAGAGGTGTCTCCCAGTCCCTGTCACACACACACAGAGGTGTGTCCCAGTCCCTGTCACACACACAGAAGTGTTTCCCAGTCCCTGTCACACACACACAGAGGTGTGTCCCAGTCCCTGTCACACACACAGAGAAGTGTTTCTCAGTCCCTGTCCCACACACAGAGGTGTTTCCCTGTCCCTGTCACACACACAGAGGTATTTCCCAGTCTCTGTCCCACACACAGAGGTGTTTCCCGGTCCCTGTCACACACACAGAGGTATTTCCCAGTCTCTGTCCCACACACAGAGGTATTTCCCGGTCCCTGTCCCACACACAGAGGTGTTTCCCTGTCCCTGTCACACACAGAGGTGTTTCCCGGTCCCTGTCACACACACACAGAAGTGTTTCCCGGTCCCTGTCACACACACACAGAGGTGTTTCCCGGTCCCTGTCACACACAGAGGTGTGTCCCAGTCCCTGTCACACACAGAGGTGTTTCCCGGTCCCTGTCACACACAGAGGTGTTTCCCAGTCTCTGTCACACACACACAGAGGTGTTTCCCAGTCTCTGTCACACACACAGGTGTTTCCCAGTCTCTGTCCCACACACAGAGGTGTGTCCCAGTCCCTGTCACACACACAGAGGTATTTCCCAGTCTCTGTCCCACACAGAGGTGTTTCCCAGTCCCTGTCACACACAGAGGTGTTTCCCAGCCCGCCTGGGGACACAGACCCCTCCGGGGCGCAGCTCTCAGGCACCGGAATGGTCCCGCAGCATCAGAGATCCGGGCTGCCGGTTCCTCCTCCCCACCTTCTCATCCCTCCTCCATCCGAAGTGGAACTTGTTGCCGAGAGAGCAGCTGGCATTGTTATTCGGTGCTGTAAACTTTCACCTTTTGAACAGTGCTTCTGTGTCTGTGTCAAGGCTGGGAGTCTAAGAGTTCAGGGAGACAAAAACTTGCTTGACAAGCAAAGGTTTTTCTTTAAAAAATAAGAGGAGAGGGAAAAAATGCTTCAGACTCGCGGGAATAGGTGAAAGCGACAGAGGTTTGTGACAAAGTTCAGAAGCGATCCCGAACGATTTGTTGTTGGAGGATGCTGTGAGAGGGATCGGCATCCTCCGGGCCGCCCTGCTCCCTCAGAGGGCGGGCGATGGAACCTGTCAGCTGGCACGGGCTGCGGCGCCAGGCTGCGCCCAGGGAGCCGGGAGAAAGTGCTTCGGGTTCAATTGCTTCCTACGGCCTTTTCTGCTTATTGCCATAGTTTGCTCTTGCTTCTGGCCCCGGCCGGAGAGGAGGCGATGCTGCCCCTGCCACGGCTCCTCGGGCGGGACCGCGGCCGGGGCTCCTCGCCCTCCTCGCAAATGTTGCTGAACAAACCTCAGCTGCCCCACGGAAACCGAGCGTAAATCTCCGCTCACTTACGGGCTGGTTCTCGCTTTCTCTTTCTGTGCGTTTCACCTTTTTTGACTTGAGAACCATGAAGTGTTTTCCAGAGGAGTATATCCCTTTTGAAATGCACATTCTTAAAGTGCTGTACAGCATAAATGGACTTGTTTTTCTTAGCCACCTCTCACAGACAACTTAGAAGCAGACCACAGAGCTCCCCAGAGGTCTGCAGACCCCCGGGTTGAAAACTAACACTCTAATGTTAATCCTTTCAGCTGCCCAGTCCAGGAAATGTGATTATTTTGCAACTGAAAGAACAGAGGCAAAGAAAGGTGATGCCACAAAACAGGAATTTTGAAAGCTCTGCTCCCGTCTAGGAGTACAGCCACGGCTGGAAGTGAGGGATGGTTTTTCTACCCACACGTCTTCCAGATGCTATTGAAATCACTCCCGAAATATTCTCCTTTCATTAGTTGTCTAAATTCACATCCAGAGGTGCTAAGTGCTGACAAATCCCTCTGACCTCAGAGCCGCGTGTGCTTGCCCAGCCCCCAAGAAAATCGGACAGGTTTAGTCCTTTCTGCAGCAGCGGCCGTAGCTGGGCAGTGAAAGGAAACAGTGCCAGGTTTTGGATGAGATACTGAGTAAGATACTGAGATTTTAGAGGTAGCTGATGTTTATAAACACTGGGAGCACATCTCCACCTACTCCCCTGGGATTCCTCTCTCTTAAAGTGGAGCACAGTTTGAACACTTTGATTCCTGAAAGTATATTCAAATTAAATTTGGCATTCACAGATTTGTAGATTTTTGAGGCCAGGAGTGCATACTTTTTTCACCCATTTTTCCCTGCATTCAACCCAGTAACATGCATCTGACTAGAGCATAGCTTTTGTTTGATTAAAGCACATCTGCCAGAAAAGTGTTCAGACCTGATTTGAAGACATCAGGAGAGAGAGACTCTACCTCTTCCCTTGGTGGTTCATTCTAGTGGCTAATCACCCTCAATGTTAAATATTTGTGCCATTCTTGCTAGATTAAAGAGCATTTCAGTACGTGGCATTCCTATGAGATAATTCTTGCAATGAAGTAACCTTTTAATCTTCTTTTTGATAAATTAAACAGTGTGAGATCTTTAGGTTTTGCACTGTCAAACATTATCTACTGTCAGTAAATCATTTCCGTGGCTCTTTTCTAAACCTCCTCCAATTTCATAATGCTCTTTTTTAACATGACAACTGGATCCCACAGTCTAGCATATGCTTGCCTGTGGTGTATTCTATAACCTGCTTATTCTTTTCTTTACCAAGAGGGTGAGACTCATCCCACCTAAGTTTAGCCAACCTAGAACTTCTTGTATCTAAAAATCAGCAAAATTTCAGCTGATCTGCCAGGATGCCTCTGTAGTCATCAGAGACAGATGGACACTCCTAAAGGGCAGGCTTTCCCACTGAGGTAATTTTGCTTCAGGGTGTATCAGAACACCTTTTCTTAGAATTATTCCCACTTTGCCAAGAGACTTGTGTGATCCAAGTGCCACCCCTGTATCATCAGCATTCTCTTTTGTCCCCCTGTCAGGGTCTCTGTTCTCCCATACCTGTAATCAGCAAAGACTTTGAGAGAACAGGTCAGAAATGTTTTCAAAGAGAGCAAAATTTCCAAAACCAATTTGCAGAGATGTTCTAATGTGAGCATAATTTTTACTGAGGCTTATTCATATGCATGAGGCTATTGATGTTTACTAACTGAATCCACTCAAGAAAACATCAGCAAGTTGCAGACAGACCAGTACTAGTCATGGCAAAAATTAGTTAAGGAGAAATCCCATTCAGTGATGACTCTGGGTTGACAAGTGTATTTTGGAGATCTGCCAAGTAGCCAGCTCTTCACCCATTCATCCTGTGCCTTATCAGTTCTGCAAATACCAGTATTTCAATCGAAACAGTATGTGAATTAAACTTAACAGCAATTCCATAATTATCTTGCTTAAGAAATGCATTATAAAGTACCTCTAATCTTCATTTGCATTTTCCAGTCTTTTTTCTTATTCCTTTCAATTTATTTTGATTAATTGGCTCTTTTGAGCCAACTGCATATGTTCCTTGCTTGGACTCTCCTGCTTATATCATTGGTGCAAATGTAGGTGTCTAGTGACCACAGTCTTTCATGGTTGCAACTAATTAACTCCTGGCAGTCAGGAATGCTGCACTGAATCTGTACATTTCTCATAAAAGGAATTATCCTTTAGAATTCTTTTTCTCTCTGTCATATTTTGTCAAGAAATTCAAGTAATGCTTTATTTAACAGCTGCATGAAACCTCTAGCATATGCCTCCCAAATTGAGGACCCCCCAACAGTGCAATTGTTCCCCTTGCTGTGTTCCAGAGAGATCTTAAGGAGGAGCATGTCCTGTTTTCTGGTTTGATTTAGTGGTCTACAAAGTCTCCTACCATTACCACTTCCTGAGCTTTCTGAGTCAGGTAGGTGATTGAAGAGGCACTCGAAATCGTGGTGCTCACTCTGGGCTCTTGATAGCTAGAAAACCAGATAATGCTGCTTTTACTGTTCATATTTCACCTCTTTTACCCTTTCTGTTGTTCCATAACAGGACGAGATGGCTGCAGGAAACAGCACCACAAAGTCAGCAGCATGAAGTGGATGATGATGTGGTGACATTTCCTGAAAGTTCTCTGCCGCTGGTATTTCATGAAGGGTCTTGACAGTGTGATGGCATCCCACAGCTCCTTGTGCATCTTCAGGTAAGTGCACAGTGTACCCACAGGCCAGCCAAATTATGATTTGGATCAGAGAAGTCAAAGACAGGAAAAGTCTGTCAGATCACAGAGCACACGTCCCTGACAGTGAGTGCTGTCAATCCTGCTCCAGCTCATGTCAGGTCTCAAACTGAGACCACAACTGATCTCAGCTAAGGGGCCAAAAGGGAGCTGGATGCACTTTTTCTTCATTTTGTTTTGTTTTGGTTTTGAAACCTGGTATTCTCAGTGGTTCAGAAAGACTTTCTGCTGTGTTCTAGTGGATGGAAAGCTAAGCCCAACACTAGAGTCTGGTTTCTGTGCTGCCCTGACTGGTGGTGAGTGTGGGTCAAAGCAACTCACTTTTTCCACCTTTCCCTGAGAGTGAGTCATGATGGACACTAATAAAGTGAGCCTTCTCTCCTCATCCAGACAAGTGGGTTTTTTTCTGAGAGAGTCTTTATGGAGTGCAGGCAGAAATCAATCCCCACACAAGCTAGAGAAAAGAACCTGGTAACACCCAGGACTGTGAAACCTGTGGCACAAAAATCACAGTGATCAAAGTCAAGTACTGTAGTAGCTTTAGGCAAAAATACCTCCCAAACTGTGTTGTCTCTTTTTGACATCTCCTGCTGGTGCCTGGGACACAGCAGAGGAATGGGAAGGCAGCCATGTTGATGAACACCACAACGACAAGGACGAGCCTCTGAAGGAACAACATTTGGCCCCAGAGCTAAACAAGAAGGGTCGGAAAGAAGAAGGAGTGGGAAGGCTTAGGTGGTGTGAGAAGAGTGGATTAGAGAGTGAGCAGTGCTGTGGGCGAGATGGGAGCTGGGAGGAGGAGATAATTGCAGGGGAAGAAGGAGTGAGAGCCAGGGAGAGTGGCTATGGCTATAAGTGAGAAAGGTTGGTGGAGAAGGATCAGAAGGAGCAAGGCAGGTATTATGTGTGTAGTGAGTGGAAAGGAGCAGAGGGGCTGGCAGGGTGAAGGTAAGGAGGGGGATGGGAGAAATGGAGTCAGATCTTTGTGAGCTCTGTAAGCCACAGCTCACCTCTGTTTCCTTCCCTCTTCACCCCATCTGGGGAGAGCACAGCCCTTCACAAAGCTGCACTGGGAGTGATGCTCAAAGACTCATTTGTCTGGGCTGGGTGAAGACAAGGCTGTGCTGACTCCTTGTCCTCTGACATCTCCAACCTGCCGAGCTTTGGTGTCAGCAACCTGCCAGTTGTGCAGCAGAACTGTTGTTGTGTGTTCTGTGATTCTAACACAGCAGGAAGTGTGCATTCAACTCCAGAGACAGCACAGCAACCCAACCTTGAAAGTCACAGTTTCCTGCCTCTCTGAGCAACTTTTTGTGACACCAGTTTAGTTCAGCAGGATGTTTGCAGTTACTGATTTTTATTCTCCTTTCCTGGGGTTCATTTAGAGCCTTACCTCTGCCTGCTTAGCAGATCCTTGTCTCACACTGAACTAGCAAAACTTTGGGTGAGTCTGGTCTCTTGAAGAGCAGAATTCACTTCACATGGCTACAGGAGACCCTTAGGAAATTTGGTCCATTCATTTGTGGATCAGAGGAAACATTTTGTGTTTCTTTTTCTGATGTACCAGTCAGGAAGCCAGACTTCTCTGTCCCAGCTTGCAGGGCTCCTGCTATGATCCATTAGGAGTGCACTATTCCTCAGGAATTAAGACAGCTATGTTGCAACAAGCAGTTGTGGAAAACGATCAAATCAGGAAAAAAAGGTAATACAAAAATCAGGGCTTAAGGCACATTACAGTTGTTGTGGGTCTCTGACCTTTATGGGGGAAATTTGGAAATGCTTCTACTCGAACCTGAAGTACATTGAGCTGAATGCCAATCACTGCAAATTATGAAGATTCAAGCAAGCTTCTTTATATTTGTGTGAGGCCTGATTGTTTCTTCCTTTTGCCCCATATTATTTGCTCTACAAATCCATTCGCATTGCTTTTTCTTGCTGCACCCAAGATACTGCAGTCCATCACTTGAGCTATTCACATTACATTTTTCCTTTCTTTGGAAGACAATCTTGTCTTCAATCAAAGACCTCTTGACAAAAGGAAATAGGAACAAGAACTTGAGATGGCATAATGCAGCAAAGTGCTTTCCATACACCTGCATAATACAATTCAGTCTGCATTTACTTTCAAAATTACGCTGAAAGATTTCTGTTGTTTACATTCGTTTGTGTGTGCCCCGACCCATTGCTCATTTAACCTTGAGGTTCCCTTCATTCCTCCTTCCCCCCACTGCTTCCCTTGTCTGTACCTCCAGCAGTTATTATTTTCTTTGTTGGTAGCTGTTTCTGTGGCTGTGTTGCTGCAGCCAACACACAAGCATTTCTTTAGTCCTTTTTCATACCAAGGAGACTGAGTGCAACAGTCAGTGGGTGTAAGTATTTCAGATGATTTGTCAAACAGAATCTAGTGTCTCATTTTTAGAACATCTTCTTTAGGGCCAGTGATGAAGGGCTTTAGATTGGTTCAGGATTTTTTCCCTAATGAAAGGATATATTTGAGGGGAAAAGTACTTAAAAATCAAAGGTGTGATGGGAATGACAGTGCAGAACTGGAGCTCCAGGAAGGTCTGCAGCTGATTTTGGTTGAGTCATGCTGTCCTTTGAGAGCATGCTGGACAGATTCCCTATGGGAAGCAAGGGAGACAGAAATTATTGCCTTCCTGTGAAAAGGTAGCTCTTACAGCTCCTGCAGGGCAGGTGGAAATCATGCTGTGTTATTGACACCCACCTCCTCAGGCTGTTCCTGATACAGATCCTGCTTTGGGTTTCGCTGAGGAACACAGTGAGGATACATTTGTCCCAGCCATCTCCTCTTCTTTTTCAGACTCTGCTGGGTCCTTTATTTGTTTCCCAGTGTGGCTGGTATAACTGTGGTCACTTCCTCCTTTCTCAAATTGCTTTATGACTACTTATTTGCCATCTCATGTGTAAACTTAAAGTCCTAGGGCTGATCCAAAACGTGTTGACTTTGTTGGAGTCTGAGGTGTGATGAGGTAGGGTTTTGTAGTCTGGTTTCCTTGATCACCTGAGAGGCAAAATATGGGGAGGAAGTCTGAGGCCAATTCCAGCAGCAAGCATGTGTTTCCCCACAGAAAAGTCCTTTAAATCCTCTAATTTTCACTTCCCAATCACCTAAATGTGCATCCATAAAACTTTGTTCATGTTGATGTATTTATTTGAGACAGGCAGAAGTATTTATAGCTGATCTTTTTTGCTAAAAGAGTAATATTGAAGGACCACTTTTTGATATAACACACAACACTCAAAATGTGTCTTCCCAAATATTTTTTTCCCAGAATGTAGTTCCAAGCAAGCAACTCTAAATGTCCCAGTGTTCATTGCTGCCCCTGTACTGGCATCCTGAGACTGCTGCAGCCACATATGAGTGGTCAGGAATAACACTGGGATGGATCCCATGTTTCAGGGTGGAAACCTCCAATGATGTACAATTTGCAGTATTCCTTAGGGTGAAACCTGTTCCCACCCACACAGTTGTCAGGGTCAAGCCAGTTCAGTCACAGTTATTGGGAATGCTGTAGATGATTCATAAGCCCTATCCACCCCCTTGATGACTGCCATAATCTGTGCTCCATATTTAATCTCAGATGGCATTTTGTGGCAGGAATCATGACTTCCACAGACAGAAAAGAAAGAATGAGGAGTTTGTAATTGTGTCCACTAAAAATTCCAAGTGGCTTACAATTAATGGGACAGTTTATTTATTCTGCATCACTTGTGTGTGTACTCCTGTACAATAACCTGTGATTTTATAGACACCCTTTCCACCTCAGAGATGTTTACCTTTTGATAGTGAAACCAATCATCAGTACAAACACACTATTTCTAATACTGCATAGTCCCCTACAGTCTGTAATAGCTGCCACATAAGTGAATAACTAATGAGGGTATCCTTATTTGAAGCAAAATCTGGCTGCTGACACCTTCTCAGTGTTGCTTATCTCTGTGAACCTGTGCTCTGTAAATTCACTGGAGCTGTGTTGTTTTCTATCAGCGACAGAGCAGACTCTTTACTGTAGTGATGAGGTACCTGCAATTCAAATCTTCTGAGTTAACAATCCTGGACCTTTATCCTTCCCTTCTCTGCTCTCACTTTTTCCACTGGCAATGCCACCTATTACTTTTATGTTTCTCTGTGATCCACTGACTCCCTGACTCCACATGGGATAAAATAGTGGTATCCATCCCTGTACCAACCAGCCTGACACAGAAACTTGGGGGAGGCAGGGGACTGTTGGGAGGTTATGCCTCTCAACAGAGGCTTTCACTGAGGGTGCAGTTGCAGAAGCACCTATGAATATACCTCACTGGTGTTGTTTTGCCCTGGATGAGACTATAGATCCTTTGGAGAGGCAATTTGTACCATAATCAGGAAATCATAGGAATTATTTTCTTTTTCCATCCTTACTTCTCTAGCTAATTGTTTTTTTCTTTAAAGTGATCTATGGACTTATAATCTCACCTTAGACTTGGGAGCCAGCACAAAAAGCTCTTACCCACCAGGTGGCATTTTCTCACGTGTCCAGCCTTAATTCTAATGTGAATTCTTTCTACATATAATTATAAAACTGAGGGCCAATAAAGTGCACCTGTAGAGCAGAAACTTGACTGTTCTCAATTCTGTTCTAATTATCAAGCCTCAGAGCAAAAACCAGGTTTCAAAGAAAACTTTCTGTACAGGCCTCAATAGAGTTAAAGGAAAAACATTTTAAGTTGATGAGCTGACACTTGTAGAAGCAAATATATTAAATAAATCATGATTCGTTTTGGGGCTAAATCTGACTTACAGCAACTCTGGAAAAACTAGATCCTAATGAGTGACAGTTTGGTGTTTTCTGTCACTTCTACAGTAATGGCCCCAAGCTGACACTGCTCTGTGGGAGTCTAATACTTCTGAACAAAAGTTTTTTTGGAGTGAGATAGACAAGGTAGAAATCCCAAGGTGACTGGAAGGAATGTCTAATGACTGGAAAGACATATTTACTGGCAGACTGTATGTAAGCTGTGACAGTTGACAGGGCTTGATTGTAATAAATATAGTTGATGAAGAGAAGGCTGACAGGTGAGGACAGAGAGAGAAAAGGAGTCAAAAGATCTGCATTGGCTGAACCCTATTAATGGTAAGTTGGTAACAAAGCCCAGAGTCATAAAAGAAAACAGGTATCGCAAACTGATGTCTAAACAGTGAAATGTGTAGGACTTGCAGGTTGCTGTAACAAGCTCAGATTTGTTGACCTTTCTTCTAGCTATTTTGTAAGTGCTGTTTTCAGTTGATATTTCAGCAGGCAGGCACCTGATTTTTTAAATACTGTGTATGATTAATCATGTAACAGAATAAACCCTGATCAAGGTCATAATTATTGCTTCAATCTCTAACTTTTGCTGCTTTGATCAGGGGATTTGATGTTGAAAAATGTGCCTCCACGTGCTGTGAAGGAGTAAATCATGCTGGAGATCTGTTCTGCTGGAAACAAAAAGGATTCTTGTAAGGGAAATTAAACAACATAAAACCTGAAAGTGTTTCTTTAAATGCAGAGGCTCACCACACACACACACAGACACACAGACACACAGACACGCACAGACAGACAGACAGACACACACACATATGGAGTGATTGACCCTGAAAATGGAAACAACTCTGGCATATTAAATCATGACACTTTATAACTGACTGGTCAGAGTTTCAACAATAGGATTTCCAATGAGCTCTGCACTTTCTTCCCCCAGGCAAATGTCACACACTGAAACTAAACAGGATCTTTTTTTTTTTCTTGTTCATCCCCACGTGCAGTTTTCTGTGCCCAAGATACAAATCTGTATTCAAAAATGCCTTAACCCTTTGGAAGGGCAACCCTCCCTCTTCATGCCCCAGGAGAAGGGAGGTTAGTGTCAGCTGTGGGACAAGGGGACATTCTGCCTACTTTGGTACCAGGGTCAGCCTGCATGTTTATTGCACTCCCATTTCAAAAGGGAAGAAAGGGAAAAAAAACCAGTCGTAAGGGAATATCTGTCTGGAGGAAAGCACTCAGGAATTGCACAAACTTAATGTAAAGGTTAATAACAAGGGACATCCCTTGTTGGGAATATCAAGTGAGAGTTCTTCTAAACTCTGGAAATGGGCCTATTTAACAGCAGTGTCACTGTTTGCTTGCTTTCACCACACATGGACAGAGGTGAAAATCCCCTCACCTTCTTGCTTGTATGAAACACAAAAGCATTTGTGAAATATTTACACAACTAAAGTATTGAGAGAACCTTTCTTGTTAAAAATTGCTTTTATTTTAAGTTGATATCCTCCTTTCCCCCCCACCAGATGCCACAGTCTCTTTAAGTGGTGCTGAGACTAAATGAATTGTGGGGAGCGCCAGGGAAAATAAAAGGAGCCCATAAAGTCACACTACAAAGACTCTCAGGGTAGCACAGTGCTTATGTGTCAATCACAGCAATGCTCCCTCTTTGCCTGTCTCCCACATAGCACTAGATCCAGCCACTCTGCTTCTCACTGCTGCCTGTTTGGAATTGCAGGATTCAGAGCCATGGCTTGTCAGCGTGGGAGTTGTCAGCCTAATTGGCACGTCCACACACACTTTATACACTCCTCTGCTTGTCAGTGCCCTGTGCACACCTTGCAGGTGGGCATGAGAGTGTCCTGTCAGGTAGAAAGCTCTCCACACAGATGCTTTCTGGATTGATAATAAGATAATGTTTTTATCTGATGACCTTAAAAATAATTTCTGACCTAAATGGTTCTAGGATAGCCGCAGATACTTTTTATCTGTCCTTTGTACACTGGTTTATTGCATTTCAGGACATGCACCTACACCTCATCTGCTGTCCTGTGCATGTGATGTCAAAGTGAATTCCTGGTCATTTACTTCAGCGCCATCCTTTGATACTCAGGCATCATTGTATTTAAATAGAACAAATACATTTAATTGTAAATCTGTGAGTTCACAAACACACACAGAGTTTCTGCTCTGAAACCCAGCCTTGTGAAGCCTGAACTCCATGCCCACAAATGTCTAATGTATTGAAGGCCTTGAGCTAGGCAGCTGGAAGCACAAGACAAAGAAAGTGATATATAAGCTATGCTGTAACCCTTGATTTTGTTTATCTTTAATACATGTTTATGTTTTCCTGTACATNTCTTTTTTTTTTTTTTTTTTTGGTTTGACCTTTTTCCAGAGACTTTACCACAGGTTTAATCTGGTGAGAACATGAAAACTTTATTCACTCAAAAAGCAGTGTATTGGAGCCAGTGTAAGGGGTTGTAGATGCCTTCCTTTGGTTTGTCATCTCTTTTAGACTCTAGGACACATTCAAGGTCAGTTCCTTGTCAGAAGGGGTAAGTAGAAGACAAATCAGGAATTAAAATCTTCATGGAGTGTGCCTTCTTTCATAGGGAAACCTCATTAAAGTCAACATGACCATGACCATTGCCTGCATCAGGATCAGTCTTTCATTTCAATACTGAAAATGTTAAGAACTGTTATTTTTAAAGTGAATATAGCATTAGAGCAGGACACTTTTTTTTTTTTTTTAGTGTTTCATGGCCTATTCAAAATCCCATTGAAAGCAGAAACTGAATACAAATATCAGGAAAATTTTCTGAGGTTAAATTCACAAGGAAATGGAATATTCTCATTCTGGAAACTGGGGATACTGCAAAGTTAACTGCTATTGCTGAGACAGGGTTAATCTTGCATCTCTAGGGATTTTTAATGAAAGTTGCATAATTGTTCTACCATATATTTTGCATCTTTGAATTCAGACTGATTTTGGATAGCTTCTGAGAGCCATGTTTCCCAAGAGGACAGTAATCAGCAGTCCATTGTCTATGGTGCAAGATGTATCATAAGGAACTTAATAGTGGTTCTGAAGGCTGTGAGTCTCACTTGAGACAAAACTTGTCTGAGCCTACAGTGGAGAAAAGACTTTCAAAAAGAGCAGAACCAAGCTGGTCTTTTGATTCCTAAAGTCTGAAGTAGGCCAGGTCTTGCACACTGGTAAGAATGGTTTTTACAGGTCTGTTCATGAAACTGGGATAGGGATGAAGATTATTGATAATGCTTCTATGTAACTTCTGAATACTTCATCTGGTTCCCAATGAGAATAAGCCCCTCACTAAAAAGATTTGTAGCTTTCCAAGTTTTGCACACAATTTTCCCTTGCAGAAATTTTTTAGTGTGTTCAGATCCCTTCCTTCAGTTTAGATTCTCTCTAAAAATATTTTACAAGTTGGGGAAAAAAAAACCAAACAAAAAAAATCCCTTTTGTATCATAACTATAGAATTCATAATAATCCAAACCAAAGCTTCAGCTAGAATCACAGTTATGTATGGCACCAAACACAACATGAGGGATGAGTCAGTAGCACTGGCATAAGGTTTACAATTGTATTTAAGTTGTTAAGAGGAAAAAGTGTTTTTGTTGCCACAGTAGGTGCAGGATAATGCCCAGGACTTCAGCTGCAAAACTCCTGTTTTGTCTTTTGCTATTTGTTCATAAAAGCTTGCCAAGTGCATGGACCCTCATTAAATGCCTTGCTGTTGTAATAACGGCATGAGAACACCCAGCAAGTTTTTTGTGCCAGAGGAAACTTCTGTGAGAAAAAGAAGCAAGTACATGATGCTGTGCTTTCAACAGGCACCACTGAGAGCTGTGTTTGGGAACTGATGTGTCAGCTGCTTATCAGTACAGCCATGGAGCTGAATACATCAGGAAAGCTTTAAGAAGAATGGGAGAAATAGAAAAAGAATGTAAGGATAATGGGGCAAAATTATTTCCAGTGTTAAATGTGCTAAAGCAAATGTAGTTTCATCAAGGAGAAGTTTGCACTGCTGTGTTCCAGGCTTATTGTTTGGGTTGATTACATGGCAACACAGAATTGATTTCTTGAGCTTAGGACAGTTGGCAAACTTGACTAGACTTAAAATGAACCTCTTTGATTCTGTCTACAAAATTACAGCAGATTTGATAAAGTAAAGATGTATCCTTTGAAGTATTCCCTATCAACATAAGTGCTAAGAACACCTAAGCAAAGGAATTTTAACAGTTTTGAAAGCAATAGCAAAAGAACATCAATAAGGATTGCAGCTAAGGGCATGCCCACAAGGCACTATACTAACTGCATCTATCCTGCAGGCAATAAGCAATTGCTAAAGATTCCAGACTTTTTAAAGTTCATAGTTCATCTCATAAAAACTTTACTTCCAACTTATATGTTTTTGCTGGTTCGGTTTGTCTTTCAGTAGACGACTCCAAGAGGAGACCTTACCAAGCAGATCTGCATAAGGACGTGAAGAAACTCTCTCTTTTTTGTGTGTCACACGATGATTGCAAGGTGGGAAGCGTGATTGTGTCCTGTTACACCCTGTCTTAAGAGCATGGAAGCTCTAATTCTTCCAGGCACTTCAACAACAGAAAAACATCAGTCCAAATGCTGTGTGGATTCAAGCCCCACATCACAGAAGAGAAGGGCTGTCCTTTGCATTGCAAATTTCTCATAAATGCTGGATTTGAGATGCCCATGTTGCTGCAAGATGTTTTTCCATAAGTAGGAAACAGTATGAAGGACAGCTAATGATCCAGTGGTAGTTTCAGTTAGGACAGTTATCTGCTTTGCAGCTCTGATTCTGCTGGCCCATCAACATCAATGCTCTTACAGCTGTGTTCTTACTGCTTGTCTTGGGCAACTTGCTGTGTCTTGCAAATTCATCATTAGCAAGGAATAAATAACAGAAGGATCTGGACAGAAACAAGATGAAAACAAGAGTTGGTTTTAGGCAGCAAACAGGATCTGAGCTGCTGGCACTAGGAAATGAGTCACTGAGCAACTCGGATATTTAATTTGGGCAGTAGAGGAGATGTAATTTAAAAGCTTTTACTTTTTAATGAAGATTTCATACTGGTGATACTTGGTAGATTTCAGTGCAACCACAGCAAATTAGTGATAGCCACAGTTATCACAATTAGGATTCTTAAAACATGATCATGTTACTGTGGCTTAATGAACTACTGTATGTCAGCTGAGCTGTGGGAAGTGGCACATGTATGCCCTCAGCCCAAACACAAGGTAGTGAGTCAGTGTAAACCTCTTCCAGTGAGTTTTAAGCAAACAGCACACAGCAGTGGACAAATAACATGTACAGTCAATTGCTGGTGCTCAGCTCCTGAGTAGAGTGCACTAATTAAAAGTATCTGTCTTCTCAGAGAAAAAAATGGGAGAAATGTACGGTTTTTTTCAGATCACCTAGCATATTCCCCAAGACATGTGGTTCCCAAATTCCCTTCACAGTTGTACTTCCTCAAATTTGATGAAGGCATTATTTCCACAGCGGAGCTGTAAGAAGAAAGAGTAAAAAGTGATTGTGACAGAAAGCAGTTGAAATGGATTCAAGATTAGCAAGGTGTGAACAACTGTTTTCACCATAAGCTTGATCCAAAGACAGTGGACTCACCAAGACGGTTTTCTGTTGACTTCAAGAAGTTCGGTGTCAAACCCAGCTTCCAAAGTTTAGTGAAGAAAATATAAGCCAGGAAAATATTACTTGTTCTGATGTACATCTTTCCTGGATGTCATGACAGTGTCTGCCTCATAAATGCCCACCATAATAATTAAAAATAGAAGCACAAAAAGGGTAATGGCTTTAAAGGCCATTAAAAGAGGATAGACTTAAAATAAGAAAAAAGGAGGATAGAGGATAGACTTAAATTAGAGGATAGACTTAAAATTAGTGAGGAAAGAGGATAGACTTAAATTAGATATTAGGAAGAAATTCTTCCCTATGAGGGTGGTGAGGCCCAGGCACAGGTTGCCCAGAGATGTTGTGGATGTTCCATCCTGGAAGTGTCCAAGGACAGGTTGGACAGGACTTTGAGCAACTTGGTCTAGTAGAAGGTGTAGGTCTAGGAGAAGGTGTACCTGCCCACAGCAGGGGAACTGGAATTTGATGAACTTAAAAGTCCCTTCCAGCCAAAATTATTCTATGGTTCTATGAAATTAATATTTTTTTGACCTTCGTGCTTTTCCTACGTGAAGCTCTACCTTTCTACCTTGCTCAATACTGAAGTTTTACTGCTGATTAGCTATCACTTTATTCATTCACTGAAAGCTAATAAAAATTGGCTGATTAGAAAACCCCAGGCTGCACATCTTAAATAGTCATTAAACAATCATTACAGATAGAAACAGCTACAACTGGCTTATGTTAAAATGCTGCTGATTATTATATAATCCTTTTTCAAGTCAAAATGAATGCATAATCAAAGCACAAAGCAAACAGTTTGAAAGTTCCGAGCTGGCTGTGCAATGCTATAATGTATCAACAAACCTCTAAATTAATGCCCAATTCAGTAGATGAGCATTGATGTACAGCAGAAGAAATAATTGAGGAGAAAGTGTGGAACCATGAGCGTTGGTGAAGCGACCTTCTTCTGAAATAACTTCATCTAGAGCCCTGCAGTTAACCCCTGCAGCTCTGACCCAAAGACACGTGTCTGGTGTCAAGGAGCAAAGGTAAGTACACAGGTCTGGTGTTTCTTATTGTTAGTACTGATACTGTTATTTACAAAGAGTCACATTAAACTGTGCAGTTGAAGACACACAAACATTGAGCTAAATCTAGTACAGGACTAAAACACTGTGAATTAACCCTTACCCAGTAACATTTCTGCTTTTAACAACCTCCTTAATGAAATTTAATAAGGAAGCCCTCAGATAAATAAGGATACCTTCTGATCCTTATTATACTGGTATAAATTTGGAGCAACTTCAATGGAAACTAGTGCACTTGTTCAGCATTTACTAACAGTGCAAATGAACACAGAATGAAAACCAGACACTTTGGGAAGCTTAAGCCAACAACTCAGTTTTCTGAATGGAGAAGATCACTTATTAAGGTTGTAGTACAAAAACTCCTGTCTTCCTCCTTCTCTGTAATAACATTTTTCTTAATAGTTCTTGCTTAATCTTTGCATATTCTGCATGAAATAAATGGTCAGGATGTTTAAATTTCAGCCCTGTAGCACCTGCAAGTTACAGGCCAGACCCATTTGCCTGATTGAGGCAAGCAAGAATCATTACTGCATAGGGCAGCTGATCTTCCTCGGCTTAAACACCTGCAAATGCAGGTCATCTGGGAGTTTGAACCTATTAAGGTTCTTATAATTGAGACAAGGGCAAAATAGTTTGTAAAATGGTACATGAACAGAAAGATGAGAGAGAGGGAGAGAGAAGGAGAAAAGACACTCTGGTTGGATGACAGGAAATCGCATAACAATATTTGCAAGTGAGCTTTGGGAGCATGGTCTTTGTAATGGGGTTAGCTAATCCAGATAGTAATAAGGATAGGAAAGTCAGCAATCATAATCATATTTAATGGATTCCAGATGGAGAAATATAATTGTTCTCATTATCATTGCGAAAACTCCAAGGAAATACAATCCCAAGATACTTTACCTTGACAGGCAACCAGGAACAATATCCACATCAAGTCATGGGTTTTGTAGGTAGAGTTGTCAGTTATTTCCTTTTCGTAGCATTCCCTTCTAATGTAATGGTTTGATTAACCTAAGACATTCTGATGTGAGTATAAAAGCAATGTTAATGAAATGCCTGCTTAATTGACTGTGCATCTCTATACCATATGATGTGGTGGCTTACTAAATACGTTGTGGAATTAAAAAGAAAACCCAAAAGCCTTGTATATCATGAGACTTTTCCTTTGTAATGTGGTTAAAATGAAATATGGCTGTAAGCACAGGCCTTTTTGGGTGCAGCTGTTCTTTTTGTTTGGATTGATAATTGGAACCAGTCCCATGGGCCTATTTGATGTTATCTCTTGTTTAAAACTAAACTGTCAAAGCTTATCCCCCCTGTGTACTCAACAGGGAGTAGTTCTGGGGAAACTTTCTTCTTAAGTATTTTTAACCCCTCCTCCCTGCACGCATTCTCTAAACTGAACCAGGGCAGTCATGAAATGATGTCTTCACAGGAACACTTGTACAGCAAAATATTTCTTTGTGGAAAATTGAGCCTTTTCATGTTATATGTCTTTGTAACAGAGGCCTAAAAGAAAAGATCCCACAGCAGAAGTCGGATGATCAGGATGTGATCTCTCAGCTTTCAAACAACTCGTCTCTGTACAAAGGCAGTCCTGTGCAGCATCCCCATGGCATGAGAGAAGCTCAGGGTGTGGGGCAGAGAGGCAGATGTCTCCCACAGTATGAACCAATATTTTCTCCAGGAGTACCAAAACTGGGTTTCACAAAGTCTCCAGTGTGACTTTGACATGCCTGATCCCAAGTTAATGCATTCAGGCAGCAGTGCACTGTGAGACTCTCCAGTTGGGCTGGTTGTGCCTCAGGATTTTCTGTAAGAGTACTGTAATCTTTAGATTTAACCTCAGAATTATAAGACTTGCCCAAGTTCAGGAGATGCTGGGCTCTGTATTTTGGTTGGTTTCTTGAATGCCAGGTGGTAGGCAGCAGGGAGCATGCAAGGAGGCATTTTGAGTTTGCTTCACACCTTTCATTTTTCTTTGAAGTTATTGGAAGTTTTCGGAGTTATAGTATTGAGACAAGTCAATGGTGTGATCTCAAATTAACAACAATAAAAAGGAAGATATTATTTTGGCCATCAGACCATGGGGTCATTTTCTTAGTTGGCTCCATTTTAGATATACTTTTGTCAAAAAACATCAGGCCTTCTGCTAGATATTTCTGTTTGTACAGACAATTTTGTCAGGCCTTTACGCACATAATGTTATGGTACCTATGGAGCCAACTTAATTGGAGAAGGAGGAAGGAGAGATAACAATCACTGATAGATGTCATTGTCATCCCCACTGTCTTGGGCAAATGAGAGAGGGAAAAATGTTGCAAGTTGCAAGGCTTGCTTGTTGCATTATTCTGGCATGTCCTGTGTCATGCACTTGTCCTCTTGAATGGCCTATTTGCAGGATAAGAGAACCTTTCACAAATCCCATAGATCATTTATGCTATTCACAGTCACACTAATTTTAAAAAATATACCCAAACAATACACTGGTTTCTCCTCCTGTGGACATATGCACACCTTGGAGGAGTTGCAGTGGCCTGCAGGGGTTGGAAGCTATGTGCTGTTCAACTTTTATTATACAGCATTTCTGTAAGGGACAAGCATCCAGTGCAGGCTGGGACCTCTCTTGGCCTTTGTTGCACTCATCTGATCTTGCCTTTGTCTTAGCACTCATTTTCATTGTTTCCTTCTGGTCTTTAAGACCAAATGCAGCAGTGTATCCTTCCCCAAATCCATTTGTCTCTCCCCCATAAACTCATGGCAGGGCACCTGGAAGAGCCCTTCTGGGTAAAATCAGAACTAAAAGCTGCTGATAGCTGTAAAAACAGCAAATGAGCTTCCTATCTTGTGCAGCACTCAATGTGTCTGAGACACTTTTGACAAGCAACCACTTTGCAGTCCCCTTTAGAGAGCAACTGAGTGGAATGTCTAAGCACAGGCTGTAGGTTGCAGGTTGATTTTGTGCCCCAAGAGAGCAAAGATGCTTGTGAGGCCTATTGGTAGAAGAGCAATGCTCAAGCTGTAGGTCCCTCTCACCACCACAAACCAGTTTCTGTAGACCTGTCATCTATGTGAGATGGGGAATGATTCTTAGGTCCCTTGGGGGATGCCAGGCCTTAGTACATTGTAGATAAATATAAGTTTCTATTTAAAACCAGTACTATTGGGACTAGATGTAAGAGGGGCTGGAAAAAGCCATTTCTAAAAATACAGGAAATAGCTATATGGTTACAGAAGTGAATTACCAGCTGTGGGTAATCATATAACTCACATATTAACAATGAGAATCCGCTATGTAAGGGAGGAAAACAACAGTTCACATAAGCTTGAAAGACAATAGGCCAGTTCCTGATCAGGCTGTGGAAAAAGAAGGAGCAGAGAGAATATATGGAGGGCAGAAAAAGTGGGAGTTGGTGCTTTCTTACGGGAGAGCCCATGGAGAAGGCAATTCTAGAAATGTCAGTAAGGGCAATGGAAAGCATTCATTTACTTTTAGGAGGTACTGCTTGCAAAAGTGAGGTCAAGAGTATGGACCTGAAACAATGTCAGGAGGTCACTATGCTGGACTGCCCCATCTGTTCACAGATTCATCTCTGGAAGCAGCAGCCCCAGAAATAAGTCCAGTAGAATCCATACAACACTTGGCACACAAGACTCTCACAGCAATTTTGAACTATATCTAATACTGGACTGCCTCACTGCTGACAGAGGACTGATTAGGCCTCATGTGTTACAGGTGGGAAAATGGAGTCATCCACCTTGTCAGTTATTGAAAGGCCAGAAAAAGAAACAGAACCCATCCATTTTAGTTTAGTTTTCATCAATTTCAATTAGTCTTCCAAACTTCCATTTCCTGTCAGGCCTTTTAGCTGCAAAGACCCTGTCTTACAGGGTTTTCCTGGTGTGTTCTGGAAAAGTTCATCTTGTCTTTCTCATTTTTTTTTGTCCTCATCCCTGCTGTTGAGAATCTGAGTCTTTTCTTCCTGTGGGCCTCTCCAGTGCCTATTCCTTTAAAATCCCTTCCGAGTAATTTTGACTGTTATTCTAAGCAATAGTAGATGGTTTTGATCTGTGGAGCTATGTAAAAACTGTGTTCTCAACTATCTGTTTTTCTTCTTCAGTGTTAGAGCTTCATTCTCATGGGTTTGACCAGAACAGTTGCTTTTGTGTAGTGGGACTAATTCTAACCTATCATCCTATTGTCAAGGGACGTCTCCACTCATTTCAAGGCAGCTTCTTTATAGTATTCTCTTTGGTTCTCCTCTGCTTTACAGCAGAGGTTTTGCAAGAACACTGAAGAATAGCTATTGCTGGAAGGCTTTTTCAGATCTAGCATGGTTCCCTTCCCAGAGGAGGGGACATATTTGTATTAATAGAATCACTGTGGCTCATTTTGGTGGTGCAGGCTGCTCCTAGGCCCTGCTGCAACTGAGGGTTTGCTCATGGCTTATGCTTCTCCACACTTCCATGGCAAGCAGAATCCTTCACTCTACTAATCTGCAAGCTTGAGTAAATCAGGAAAGTTTTTGCCACTGACAGAGGATCTGGTCCAAACTCACAGGAAGTCAATGGAAACACCTTACAAGTTTATGTGAACAATAGTCCCCTCAAAGAATAGGACTGGCAGAACTGGACAAGGAGTGGCTCCTCC
Source organism: Peucedramus taeniatus (assembly GCA_013400575.1). Classification (NCBI taxonomy): domain Eukaryota; kingdom Metazoa; phylum Chordata; class Aves; order Passeriformes; family Fringillidae; genus Peucedramus; species Peucedramus taeniatus. Next base: position 319,816 of record WBNO01001362.1, on the reverse strand, counting down.
ACTTCACTTTCCATGTCTCTGTTATTACAGTGCATAGAAAAATCTGTTGTTCATGTCTCCTCTCCCCTCAAATCCCATAAGAATCTGAGAGTGGTATTTCTGCTCAGACAGGATAAAATCCTTTATGCTATGAAGCATCCCCAGAGATGCCCATTTGATTGCATCTTCTGTCCTGCTAGGGCTGTCTGCATATAAGAGTCATCATACTTACAGAATTACTTGATTCTCAGCAGAGTTAAAATACTGATATTGTGCAAAGTTAAAACAAAGCAAAAATATTTTAAAAAACCCATTTATTTATTTTACTTATAGGCAGTAATACTATTCCAGCCTATTACTCTTAAGCACTACAGCAAGACCCTGAAATGTAAGTGCAATCTTCATGTAAAAAAAAACCAAAACAGTATGTTTTACAATTAAAGAAAGGAAAATAACTTTCATGACAAAATGACAAACTAATTTTTCCTTCCATTGTTTCTGTAATATCTGTGTCTCCTGGATGGTATGCATGTATTTTCTCCTTCTCATGAAACAGCAACATCTGCTATTCTTTATGTTTATCCATAGCTTTTGGAGCTGCAGGCCTGGATCAACCCTTATTTTCAGGGTTTTCAGTACCATCCCAGAGACTGAAGGCAAAGTCAGACCAAAAGCTGAGCTCAGGGGGTTGCAGGCTTTCAGGGACAAAAGAAGCACACCCAGGACTGCAACACCCAGTAGAAAACTGGAGAGTTGGCAGCACTGGCCAGCAGTGGGAATGTGTTCATGTCTTCAAAGCCAGCAAACTATGACACCTTGATGTGGATTTTAGCTTAAAAAACATAGTATCAGCATTCATTTCATAATAAAATTGTTTATTTGTTTTAGAGGAGTAGCATTTAAAAACCTGGTCAGAGATGGTAGACAACACACACTCCGAAAGAACGGAATTGAGAAACAGGCTGTGTCAGTACGAAAAACACTAAACTGAGCAGCTCATTTGCCAGGCTTCTTTGGCTTTGCCAGCTCATTTTCCAGTTTTTACAAGTATTTCTTTCTCCCAGGTCGCTGTATGAAAGAGCTGCACAGAGCAGAAGGGAACTGCCTGGAGGAGCACACAGCCAGCAGCCTGTGGAAGTGCCAGGTCCCCTCCTTCGGACCCGTGTTCCCAAACCTGGGTGCTACTTGCAGGAAAAAGGGGCTAAACAAAGAAAGACACACTGAGGTGGAAGTGGTGATGTTGAAGTCGGCCCTGTGCTCTGGTAGCAGAGCTGGGGCTCTGTCTGGGCTTGGTTTCATCTGGAGCCCAGGGAATGTGGAGGTGGCTGTGGTGCCAGCACCCTTTGTTTCCACAGTCAACAGCAGGGCTTGGGGCTGTGTGGAGCCCGGCTCTTGCACACAGCCTCATGTGCACCTTCCTTACAATGTTGGTCAGAGATGTTTTAATGTGTTTTAATGCATTTTAATGTATTTATCCAGTGCATTAGAGGCATGTCTGTTGGTACTGGTGAGGCGTACTGATAAAATCAGTGCTTAGGGACTTTTAAAAAATGTGTTTTGACCGAACAGACCATAACTAGCCTCATGGTTGTGTTTAGAGAGGTAAATGAGTGTTCAGGGACTCCTAAATGTGCTTATTATGTAGCTACCATGTGAATGCATGTGAGGGCTCTGATCACACCTTGGCATTCCAGCATGGGGCACACCGAGTGCCACCTCCAGGTGTCTTTGTCACTGCTGGCAGGGAGGTGTTGCAGCCTTGCTCAGTGTACCAGACATGTGCTGGCCCAGCACCCTTCCCTGTGGCCATGTGTTGGGACAGTCATGCCCCAGAGCACACTCTGGGATGCCACCCTAAATCCATGGTGCACCTCTGACTCCATTATGGCACAGGGGGAGCTGGAGGTTGAGTTTTCCAAGGGAGTATGTTCCTTGCCATGAGAGGATCCACATGTGGATGGCACTGCCTCCATGCCCTCCAGGCCTGGCTTTGATCAAACTGAAGTCTGGGAGGGATATTAGTCTGAAGGGTTTTTATTTTGTTTTTGTTTGTTTTTCATTTAGGTTCAATTATTATCTATAGCAAGCACTCAGAAGCCAGTCCAAGAGCCATACATGAGCTGCAGCTTGGCCTTTCTTTGCAGTATGCTCTGGTTCATCTTTACAGAGTAAACTGGAGGTTAAAGCTGATCAAATACAGCATTTGCCTGAACTGTTGGTTTTAATTTTTTTTTTAAATATTTATTTATTTATTGTTTTTCACTACTGTTTGCTGGAACTGACCAAGCACAGGGAATACCTGTAAAGTTAAAATGAAACAGAAATTATCCAGGAAGCAAAAATGCTTGCAAAATCTGCTAAAACCAAATGAATACCTCTCAAAGGAGTCAAAAGCATGCAAGATAATGCAGGAAACATTAACATAATATTATCTTAACCTTGTAGATAAGATTATCTGATGCGTGAAAATGGTCATCTTTTGTATTGATTCCACTGTGCCATGCAGCAGTTCTTAGGAAAATGAATAGGTCATTAAATGTTCATTACTTGATAGGCTCTAAAGCAGAAAAGATGTATTAGCAAATGAATTAACTGCTTTGTTACAGTTTGAATATATCATTAATGTGTATGTTTTTCTCATGCAAGAAGTGAATTGTATGCATCTGTAGGGCAGCAGGGTCTGTAGGCTACTGGGAAGCAATATTTGCTTAATACTTGAGGGACATTTACACTTTTAGAAAATTCAAGTAAGCCCTCATCACTTTTCTGGTAACTGGGAGTAGAGAATTTGGTTATTTATCCACTTATGGAAGTTGTCATAGGAGAGTTGTGCTTGTGAGATGCCCTATTTGGGAGCAAACTGGCTGCAGGAGTGCTGCCCCAGCCCTGCCTGACCCTGTGGGCAACAGCACTGCTCTTCAGGGCCACTCAGCGGGAACTGGGGGAGAAGCCCATGGAAACAGCAGATAAAACTGCAGGTTTGCACTGCCCAGGCTGCTGGAGGGCTCAGCATCTCAGCAGTGGCCATCTCGGTGCTCCCAGCGGGCTGCTGCCCTCAGATACTGCCCACTTTTCACAGCCCACAGCTGACCCTCACGGGAGCCACAGGGAAAGAAGGTGCTTCCAGCAGCAGAGCGTGTGGGAAGCCTGGCCTCACATCACCTGCCCTTGCTGAGGGCTGCCCAGAGGAGAAAAGGCTCTCACACTCTGCTTGAAACGATGACCCGGTGCCGCGGTAAAAATGCCAAAGGCCCTTCTTACCCTATCTGCAGGATCATTCCCACCTGTGCCAGGCACAGAAGGGGGGATTTTTTTCTCTTTCTTTTAAAAGCTAATAAGGCTTATAATTGCATTTGAAGCTGTTTTTCAAAGCCGTTTGTGTCCACACCCGCTATGACTTTAAACTATATTATAAGCGTATTAACCAATTAAGTGACATATTACCCAGAGGGACAGTCAAGAGCGTGATTTTGGCTCACACAATTGTTAGAGAAATCCCAGGCTGCAAGGCTGGATAGCAAAACCATACCAGGAGAGATGTGCCGACAGTTGTGAGCGCAGCACAGCTGCGAGGGAGCGCTGCTCACGCTGGGGCTCAGACGGGGCCTCGGAGGCTGATAGCAGTGCTTGGAGCCAGGCATTGTGCAGGCAAGAGCTGAGCAAAACTCTGCTCTGTGGCTCACTCCTAACCTGCAACACCACCTGCTGTTACAATGCACGGTGTCTCCTCAGATTGCTGAGAGCAGCAGCGCTGCTGGGCTGCCTAACCCCTGGCATACAGCAGTAAGCCTTCCTTGGGAAATGTGAGTAAGGGTGTTAATTGAGAAGTCATCAGGGCTGAAAAACAAACATGGAAAAATACGTATAAAATCCTTTCCCCTTTCCCTTCTTTTTTCCTCCCCCGGTTCAGATTTGCTAAGTGCTAAACCAAAACCTAAGGGCTCCTGCTGGGTACCTAGTGGGAGGCTATAACCATATTATCCTTCATCTCTGGGGTAAGGTGAGGTGGCAGCTGCCCTTTTAAGCCCTTTCTTGTGGAAGATCTTGTACCCTCCTAAATCACCCAGCTCCTGACTTTTCTCTCCCTCAGTTCCCACTGCTCCTTCAGCAGATGCCATGCTGCTGCAAGCCCTCAATTTGTCTGGAGCAGGTAGATGCTGAGCTGAGGGAGCTTTGGCTCTGCTCCTTTGCTTTTCATCACACAGTTAGACAAGAGTGGGGCAGACTCAGGTGGCATTTTCATCTTCCTCTGCTCCAGCAGTCAGGGACTGTCCCTTTGTGGGCCATCAGAAAGTCAGCAGGGACCTCTGTCTCAGATGAGCATCCCCATGACTCAATGCCTTCACCGTTTCTCTCCTGGGGTGATACCATTTATGGACTTTTCTCAGGACAGGGTCTAATGTCTCAGCCAAGTGCTAAATCAGTAACAGAAAGATGATTTCATTCTTCTGTTTAATTCAAGTTTCACAATCTGCAAGAATATCACCCTGAGCCTTCTCCCCTTAGTTCCCAAACTGATTTTTATTGCTCTCCCATCACAAGCTGGGCTATGATCCTGCAGGAATAAAAGAGCTCTGCACCCATGGAAAGCCCATTTTCTTGGCACAATCAGGAGCTAAGCTGTTTGTCCACATTCAGCATCAGATTTACATGGGACAAGAGAGCTGTGTTCTACAAAACAATGTTTTCACCAGAAGTCTGAGGAGTTTCCAACTTTGGTCTTTATTTGTATTTTAAATTTAGCATTTGCAGATGTTTTATAGGCATCCAACAAAATGATCACTTGACAATATTATATTGCTGAGCCTTGAACTGTGGCCAGATTGCTTTGTTTACATAAGACCACCTGCAGCCATGGTATATTTTGTGACCTTCTATGGAGAAACAAAACTGTGAGTAGGAGAGCATTACTCAGGTCTTTTTTGGTTCATGAATGAAGCCCACTACAACATGTACAGTGGGGGTATGAGAGGGAGATGAATTAATCATGACACACTCCAGAAAACGAAGTGCTTGCCATTCATTTAGCAGTCAGTCAAGTATCTGAGAAACTATAAGCCCCTTTGTGGTACAGGAGCTCAGGGCTCCATCCCAGTTCTACCAGCAGTGACTCACTGGTGGGAGGCATAATGTCATGGGTTATTCCTGTTCATTTGGCCGGTTGCAAATTTCCATGAAACAGCAACGGCAAAGAAAAAAAAAAGAAAAAAAAAGAAAAAAAAGGGCCACTCCTGGGATGAGCAGCATGTCTTGCCAAATGCTATGTGCAACGTCAATGTACAAGCACATCTGCCCACATCATGTTCCTTTACCTTTATGCACAAGCAGGCAAGGCAGAACTTTTATTAGAGCTTTGAAGAAAATATCCTCTCCTTCTGCAGAGGTACCAACCAAACCACCTTGTAATGTGTAACAAGGTGAAATTTTAAACGTTGGTACTTCTTAGTCAACAATGTCTGATCTTGTTTCTGAGCAGCTGAGCTATGGGCAGAGTCCAAATGCCTCTCTGCAAGAGGTGACTGCACTCAGAACCAGCCAAAAATGTTAAAACACATCGAACTTGATATTGCAAAACTTATTGCCATCTAGCCAGTGCAATCAGTTAACTTTTGTCAAAGCTCATGAGGAGCAAAGGAAGAAGCTCTTTTTTTGGCTTGGTTTGCACGTAGAATTTATTCAACAACTCCAGTCTTGTATTTTTTTTTTATGGTTCCGATAAAGTAGGTTATTCCAATCTATATTATTTTCAAATTTCGCTTTGCCTAGCCAGTTCATAATCACTGAGAAAAGTAAAGCCCATCCTGGTTAGCACATTTTTGTGTGAGGCAATGCTGAAGCTGTTAATCAGAGTTTCTGCTCATGTTTAGGGCGATGCTTGATAGGCCTGTAAACTCAAACCACAGTGGTTTGTTTATTTTTTTGTAAAAACCCTATATATCATCCTTACTGCATGTCTGATCCCCACTGCTTCAGCACAGAATTGGCCCTGATCCTGAAACCCTTATGGTATCCAAATCTGTGGGACCCACAGGACTGTTCCCCAAGACCTGTTTGCTGTGAAAAGTGGTGATAACAGCTCTTGCTCTTGCTTTTGTCTCTGCAGAGGACGTGCTGCTATCCTTAGGTAACCACAAGGTTTAAGTCAGGTTGGGAGGACATTTCCCTTGGTCTTTCCTTCCAGCCATCCACACTCCCACAGCAGTGTGAAACCTGAGTACTCCATGCTCTTCCCAGCCATTTTGTGTGCCAGGGAGTTTAGATGAAGATTTAGAAAGCATATTGGGAGATGAAATGTATCTCCAGGCCTTGAGGGTGTTTTAATTCCAAGCCTTGTCTGCAGGAATGCTTTGGGTACCACACAGCGAGTCCAGACTGAGTTAATTGGGCGAACATATTCGAGCTGCTGGGCATCACTCAGCAGAGGTGGCATGGGCCAGTGCCACCCTGCTTTTCTCAGGAAAATAATTTCTTCCCAGCCCACTGGCCTCTCTCATCTGAAATGATTGTTTCTTTGATTCATGATTTCAGTTTACTGAAACCCTGCTCCTTTTACTAATATCTTTCTTACGCCCCCCTCATTTCCTTTGCCATCCTAGCCTGGAAACGGGCCTTGATTGTTTCAGCTCACATACTCTGTGCAGAGATGAGCTGCAGCCAAATCTCCTGTCTTGGGCTAATTAATGACACAGTAGCACAGTTTCCCTGAACAAAAGTCTGTCACATTCCACAAGTTCACATATTAGCCTTTGTACGATCCGAGACGTGACAAAGCACTGCCCCAAACCTGTCTCTCCATTGCTTGTATTTCCCATTTAATCTGTTTCTCCTTCCTCTCTAAACTCTTTTCTCGGTCTTTCAGCAAGTGTGAAACAATTTCCTCTTTTCACAGGGGCCTAGTGGCAAGCAGATTAATGAACCCTTAACACAACACGGAATGCTGCTGCCAAAAAATGTATGAAATGCATTCAGCAGTCCCCACAGTGCACTGTGTGGGGGACAATTACAGAAAACAAAAGCTGCAGAGCAGTTCACTTAGGTTTCCAGAAGTCTGAAGAGTTTGGATCAGACATGGGGAACTACAGAAATGCCCCTGAATTTTTTTTTTTTAAATTTTTATTGGTCAGCACCAGCTATCTTTTATAACTTTAAATGTAACAGAAAGCAGGTCAAGTGATAGGAACCTGCAGCCTCCCTCATTCCTGGCATAACTGCTCTACAGTTGATTAGACATCAGGGATAAATTTGACTTGCACTATCCCCTGACATTAATGTGCTTCTGCTTGAGGTCTCGGTATTGTTCTGAACTGGAACTTAACGTTTTATATTTCAGAGGAGTTTTGGAGGAGAAATCCTTTGATTTTTCACTGGCCTTGCCAGCTCCATGCTAACCGTGCCCAGTGGCTCTGTATAAAATATTTGGAAAATAGCTTAGTTTCTATCTTTCCTTCCTTTTTCCTCTTTCCCTTCCCCCCCTCTCCAATCCCCCTTCTTTAATGAGCCTTTGTTGGTCCAGCTTGCTCTCTCAGTCTCTTAACACACTTGTGTGTGGAACACTAACTCCTTGAAATGCGAAACAGATGGATGAAGTGTGGGACTCGCAGATATTTGTTTTGGAACAGCGTTGCACATCAGTGTCTGTGGAAGAATTTCCAGCAGCTGGGTAAGCCCGCTGAGACTTCCCTAGTTTCAGTACAAAAGAGAGTCCCCCAAAGAACTTTTGGCGGTCCCCAGATCTCCCCCAGGGAGTTTTTGCAGCTCATGAAAAGCAGACTTTGCACTCCCAGGATGACATATGGTACTTCCAAGTTCAAGCGCTAAAGGTGAAGTTATTTTATTTTGGGGAGCTTCAGGCACTTTGTTTGCTTGTTTGCAAAACGCTCAAGAAGCGACACGATTTAAAAAGCTGGATTAACAGTGTTTTAGATTTCAACAGCAGCTTCCACCCCAAGAAATAAAATCATTCTTTGTAGCCACTAATGACTACAGCCTCCCAACACTATGGTGAAGAAAGCAGCCTGGTTAAACACATTTTGTAGGTGGGAACACAGAAGGTGAAATCCAGGTCCCAGCTGAAGTCAGAGGGAAATTTCCCTTGATTTCCTTAGAGCTAGGATTCCACTGACTGTGATTAGGAGCCTGAGTCTGCAAATCCTTACTCAAAGTCTGGCCATTACACAGACAAGCAGTCCATTGTAGCTGTGCACTCACATAAACAAGACTTGGTGGGAATGGGTTCCCAGCCCTACATTTTTATTTTCAAAAGTGGTCACTGATTTGGGATGCCTGGCTTGAGACACCTGAAAAGGCTTTTTCACTGTCAGGGAATGTTTGTGCCCGAAATCTGTCAGAGCTGGGCCTAAGGCAACACCTCCAGTCAATTTTGGTTTAGCAATCACGCTCATAAAAATCTGGCTTTCCTTTAGGGTACTGTGAAAGGCCAAGAACAGCAGACTCAGGATTTGGGGTTCCATGTCCTTTGGACTGTATCTAAACTCTTTACATTTATCATTTAATTTGGGGATATTTGGAACATGTCTCAGCAGGGGTCCCCTTATCTGCCATGTGTTGGAATGTTTCTCCACCGAGGCTGGGAACCGGGTGACTAAACTGGAATATGCCCACATAAACAAATGGGAAATCCAAGAGGGATTCTCAGCTCTGCAATCAAAATTGTACCATGCAGCTGCAATTCTCAGTCACTGCTGTCCTCACATAGCTCCCAGAGGGACAATGGCAGGTTGTGACAGGGACCTGGGGAGGCAAAGCTGGGCAGAGGTGAGGACATGAGCAGGGAAAGGGACTTCAAAGGTTTATAATACTGCATAATGACCTGGATAGTGGTTTTGGGGAGCAGATTTGCTTTTCTTTCACATCAGCTCCCTCCTGCCCACACCACAGCATATCTGAGCTCAGCCTGACCTATCGGTTTCATTCCACAATGTGCTCTACCTTCTGATGGGCTTTGTTCTGCATGGAAACCTGAGCCCAGAGCTGGTCCTGCTGCCTTTATCCCCTTCATGCCCAGCAGCTGTATATTGCTACAGCAAGTTGTAAAATATGGTGCAAACTTACAGCACATCAGCTGGTGACTTGTGCTTGCATGTGGCCCCGTGAGGTGCCTGTGGTAAGTCAGTGCATTAAATATGAAGTAGCTTAACTGGCAAAGAGCAGGGGCTGGGCTGTCTTGCATCCATCATGGCTTGCAAGCTCACACAGTTATTGTGGAGCAGCTGATGGGCTGCAAATTTACACCTCAGCATTTCTGCAGAGAGCAGCTCATGTGACTCAGAAAGCAAGTGAGATAAAGCTGGGCTGTTGAAATTCAGTATGGCAGCAGCTCACTCACACACACATACATATATATACACACATATATATATACATATATGCATACATATATATGTATATATACACACACACTTCTAAATGTGTTGACATGCCTTTGCCATCTGTGTGGGGAGCCAGAGCTCTAAAGGAAACTGTGATGGATCAGCCATCCAGAGCCTCCTTTTCTTCTGTCACTTTTATACATAAGACACCTTCCTAAGGGAGACATGCCCAGTCTTATGCAGCCCTCCAGCAGCAGTGCCCTGAGAGGCAAACCCTGGTGCCCAGCTCACTGTCTCGTGGAATCAGGTCAGTTGTGTTTTCACAGCCTACTTTGGACTCATGGAGGTGAGCCACATTTCACAGATGTGGTTCGTCTTTTTGCCAGCTTCAAATAGGGCTGTTATTTATGATGTTAGTCCGTTAATATAAACTTATTTATAAGGCCAAAGAATGTGAATATTTTATGGGAGATGGAAAAGGTCCTTGGATTAGAATCAGTTTGGGTTTGCTGCCTCTTTCTTTCTCTCTCACTTTTAATAAGAAAACATAAGAAAAGTTATCTAGTTATGACCTGCACACCAAGGCAAGGCAGAGATGCTGGAGAGCTCAAAGAATGACACTGAGTGCTTTTGTGAAGCCCTCTGAGGATAATGAATTCAAAGCACTTCTCTGAGCCCAGCACTCCTACTTTGGCTTTTTTTAATTGTTATTTGTTTCCATGCATTTGTGGAAATAGTGAATTTGGTGTTTTCACAGTACATTCATCTTCGTTATCTCTGAAATGTCAGGCCCAGTCTAGTAGAATGTGTACCTGCCCATGGCAGAGGGCGGGGGGGGGAACTAGATGGTCTTTAAGGTCTCTTCCAACCCAGACCATTCTATGATTCCATGATATGCAAGTCCTCTCATAATTTCATTATGCAGAGTTCTAGCATTTGACCAAAGCTAAACTCTCTGAGCAGGGCTTTTCTGAAAGATTGCCTTCCTATCCAACAAGCAAGGATTCATACCATGAAATATTTTGCAGGAATATGTCAACTCTTATGATGTTTTCTAAGATAAGAAGTTGAAACAAATAACTGTGACACTATCATTTTATTTTAGTAATCCTGAAACATTTTGTTACAGTAAAACTGAATCTTTCCTTCCTTCAAAGATAAAAAGGTCTGCTATGTCACTGGCACTTCAAATAATTTTATTTAGAGTCTTAGGTCATATTGACAACTGTTAATACTATGCTGGTGTTTTTACATGCAGTACTTAACAGACCTATGTTTGGTATAATTCAGATTAAATAACTTGATAGTGCTCATTATTTAAAAAAAATTCCTTGCTGTGAGAGAAATATGTGCTTTTGGTTCCAGAAGAGAAAATAATCACAGCATCAAGATTTCCCAAAAGATGGTAATTCTGGCCTATCACTATCACCAATATCCTCACATGAGGGACCCTCACTCATGACTAGGACTTATGGGCTGGTTCCAAGTGCAATACAGTCCCCAAAAGTCCCTAATTGCCAGAAGCCCCAAATCCTCAAGAGCTTGCAACAAAAGTAGAAGGCAAGGGTCACCAGATGGACAGAGACAGATGGAGAACTGCAAAGAAACCAGGAGACACAACAGGTCAGCTTGATGGCAGTAGTCTCAGTGGTTTCCTCCTCAGCTCAAACTCAGAACTTGCATAACCCATTGTTGTTATGTTGTCCTTAACACTTTCATGTCTGACCATAGCAAAAAAGCTCATGTCTGACCTTTCTGAAAGGACTGTGCCCCTTTCACCCAGGTCTTCCAGTAGCTCTGGACAGGATTTTACCATCACCTTTGAGAAGGTCAGAAATGGTTGGTAAGAAGTACAAGGCCCCATGTGCAATTTTTCCCCCTCTCAAGTGGCTTTTCTGTGAGAGGTGAGAGGTTATGTCAGAAAAAATATTGCATACACACAGTAATTAGTAGTACTTATTTGAAAAAAGCCAGAACAATGAACATTTTTTTTAAAGGGGAAAATTTGAACAGATCTCTGTTTTATATAGATGTAGCATGCATGGCTGGCTAATATCTAACCCGTGACTGAAAGTTTTGGGCTCTCAAAGATGATTGAGCATGTGGCATTGGTCAATACCATTAAACACTTTCATTTTCCTATGACAAATGACCACAGGGAGCTAGAGATTGTGTTGCCTTACAAGACACAAAGGTAATTTTTATGCTTGTAAACTTCTTTCCCTTGAAGGGATTATTATCAACATTATTTGGCCAATGGTGAACAAAAAAGCTTAGGGTGGAAGAAAAAAAATGTGCTTTATAGTTGTGAAAGGCTCTATGGAGAGCAAGAGTCGATGCTGGCAGCATTGCTGGCAGCATTAGACACTTAAACAGCAGCAAAATGTGAACTTTCTTACTGTGTGGAGGAGCCCTGTCAGAAACCAACAGAGACTCTGAGAAGCAGAGAATATTCACTCATGGTGTGTGTGTGTCTGGTTGGAGAGTATTTCTGTAGCTAACAATAGATTTCTTTCCTGAAACGCTGTGCTACAGGAACAGATCCACTCATCTAGTGCTCATTCCCAGGAGGGACCTTCTGATGGGTGTCCTGTGGAAATGAGAGATGAAAACTCAGAATTTCATTAGGTTTGGCTTTGCTTCCGTGAGCAACATTCCCCTACAAACCGATTTAAGGCTGATGAAGTGGCAACCCCAAACTGGATGAATTTCTTTGGTGTATCTTAAGCCTTAGCCTAACATGAATTCCATGAGCCTCTGTATGAGAGGGCCTGAGTATCATAATCCAAACCATGGTAAAATCAGTTCAGGGGTGAGCCATGTTACTGGGTTAACTGTGGGTATTGTCTATTGTGTAAAGAGACAAAGAGAAATGAATCCATCCACAAACTGCTGCATTCCAAATGCCAGCAGAAGCTGCTGTTTGAGTGTTTTATTGAGATTAAATGTTAAGAATAAATTAAAGATTGTTTCACTTTAAATCTACAACAGGAACTTGGCAGGTTGAAAAAAATCAATTTGTCACTGGAGATTTTCGTTAAGTCAGTTATGATGAGAAGAGGAGGACTTCTGCATCTTTAGATCAACAAAAGGAATAAATTATTGCAAGAGCTGGAGTTTGGAGTGCTTAGCCCTTGTGATGCTTTTTAGTGGGACAATAATATGTAGCCATCAGCTGACTTGAAAGTACCTTTCCACAAAGAAACCCCAAAAGCAGTCGAAGCTAATCTTGGCAATAAGGATTTAGTCTGTTTTATTGTGCTTTAGTGTGTTTTATTGGTGCTTGGCTTGCATGCCATATCACTCGATCAAGAAAAGCTGGATGAGTTATGTAATTACATGCAAATGTTCCTTAGTATTGATGTTTCAGTCTGTCAGGCTGAAAAAAAAAGATGTCTTGTTCTTCAGATACTTTCACTAGAGAAATAATAACTTCTTATTTTTTTAAGGTTATGTTTTAGGGGACTCCATTCTCTGAAAACCAAAATCAGCCCTGGAGATTTGCACATTTTCCTTGAATGAGTGCCTCCTCCAAAGAGGAGCCAGCATTTGAAAACAAATAGCAGAGACATTTAAAGAGGAAATCGGGGACATGCTGTGGAAATGGAGGGAGATATTTCTCATTCCTCTTTACATCTTGGGTTGTGTTGCATGGACAGATCTCACACAGAATGAAATTCACCCCTGTGCAGAAAGTCAGCACAAGGCAAATAGGTTTCACTTAAGCCTGAGGGCTTAGATGAGAATTAAGTGGTGAGCAGGTCCAATGTCAGCCCTCAGCACCAGTGTGAATTCTATTAATCAAAGAGGTTTCATTGTTCTGAACTAGCACTATCCCACTAACACACCCAACACAACACCCAGGCCTGTTGATTGGGCACAAGCTTTGAAAGCCAGGAGGCTTAGATGGGGACATATCTCTTGTTGTATGGTTCTGTTTTGGAGAAGATTCAGGTCTGGGATTTTCTTAAATTGGGGTTAGGCAAGTTGAAGTTCTGATGTGAGCTTTTGGTTGCATGGTATTATTAAAAGCTACTTCAGTTCCTACTTCTCACAGGAGGTGTTCCTGCTCTTGGCCATATTTTTTGTTGATTTTCATTCAAAACAGACTCTTCTCAGTCAAGATATGTAAGAGGAAGAAAATGAAGTTTTTCTCTTTTTATTAAAGAATTATTTATAGAGGTCCATGCCCTTTTCACTGCCTTAAAAGGAAAAATATAGAGTTGCACTTTTCTTTATTTTTCTCTTATTTCTTATTTTAATTCTTCTTATTATTTGTTACAGACACAAAATCATGGAGATATAGGTACCAGAATACAGTTAAATATAATAATAATTGCATTTGTGACTAACACCTGTTGCCTTGAAAGTTCTCAGATGAAACTAACTGGTAAGACTTTTTCAAGTTTGTTTTTTTAATGAGTAATATTAGACTGTGGTAGGCTCTGCTGTAAAGACTTTCTTGGTCTTTGGATTTACCAAGAAACTCTGAAAGGCAGAAGGATGAATATCAGCTCTTCCCTCGGAGAAGATAAAGGGAATTAGGGCAGCTACAGAAGATACAGCTCCAAGCCCTTTTAACACATCAGGGTTCAGCCTTTGAGCTTGCAGCTGTCTTGGTCAGATGCTTTCCACCAGCCACACTGGAGACTGCTGATGCTGCAACCCTTGTAATTAAAGTGTTCCCAACCAGCCCCTCTGGGATCTAGTTGTGGCAGGGGAGAAAGTCACAGCAGCATTCAAACCTCCCACGTGGGACAGAAACCCTCCAGCCCTGACAGGCAGCCCTGTCCTTGCTGGCTCTGCAATCCCAGGATGCAGAAGCTCCAGCCCAGCAAGTGAAAACCTTGATTTGCTCAGGGAACCTGAGCTGGCTCCTGTGAAAATGTCATGCCACCATGTCCCTGCCAGGACGACCTGGTCACCAGGGCCACCAGCATCACAGAGCAGAGGCAGGGCAGCTGGTTTCCCAGAGACACGGGTTTGGGAGGAGACACAGCCAGGACAGGTGACCTAAAGGGACCAAAGGGATATTGCAGACCAAATAACATCATGCTCAGTGTACAAAGTGGGAGGAAGAAGGATGAAGGGGGGATATTTGAAGTGATGGCATTTCCCAAGTCCATGTTACATGAGATGGGGCCCTGCTCTCCTGGGGATGGCTGAACATCTGCCTGCCCATGGGGAGCAGTGAATTCCTTCCTTGTTTTGTTTTGCTGTGTGCACTGCTTTTGTTGTCCCTATTAAACTGTCTTTATCTCAACCCACAAGTTTTTCAGGTTTTACTTTTCCAGTTCTCTACCCGATCCTGCTGGTGGTGGTGGGGGGTGAGCAAATGGCTGCAGGCTGGGTTTAAAACCTGACACCATGGGGGAGCAAAGAGTTTTTCTGGGAAGTCAGGGTGAAGGGGAAATAACCTCAGTGAACCTAAGATAACAGGCATTTCAGTCTAGAGCACTTCCACTTGCTTTGTTAATTTGTCTTCATATCCAATAAAGAAATGGATGATTCAGTAATGAATAATTATTAGGCATAACAAAGCCAAAATGTATTTACAGGCAATATTTAGGCAGTTAACAGTCATTTGGAATACTGTTCTCCCAGCAGATATTCTATTTGTGTAATTTGTGGAAATCCCAGTAGAAAAAGAAATCGAAAAAATAAAAGTATTTGTGGGGCAAAATCCTCTGCAGGAAGACTGGACATCTTCATTGTATTAGCATTGTTACTTTTTTCTATTGGCTTGTCCAGGTTTATGTGCTGCTTTTAAGGCTGAACTTGCTAAAAGGCTGAACTGTGTACCTTTAAGATAAACCACAGGGAATTAGTATCTAATCAAGCAGTTGATTGTCCGAGCACTGTTTGTCCATGCATTACACAGACAACACGTAACCTCTCAAGACATTTGGGGGTTTTTTTTACCCTTTAAAAGATTGTAATTTCTCTCAGTTGTCAAGCCCAAACATTTCATGTGATCAAATTAAGAAAATGTGAGTTTTTGTGCAACGGGGAGGAATAAAGAAGAATTGCTACACAGACAAATTGTTTTAAAGCATTCTAGGGACTACACAATAGCTCTGGGATCCCTTGGGTAAAAATGAAATAGCTACACCTTAGGAATATAATGGAAAGATATTATCAACCGTGGTTTACAGGGGATAGAAAGAGGATCCAGCCTGACTTCCCACAGAATATGTGAATAATCTATGAGAAAGACTGAGCCCATTAAGGGTAACTACACAGTGTATGCTAAACCTTGATAGATGTTATACCCTATTGGAAGTCATGTACTTTTCTTTTTGGATAGCCTTTTAATTTATGCTTTAATATAATCTTTTAAAAATAATTCTGACTGTACTGGCACTTCTGACACACAGACCATCATTTCAAATCCTTTTATCAGCACATGTATCATTTTGTCTCATACTAGTAATAGGATGGGAGTCAAGGAATATCTATAGTTTCACCTCATGCCTCTTAGCAATAATGGAGTTATGTGTTGCAATGAAATACTGTATAACTCGCTATTCATCAAATGAGGCTGGGGTACTGAAGAAATTTGCTCAATGACTGTTTCATGCAAAGAACATCAACGCATTTGGGGTCAAGCCAAGGGCTCCCGTGGCTCGCTGAGATCCCAAATCCATTGGTTGCAGTTTTGTCCCCTCTGGTGTTTTCCACCGGCCCCCATGCACAGAGAATCTCTGCTCTGTGGCTGGAGTTGAGCAGTGTCCTCCTGGGGAGTGTGTATTCCCTGTGCTGCAGAGTGCAGAGGAAACCCAGCTGGGATGTGCCAGCTCTTGTCCGGCTCTTCCACTGCCGACTGCGGCGGCAGATTTTGTGGGAGGTGACACTGCAGCTATCACTGTGCTCAGTTCTCTGAGTGCCTCCAGGGAAGGAGTCTGCAGTGGTGGGTGATGGGCATGTAGGGTGGGAATGTTAGACTTCCCCTGTTCCCCTTGCTTTCCCTGTTAAATCACACTGGGGAGACCTTAGGCACTTCTTGGATCAATGTGCTGGCAGTGCTGTCACACATTCCCACAGTCCCATGTCTCTTCAGGCACTTGACAGGGCTTGAAGTGCACAAGAGAGGATTTGACTCAAGATTCTCTCCTGGATTTAGTATTCATTTAACCAAGCTGTTTTGTCTGTGTGTTTTCATTGCTACTTTCTGGCAGACTACAGAAGCTAAGGACTCCTACTGCCTAAGATGTCCTCCCAAACACCCAGTCATCCACCTTTCCTCATTTTTAAGCACTTCTTTGAATTTGTACCTGCTTTTCTAAACCTGACCTTCTCCATCCAATCTCCCAGGACCCTCTAGCAGCATTTCTACTGCTTCAGCCCCACAGCACAAGTCCCCTCCTGCTCTTTGATTTTCCAGTACTCCACATTAATTCCAATGCTAAACATTTCCTTTAGGGCAGGGGAAAGGTGGCCACAGAGTGCAGATGAAAAAAAAGCTTCATTATTCTTCAGCATCTGTATAACCTGGTTAGGATGGGAAGACTGAGGTGAGGAGGAAACCACGTGGTGCAGTGGAATTGTTGAGAATCAGACTCCAGCATCTAATGAGTCTCCATGCAAAATTCTGGAGGTTGTAACATTTCAAAGACCCTCAACACAGTCACATTTGTGTATATTTCCACCTGCAATGAAAAAAAGTAAACTTACCAGTGTTCACCAGTAAGAAAAGGAACAGGGTTATGAGTTCATAACCCCACCTGGGTGCATCTTTTCCCAGGGATCATCCTGGCACTCAGCAGAGCAAACTGGAGGAGAAGTATCCAGAAAGACACTTACTGCTATGGAAAAAGAAAAGCAGATCCTCCTAAGCCCATTCAGGTTATTGGTTAGTTCATTTTGATTGAACTTTTGCACAAGAAAAATCAGCATGAGATGTACATTTGGTAAACATAATCCGTCCCAAACAGTTACATTTAGGGGAATCTAAACCCTAGAAAAATCAAGAATTTACAGTGAGAAGCTCAGCAAAGTTTATTTATTTTACCAGTAGCATTGTATCTCAGTTTTCACAGATTTTATTAAAAGACTTTGCTCTAGAAAGTCTTAAATTTGGATGATCAATCTTACTAAACTCCACCTCCCAAAACCCTCACATCTGTGCAAGTGTATTCTCAGTAGGAAACAAAAGCCAAGGGTTTGTGCCCAGCTCCAGGGTTTGATCTCTTTTAATAGTCAGAATTTGATCAAAGCTGATTTTTTTTAATCTGGTGCTTGAGAAGGAGCCTTTGCCCCACGATGATGCTGAGGTACCTGCAAGGAAACATTGGTCATGTAATCTTAGCTTGTCCTCATTTCCAACTGACAAAATGGATTGAAAGTCACTAAAAATACGTGACACAGTTTCTTAAGACCTTGTTTCTTGGAGCTGATTGCTGTGGTTTTTACAGGCCTGTTATATGGCTGTGAATGAAACCAAAGGGTTTCTTATTTAATGAAATGTGGACCAAGGGATGGTTTGCAGAAATAAGCTAAAGGTGGTTAGGTGGGATGCACAATGATTTATTCTTTCAAAACTGATGCACAAAACCCTCCAGATGTGAACACTGGGGCAGAAACTTGCACCAGGGGATGCAACAGCACTGCAAACAGAAGTCTCTAATGCAGTCACTTGATGGACAGTGTTTCTGGAGCTATGTGCGACCTTTAAAACAGGTGCCAGCAAAAAGAAAGGAAAAGCCAGAATCCAGCTGACAAAGGCAATAGCACTGGGCAAAGAGACTGCTGGTAACCTGCAGGAAGAAAGGCAAAGGACAGTAGGAAAATATTGATTCATTAGTGTGAAGTGAAAAGTACTGGGGCCAAGTCAGAACCACCTGCTTTCCTGAGAAAGTTTGAATTTGATTAACGCATTATTTGCAGTAGAAGTAAGTGTTTTAATGCAGTGAATGAAAATACAGAACCACTGCTTCCAATTTTTAACAGTGCTTGCAAAGCATTCATTTTTTAAACTTAAATTTCATGTCACCTGGATAAGAGTGTAGTGGCCTTTCAAACTTGAGGAAAAACAAATAAATTGTGCTTCTACCTGTTAGGATAAAATTTGTTGAAGCCATGTGTAATGCATACCCCTTTGGAGAAGGGAGGTGCTTGGCAGAAAGAAGGCAGCACCAAGGAATAATTTCCTAGAGACAGAAACTGGTATCTCCCAGCCAGGTAAGGACTAAACCAATCAAAAAAGTGTGAACCACAGATACCAGTGTATAATTCCAATCTTTGTACAGTAATAAGATTTCATGATTACTGCTTTGAAGGCTGCACTCTGGTCAAGCAAGATAAGTACTGGCAATTTCCCTGAGCCTGAATTCAGTAAGATATCACATGTCACTTTCAAGGATGTTCTCTGTGTGTTATGTTGAGATCAAAACCTGGACTAGAGTGTATCACACAGATCACATCACTTCTTAGGTGATAGTGCAGTTAGGATGGCACAGTCTATTTGAATATCAGGAATATTCAGGATTTGGACTTTTGTGGGTCTGTAGCTATAATTGCAGTGAGGTTTTGAAGAAGTTGCAAAGCCCAGATTTTTGTTTGGTGTAAATTTTCACAGGGTGGTGAAGATTCCTTTTGCTTATATAAGGCAGAAAGGTTTAAGGTGAAGCAGGAAACTGCCTTTGCAATATCAGTAAATAAATAGGTCAAGCCTATGTGGGTGCTGCCCTCTGCTCGTCTTCCTGAATGGTGCTTGACTGTCAGTGAGGATCAGGACTGTCTTCTTGTCATATTTTCCATGGGAACAAGATGCACTGCTGGATTTGGGATCAGACATGTCTGAATGCTCAAAGTTGTGTTTGAATGGCAACATGGCAGTAGGCATTTCAAAAATAATCTGCTTACTCAATTCTGAGTTAAATCTCTCAACCATGGCAGAAATCAGCCTGCACTGCATACTTGTGATCCAAGCCTATTATCAGCAACAACTTTAAAAGCATCCTACTGTTAAAGGGGAGTCTCCTACAGTTAAAACTCTGTAAAAGTATGCTCAGTTCCAGGTTTTGCTGCAACCTTCCAAGTAAAATGGGAAAAGTTGCTTCAACTCTTTGTGTTGTGTAGGTGAAATTGGGGTCTTGCATCTTCTGTTGTTTCTTGCTTTGGAGGATGGAAGAAGGAGCTTGTCTCATAACTCTGAGAAAAAGGGAATGATCTGGATAGAGACTGCTACTTGGCACCACTATACAAATTATAAGTACTTAAGCCTTATGAAAATGCTACTGAGTTCAGTTGCAATAAATTAGTGCCAGTTATTGAAATATTAGGAAGGCTTTTCTTTGCACTACAGTGATTAAAGCAGATAAATAAGAATCTGGACAATTTTGTGTGTGTGGTTACTGTGTCTTAGGGCTGCCTCTAATAGCCCCAGTGATCTTTCCATCGTTGTTAATGGGTATTTAATTGGGATTTATTTCCATGGAATTTTTGTACCTTCAGATCATTACAGCACTGAGGGAATTTTATAGCCATGGGGATCAACATGGTCTCTCTAGAGGTTCTGTTTGATGAATGAAGTTGGAAAGAGTTGACATATAGTTAGAGACCATTACCATTTAGAAACACAGGACTGAGAGGAATCCCCTTCAAAAGGATCCTCTTTGTCCTATGCTGTCTGCCAGTCATCTCTTAAAAAACAGTATGATTAATGCATCCAATCTTTTCTTCTGTTTTTAATTGATCTTTCCTCAAAATTCTGTATGCCTTTTATGGTTTTTTTTTTCCATTTTAGAGCCATGGAACTGAAAAGAACCACCATGTATGGAGGAGATAACTATTGCATTTTGTCCCTGTCTTTCCACAGCTTATGAGACACTGATCACAGATAGAGAGAAAGAATAGCTGGGAAATGGCAGCACTGTGACTCAGGAGAGGTAAAAGCAATTCCTCTACCTGCCACATGCTTCTTGTGTGACCCTAGAAAGTTACCTGAGTTTTAGTGGAGAAGAGGAAAACTGGTGTTTTTCCACTTTGCTAGGTAGAGGAATAAGTCAATACTTAAGACTTTGAACGAGCCATAAAATGACTAGGGTACAAAAAATAGTTAATCTTCTGTGGTTTCTACAAAAGGATTACCCCAAATAATCAGTGTATTTCACTCAAATTCATATGTGTGAATGGAGTATTGCCACATATGTGCAAATGTGTCTTGCATGTTTCAAAAAAAATGAAATTAATCATTCAGCCTTTATGATAAATCTATAGATTAATAATCCCATGCTTTCCCCCTTGTTTAACCTTTAGCTATCCCTTGTTAATAGAGTTGAGCTCATCTGGGTCAACTTCTTTTCTCTTGAATCCTTTCCATCTTCAGAGGGCTTTCTGTCTGTCTGTCTTTAGTGGCTCCTGTCTTGTTCATCTGTGCCTGCTTGGGCATGTGCAAAGCCTGTAGGGAGGACCTTGCCACTTTGAAGCACCCCCTGCTCCTCAGCACAACTCTGCCTGACATGTGCTTAAACACCAGCTTGCACTTGGCAACAGTTCTCTTTTTCTTTTTGTTGGCCCTGGGAATGAGCACTCCAAGCAGATTTCCTTTCTCTTAATTGCTTCCAACTTCCATCGTTCCCTGCGTTTGGGCCTGAGGAAAGGTATTCAATGTGGCAATCTTCAGGTCTTTAAAATTAACAATTCTTAACATAGTTTTTATATTATTATTTATATTATTGTTTTTTATATTGGTCCTTGGGTTCTCTGCACTGGGACTGTTGCCTAACCCCTCTTTTCTCTTGTTTCCTTAGATTAGGGCTTTTGGGAGACTTTGCTAGGCTCCTTTTCTACACTGTGGTCCTGCTCAGCCTGAGATCCAGCTGTGCAGAGGATGCTGTTTCTCAGATTCTCCAGTCTCTGATCTGGGGAGGGTTCTGGTGCTGGTCAGAACGGATGCAGAAAACCCTGTAGTCAGGTGAATGAAAAGCATAAGCTGTACTTATGGGGAAGATGTAAGAAAGGTTTAAGTGGTTCTTTCCTAAAAGTTATGTTTTTGTGGGTGGAATAAAATTGATTTTTGAAGTATCTGTTTACAATTGGATGAATTATATAAGCATCCATTATGTAATTGAATAATAGCATAATCTTCCATAATGACAGGCAGAAGCCTTCTAATGTTTGGGACAGGACTTATTTCCTTCTTACTTGGATATCTTTCAGATCCATTGTTATGCAGTTCTTTACATGATGTTTTCTTTCTTCCCTCTTTGAAATTCATCCATGTTAACTGGCTGTATTTGCTCTATTATTATGCTTCCTTGAACATGTCTTTTCTTTATTACTTATGTCTTGATAGCATTCCAAGCATACTGAGCTGTGATGCTCTTTTATCTTGCTGTTATTGCAAGTTTGAGCCTCTGGATCCAGATCTTGTAACTCTTCACCTGTTAGAGCTGACTCCAAATGCAGGAAGAAACCATCTCCATGCAAGATGAAGCAAAGGTCTCTGAAGGACAAAGAAGAACTTTAGTGAGGCTGGTACAGGCTGACCAGGGATTCTTTCCATCAGTGAAGAGGATGAGAAAGGCAACTCACATGAGTGAGCACTTGTGAGTTCAATTCCTGAGTCAAGTATCCATTGGCTGTAGAGTACACTTTGTTGTAAAGCTGGTTATATTTCTCTGTTAAACATGCTGTTGATGGAATTTTTTTCTAATACGGTATTTTTTTTTTCTTTTCTATTTTTCCCCCTTGGCATTGTAGCATAATGTCCAGATTACAGATAATAAAAAAAAAAAAAAAAAAAGAAAAAACCAAAAAACCAACCCAACAAACTATCTGCTGAACTAGTAACATGTTTAACACTGCTGGCATTTTTCATCTTCCTTTCAAACACTGGCACAGAGAGTTCATCTGTAGAAGGGCACTCTTGTGGGTGGATATATGGGGGGATGCATCTGTTTTCAAAATTATGAAAAGCATCTCATTTTATGAAAAACCCACAAATCCCTTAGGATGCACAGAGGCTTTCATTTGAAAAATGAACTGCTTCTGTCCACTTTTCTTGGAAAATCTTCAAGGAGCCTCCAGATTTTTAGTGCTGATATTTGCAATCTCCAGTAAAAGAAAATGCCCCTCCCCTTATTTTTCTTTAACACTGAATTATATACATATTTGAATATTCACATTTTGGTGAATTGCTGACCACAATGACTTTTCTGTGCCCTGGAAGAAATGATGAGCCTTTTTTTTTTTCCCAGCTTCTGTTTCACAGAGCTGAGTTAAACATTTTCTCACAGCATTTGTTAATAACAGAAGCAGGTTTATTCCACGTTTGGGGATTTGTTTAGCCATGGGCTAAATTAGATTGGCCACATGTGGTGTTCAGAGTGCCACAGTGGGGTCCCTGTAACACCCTCCACGAGTAGCAGTGTTGCACTGCTGAAAAACGAGGGAGAGGGATGAGGGATGGTTCAGAAGAGCCAATAATTTCCCAGTTTATCTGGGTTTCTGGTGGCAGCCTTGGTTGTTGTTGTTGTTGTTGTTGTTTTGAGTTGCGTGTACTATGTTTGAAGAGAAAGCCAGGACTGGTTGGAGCCTTAATAAGAAATAAAAAAATTGGAGGTGAAAGGGCTCACTGATAAAAGAGCTGCTTTCATTTACTGCTCCAGGCATCTGCTGTAAAGGAGCCAAAGCGAATGTGCAAGCATCAGAGACAGTCGCAGGAGGGAGGAGGCAACAGTCAGAGCTGTGAGTAACTGTACATAAACATAATTTAAATCAAAACAGCTGAATAACAATTTAGGACATAAAAGGAAAGAGAAAAGGTGGAATGAAGTAAAGAAAAACAAACCCCACAAATCGACCACAGTCAAACGAGGGAGGAACACAGAGGAGCAGCAAATGGAAGACGAAAAATCAAGCAAAGACATCGGGGTCCAGTGGTTCATTCCTGTGGTACCCTGTGGTTCCCAGCTCAATTACTCAATAAGGTCTTGTGCTTTCCAGGCCAAGAGGAGCCCTGAAGTACCAAATCTCTCCTTCAGGCTTCTTCTCTTCAAACACAAGGCTCTTCTCAGCTCAGCTTCCCTCTACTCACCTCTTTATGCTGCTTTCTGCGCCAGCTCCCAGGCCCTCTGCTCCGTCAGTGATGGACTCTGCTCACTGCTGCCATCATTCCCTCTTGCCTGGAGCCAGTTACACCCTTTCCAGACAAGTTCTCCTTTCCCCCAACATAGGTCCCTTAAATATTGCTTGCTGCTGCTCAGCCCCTGCTGGTATCCCCAGCTGGAGGAGCCCAGACTCAGTGCATCATCCTTTGTCATCTCACCATCTCAGGTCACTCCTGCTGCTCTTTCCATGTTCACACACTCCTTTTATAAATGGGTTTGCATCCACAATTAGAGTTCCTAAGTCCTATCACAACAGCTGTTGCTGCTTTATACCCACCAAGGCCTTTGTGCCTCCTGTCTTTTCTCAGTCCCATCCAGTGTCACTGCCTGGTGCCCAAACAAATAAATAGAAACTTAGATTTTTTAATCCTATTAAATAATTTGCCTTGATGGTACCATGTGGCAATGAGTGTCACTGATGGCTCGGTTTGAAATGTGTTTTCCTGACATTCTTATTAAGTGGGGAGAGCAAGCAGGACATTGCCAGGTTGATGTGGTTGATGAAGAATGCTGTTGATGGGTTCACAAAGACTAATTGCCCACTCCTTCAAATCCAAGAGACATGGCTGTGATGGGACAAAGACCCATCTTTGTTCAGTGGCTGGATAAGAATGGCAAGAGCAGAAGAAAACAGCAGGACAAGAGTGTCTCAAGCAGAGGCTGTTACCCCATACTTCTGAGGATGTTATTCAAGGCTCTGCAGTAGACCTTTCACAAAATATCTCCCTGACCCCAGTGCTGAAGCCTCCTTTGTGCCTGGAAGAATGAGGGCTTAAACCCTTTCCAAAATACTTGGGGTTTTGCTTTCTCATTAGTGCAAGCTTAGCTTTGCTTGCATCTTGGGAATATTTAATTTCTCAGGTTTGTGATATGAGGGAAAGCAAAGAAAGAAAAAAATCCTCTCTCCTTTATGAGAGATACAGTACTATATCCCTCCCTGATCTATATGTCCAATTAGTCCATAAAAGTTACTCTCTGCTAATTTGATATCCCGTTTTCCAGCTTTACCAACATCTGAGCCATCTGATGTGTTTGTGAATGTATAGTGGGACGAGGATGTGTGACAATATTTTTTCCACAGCAGAAATGTGTATATTTTTTCATGCATACATAATTAAAAATGGTTGAAAGCGACTTTGATTAAGCTTTGTCAAAAATTCAAACTAATGTTAATCATATTTCAGGAAACATCATGCAGTAATATTTTCAGCCACAAAAAGAAGACTGCCTAGGGAAAGCCACCACATTAGGGCAAAATAAATACCAAAAAATAAATGCCAGCTTGTGACTGGAAATATTTTGCTTTCTTTTCTTTAGCCTATAGTAACAAGTGACCACTGTCAAGCAGTTACTAGGATAGATAATACATATATAATACTAGCAGGGCTAGGGAGAAATGAGGAGTCATGGACAAGGGAGATGAATATTGTTTCATCTCAGAATTGAAATGAGTAGAGGCCAAAACCAGCAGGGTGGGAAGTCTGTTCCAGATGGCAGGAGCTGCAGAAGCTATTCCACCAACAGTAGCCAGCTTGTAGAAAGAGGCAGAGAGAAATTACTGGGTTGCCAACAAAGCACCAGGTAATGTAAGAGGGGGAGTAACCAGCGCCAAAGCTCTGATGGATGCTTCCTTAAAGGGGTGCTCCTGCAGGAATTGGGAGGGTCACTGTGACTCAGAACCATGCAAGGTGGGGGAGGCAAGGGGATTAACACTTTTTTCCTTAGAGGCAGCACTGAGTCATAAAGACTTTTCTTTTTTTTTTTTTTTTTTTTTCTTTCTTTTTTTTTTTTTCTTTTCTGTTAAGTAAAAATGTTCTGGCATGTTCTCTTTCCAGAAGATTTTGAAGAGGACATTTTGGAGATACATTTCACAGAGCCAGGTAGAAGACAGTCCCAGGCCAGGTGGGATCAGCATCCTCAGGCAGCTCCCCCTCCCCCTGGACCAGCTCCCAGAGCTTCCCAGTCTTGCTGGCAGCTGTAGGACACCATGGTCCTGTCTGCAGACCAACAGGACTGAAGGAAAACCATTCACTCCAGCAATCCACTGAGCAAGAGTCACTCTCGGGAACCACAAGTAAAAGGATAAAAACTGTGAACAAAATTAGAAGTAACTTTTTGGAAACTAGGAAGAAATTGCTTTGGGTGAGTATATGTCCTCTTGTATCCTCTGTTCTTTTATAGAAGATACCAAATGTAATAAGGAAACTCCCACACATTACACTGGCTTCAACCACATGGAGAACAACTTCTCATGGCCCCTGATGCAGGGGTTAAGAAGTTTATCAAAAATAAAGTTTTGCAATGGGAAACATGGGTCCATGCTCCCTGACAGGGTCCTGCAAGCACTCTTGGCTGCTCAGACTCTAAACACAGCCTGACTTTTTATTGAGATGGTCATCAACCACAGCGTGAGAGTAAGGCTGATGCAGGGAGACCTTTCTCAAAATTTGCCTCATGTTGAGGACCCAGTTGGTCTTAATATTCTTTTCTGAGATTGAATTAGGATAAGACTTGTGCTCAGAGTTGGTAATCCAAGTCACAGTCTGGGGATTTCAACTGCAAGATGTCAAAAACTCTTGTGTTCAGAAAGCCCCTTGCCAATACTTTGCCATGTTTCTGTCTCAGAAACCAGTTTGAACCTTAGAACCATCCACTTAAGTCATTTGGGATCTGCTGATTTGACTTTGACTGTAAGCACTAGTTTTTAAAGATGCCAGACCTAACAGTTGGTTTAAAAACTGAACAATAAACATGCTTATTAACTTGCCACACAAGATACACACATTGAATCTGCATTGGTTTTTTGGCAGCATCATGAACACTCCCCTCAAGCTGATTTGATGACTAAACACTGTTTAGAATAGTAACTGATCCTGCTGAGAAAAATCTAACTTTTAGGGCTAGCAGTTTCTTGCTGTCACATTCCTTCTTGAAATTCTGTTCAGCTTTTAGTCTAAGTCCTTCATGGCAAAACCTACTAAATTAAAAATGCATTTTGGAGTGATGCCAACATCTTACAAAGTTATGCTTGGGGTATTTTTCCCTGTTGCAGTTTTTTTTTAATCTAATTTTTTTTCTTGTTTTTAATTAAAATCTCAAATCACCGGATCAAAAATGTAAGTTTTCTCTAACTCACACAGCAATAAACCATTCAAGATTAATATATTCAACTAATTGGTCAGCTGAAAGTATAAATTGACTTGATGGCCAACAGGAAGAACTAGAACAAAGGTTCAAAATGTTCAATGAGCTGAAAAATCTGTTTTGTACCAGTTCTGTTGATCAACCTTTAAAACCAGTCTCACCCCATTGAACTGAATAATACACTGTCTCCTTTAAAGGCCAGCAGTTTTCCAAGCAGATTTTTTGTGTGTCACCCCCAATTTAGAAAGCAAGCTAACATGGAGCTGACACCAATTTTTGACCAAGGCATCTACAGGGAAGGAGCAGAAACCTTGCTCCTCTTGATCACACTCATTTTCAAGGCCATAGTGTGTTTTTTAATAGCACTGTTGAGTTTAGTGCTGCCATCTCGGGGAAATCTGAGATGAACAGCGTTATTTAAAAAATATTAGAAACAGCAAACACTATTTTTCTGGCATAATGTGACGATAAACAGAAAAAGTCAAAAGATAAATCAGAGTTGCTGAAGGGACCTCCAAGACTTTACAAGCTTTTCTATTTGCCATTAACCTCCTCAGCTCTGACTTCTTTTGCCAAAAATTATACTTTGCTGATTTATATCTTTACTTTTGTGGGCAGGAGGTCTATAAATTGATGCTTACAAGTCCTGGTAGAAAATCCTTATGATATTCTGTAGGTATTTCTAGGTTTGTGTATAAAATCTATGGGGTTCACCCCAGCAAAAACACACCCCTGAAACCCACAGGTGATGCCACTGGACTTCTAATCACTGAACGAGGAACAAATCTTTGAAGAGAAAAAGGAATGATGGCACCAGGTGACACATTGAAAAGGGCTTCTTAGCAGAGCCCTGCACACAGGAGCTGGGTGCATTTGCTCCTCTTTTTTTTGGAGTCATTGACTCTAAAATTTGATTTGTACAATAGCGTTTCAGGCTAACTGAAAGAAACATTTATCCTTCCTGTAGCCCCAAAATGAAAAAAAAAAAAATTCAAACCATTGAAGGAAGTAATTTCAGGCTAGGGAAAAAGAATGAATTCCTTTTCGGCTGTTATTGTTGTTTTTCATTCCCTCATAAAGGAAATTTAATTCAATTTCCAAATTACATTTTCTTTCAAAATGAAATATCCAAGCATTTATCTCCAAAATGTCAAAGGGAAATGCATTAAAACTTCATTTATAAGTTGGTTTAGGATGGTGTGTTGAACTTAGACTTGATTCACAAGTACCTTTGGTTGACTTGGAAAGGAGTTAATTCACCCTGTTACGTGGAGTGCTTCTCCTGGAGCTGCTTCAGTGTGGGGAAAGGTGGTGGGGATGCTGAAATGTCAGAGTGCCTCAGCTGACATCAGTGCCATCTCCCACAGGTGGTGACTGATGGCATTTGCCATCTGTTAGGGGACAAAACCATCCAGTGGCAAGCAGGTGGCCAGGCAGTTTTGAGGTTGTGGCAGCCCCAGAGCATTCCTTTGCAGTCACCAACTGCAGCACCTGTTGTGATGTTCCCCTCTCGGCCCTGATGTCCCTCCTAAGCCCAGACTGTCCCTCCTTGGTTCTCCTTCACCCTGATGTTGTTGACAACATCCTGCTGGGCCCCAGGAGCTCCAGTTTCATAGGACAGTGATGATGCCAGGGCAGTACAAGATCCCTCCATGGGCTGAATTATCCCCTTCTCCTCTTGCAGGACAGCTCTCCTCACCTGCTCATGGGTGACTTTTGTGAGTGGGCTTCTGATATTTGTCCCGTACAAAACATGAGAAGGACTGCCCAAGAAGAACAGATTTTTCCCTGGCCAACCCTTCCAGGATGAAACTCAAGGCAAAGAGGTGCCTCTCTCTACCTGTCAGCCTACACCCCTGCCACACACTTTTTACTGTTGACTCTTCTATTTTTTGTCACGCTCTCTGCTTGTTGTCTGAGATGAGATGAAAGATTTTTAATAGTGATGGCATACAGCTCTAGAGACAAAAGGGTCTATTTCTTTCTTATCTTGGATGTGTTAAAAACACTCTACCTTCATCCCGCTACGTTCAAAAGGAGACAAAAGTGAAACGAAGCGAACAATTTTTCAGCACCATTAATAAAACAACCCCAAATGATATAAAATAGCCTTGTTTCACATGACAAACACTGTACCCACGAGCTTTGGCTTCTCTCATGAAGAGAGAGAGAAAACCTTCAGAACTTTTCCTGGGCTCTCAAACTTCCAGCGCGGTTCGTAGGGGCTGTAATTTAGCCCCAGGCATTTGAGAATCTACTTTGTGTGTTTTGGCAATGACATGAAAATGCAGAGAGAACTGTACATCTTGCAGTTGTACGCTGAGCTAGGCGATCTGAGGGGCCTGTCTATAATAGAGGAATCATCTTTTCTTCAATGAAGTGCTACTATTGTTGTGATCTTCAATAAAGGATATAATGGATGCATTCATGTGGTGGCTGTTGTTTGTGTGTGATTCTTTCAGGGCACGGCTAAGCGCACAAGAGTCCTTTAAACTCTTCTCTACTCACATCCAGTAGTGCTAGCATTTTGTGCCAAACTAGGTTGGTTTTCCCCCTGCAAGCTTCTTTTCCTATTATTTTTGGATAAAGCCAATTGACCAAGAAATACCTCTTTATTGCAAAATGATATCTCCAAGCCCTCACTGTGGGATCATAGGTTAAAATGCCACTATAATGAACATTTGCATGGAAGTGTTGTTGGTTTAAATATTTACCTTTAAAATTAGTCACTTTGGCCCATTTTAGGCATGTTAAGAAAGTGATATTCTTCAGGGGTCAGAAGTGATATGTGAGGCTGCATCTGCTGCTCGGTTCTATAATAACATCAATTGCCCATTTTCATATAAGTCCAAACTGAAGTTACATCTTTCATGTGAGTAAACAACATTCTCAGGCCTTCATAAGATGACCTGAATAAAGTAATTTCCTTCTGTTTGATTACAGCATAAGACAGAGAAGAGATTTTAAAAGACAAAAGGCGAAGGTTGTGCCTGGAAAGGCAGAAATTTGCATAAACCCACAAAGTAATGGCACGAGCAAAAAATATTTTAGCATGCAGTGTGCATGTGTGCTTAACATATCACAGATGCAATAATTAACGTGTGGCCTCTGAAAGAGGGAAGGGTGCTGAGCAAGGCTGGAAGTGCACAGGATGAGCCATTAGAGGATGTTCATTTTTCAACTGTACAACAACAACAACACTTATAGAAAAAGGGTAGGGGAGGAAACGTTACCTTGAATCTGCTCTAAAGAACTTACTTCAATCAATAGACCTACATTGAAATAAGTTTAGATGTAATTATCCGTTACAAATCTGGTTTTCTGCCTTGTTAGTCAGAGATCCTAGGCACTTTTATTTAAAATTTGTACTAATCTCAACCTCATTTAACTATACAATATGAACAGTTTAGAGAAAGAGGGGAAAAAAAAAGAAAAACATAAAACCTTCCAACATCTTTTCTTTTTAGGCAAGTTGAAAAGGATGAGCACCTAGCAAGGTTTTTTCTCAAGTCACTTTTTAAAGATTGTTATTATCTTTTCATATTAAAGTTAACATTACCATATGCTGTTGAGCTTTTGTTGATGGCAGTGCTTAAACTGGGATGTTGTTTCCTTTGGAGATTCTTACTGCCAGTCATTAATTTACATTTTTTTGAAATCGTACAGCGAGTGCTTTGTTGATGCCTGTTTTCATTTTGTTTCTCTCTCTTTTCAGGTCACACATGAGGAGTTTTTTCAAACAGTAAGTTAAGGCGATGGAATGAAATCAGTGACATCTGCCACTCATGCTCTCTTCCTCCATCCTGTTTGCCCATAGCCCCCCTTTTCTCCTTTTCTTTTTGTAATGCTCGTGGTTTTCATCCCATTCAAAGGCCACCCCCAATTCTGTCCCCCCACCCCCCAGTTTCTCCTGTAATTACTCTGGGGAATGCATTTGAAACTGAATCTCTTTCTTTCCTTCATTCTTTGGCCCTTTATGGTTGCTGGTTTGGGGATGTCTTAATATTCCCATTTGAACTATCTCCCTTCATAAACTTCAGTCATGTCCATTTTTATTTTGTCTCTGAGGAAATCAAACAACATGTCATGGAAATGAAGTGCCCAGCACTTAACATGATCCCATGCTGATTGTTACAGGCTTCTAGGAATTGTCCTACTCTCTGCTCTTGGTCCCCTATTGTGGTTGACCATCTCCATACCAATCTAAATAAATGAAATCTAATTAAAAAAAGAGGACACAACAGTCTCCCAACTCCCTGTTTAAAAGCTGAATGAATAACATTGAATCATCTCCAGTAGGAAATTTATGAGGCTGAGAGTTAGGGTCCTGATCCTGAACTCCTTACTCATACACTAATCCTCACACATTTGATTTATCCTTTCAGCTTCGGTTCACACAATGACTCATAAAAATAAGTGATGTAGGATTGGGCCCTTCAGAATCTTGCAATGATGCAGTTTTCCCCAGCGTTTTCTTTCATTAATGTGATTTTTAACTACTGGCTACTCAGGCAGAGAAAATATACTCAGAATAGAGATTTTATTTTTTTTTTAATCCTTACTGCAGCATGTAAAGGTAGTAACTTGTCAGAGAAGGATTTGATCCAAAAAGCATACAGGTATGCCTGTTAGATTTCTTCAGTAATAGATTTGTATCTCCTCTGTGTCAGATTAGGATCATTGCCAAATGGGATCATACTATTGTGTTACAGCATGGGTGCTCCCTATTATAGTGCTCTAAAGTATCTATTTAGAACAAGCTGCTTAAAAAAAAAGAGAAAGAAGAAAGCAGAAAAAAGAGAAAGAAAAAGAAACGAAAAAGAAAAAGAAAAAGAAAAAGAAAAAGAAAAAGAAAATGGAAAAGAAGAAAAAGAAACAAAAAAGAAAAAGAAAAAGAAAAAGAAAAAGAAAAAGAAAAAGAAAAAGAAAAAGAAAAAGAAAAAGAAAAAGAAAAAGAAAAAGAAAAAGAAAAAGAAAAGAAAAAGAAGAAAAAGAAAAAAAAAAGAAAAAGAAACGAAAAAGAAAAAGAAAAAGAAAAAGAAAAAGAAAAAGAAAAAGAAAAAGAAAAAGAAAAAGAAAAAGAAAAAGAAAAAGAAAAAGAAAAAGAAAAAGAAAAAGAAAAAGGAAACCCAGATGCTTTTTTGCTTGTATTTCAAACTGTAACACAGATCACCACCAAAAAGGAAACAAAGGAAATTCTAGACTACAGTAAAACCTGATCTGTTTAGTATATGCCCTTAAAACTTAATGTGCTCGGTTAGGATCCAGTTAAGTGCTCTGTCGCTAAAACTTGGATTGAAGCAGCCCTGCTGTAAAGTTTCTTTCCTGATGTCATTTTAAAGTGAGAAGAGGCAAGAAGAGAAACAAATTGACACGTACTGTGATAAATTCCTGTAATGGATTAGAAACAGTGCACTGCTGTCACTGAAGTCAGAAGAACAGAACCGTTTGGGAAATGGTACAGAGATGCTGGCTCTGGTTATTTCTTCCAGTGGAGGAATAAGAATGCTGGAAACTTGCCTTGTGTGTGTGTGATCTGGACTCAAGTCCCTCAGGAAATGCATTAAAAAAAAAAAGGGAGGTCTTGTTGCTAAAGGGTATTGTTTGGAAAAATATACAAAACAACAACCAGCAAAAGAAACTGCTTTTGTAGATGATGGGAAATATCAGGAATGGATAAAGTTATTCACACTAGGCTGAATTCTCATGTCTGTCTTCCTATCTGAGAGTGAATAAGAAGGAAACTTAGGATTTCTTCTGTTCCTGCCTCTTCAGGTACTCAACTCAGGAGGTCCCATCAGCGTTTTAAAAAGGCCAATTTTGCAGACCACTGGAGAGGCAGAAGACGGCTTGCTGACTGGTTGGAATCCCATTTATTTTGTTTTCTTCTTCTGTTTTGGGAGAGTACATTTTGGTATATTTAGGAGGTTACCCTCCAACATCTGGGAGTAATTTTCACACCAAATGATGGGAAGACAACCCTCGGTTACACCATTGATTCCTGCCCTACTGCTGAAAAAAGCACATCTCCATGTGTGTGCCCTGCTTGCTTCCCAACTGGGGACAACCAGAGAGGCTCCCCTCCTTTGAGGCCCCTTCTGCTGGGGTAGCTCTTCCTCAGGGCTGGAAGTCCACAGGAAGGAATCCAACTTCCCCCATTCTCTGCCTCTGAGCAGCTCCTGTTCTACAAAAAAATGCATTTTTCTGACTCCTCCCTGTTCACCCTGACTTGAGAGGAGAGTCTGGGTTCCACCACTGGTGATGTCCCATTGCTTCCCTATCACCCCCCCAGTGTATCCCAACCCCCCTGCATGTACGTTAGAAAGACCTGATGCTTTTTTGGGGGATTAAAATACAGACATTTTGCCCCAAACTAACAATGTATTTCAAAATGTGAGGAAGGAACAGGAAGGAGGCAGGGAGGGCTTTTTCAGAGCAAAGTCTACCTGGATGGTTTTAATGGAGGTATAGAACCTCCATTAGTGTGAAATATTTTTATTTATGAACTAACTTGCACTCTCACTTGCCTGAGATATCATTTTACTGTCATGTGCAAAGTGATGCGATTCTTTGGTGTCTTTCCCTGCTTTAAGTGTACCCACAGCCTGAATGGGTTATTTGGGGACCCATTTCCAGTATGTGGATCTCAGATCAAATTGCACAATGACAGATCAGAGGTCTGCTTTGAACAGGAGCAGCATGCAAAACAGTCTTCCTGGTGAGGGATTTTTAGGGTGATTTATAATCAGGGAGAGTTGTAGAAAACACATGTGATGATGATAAGGCAAGATGTAGCACTAAGATACCATCAGTGGAAAAAGCAATACATATTTTCATACATGTAAAATGACCAATAACAAAAGCCCTCCTTTAAAATTATCCTCTGAGCAACTTGTACCTCTGCAAACACACACCTCCATATAGCCACAAAATCTGGGGCAGAGAGAACAGAAAAAATCCTAAGGCCAGCAGCCAGCACAAAATGAAACTATTGAGACTCAGAATACCACAATATCAGAGCAAAAGCAGGAGTATGGGGAGGGGTCCCATGGGGCTGGGGAAAAGGGGAGTAGCAGGGTAAAGCCACTGTGGGCTAACCTGGCTTTTGCATCACCTGAGTGCAAGTGCCACCCACACTGCTGCTGACCCATGGAAAGCTGGAGCACTCAGACAAGCCATGTGCTGGAGATCATGGGGATCTCCAGCTGGCAGCAGACATTCCAGCTGCAGAAGGGGGCATTGCAAAGATTGTGGCACCAGATCTCAGGCACAGACAGCCAAGGGGCTGAGCAGCAGTCCACTTCCACCTATGACCACATGTCCTGGGTTCTGTAAATTAGAAGGGGCCATCTGCTCCCTGTAGACCTGAGAATGGATTGTCTTAGATTTGTTGTCTCCAGCAGCAGTGACTTAAGCACTTTTAGTGGAGGAACTGCTCTGGTGATCCCTACTTTCCCATTTTGGCAGCAGAGAAGAGCTGTCATCAGGATTCATCTGACCTACTATTGTTCATCCCCTTTTCCTTCAAACTAGTAAAATTTCCTGCTGCTTTCCTGTGAGTTAAATACCAGGGATTTAGGATGAGCAGAGCAGCAAATCATCTGTTGGCTCTTGCTTCCCCTCTCTCCCTCTCTGTCTCTCTCTGCAAGCAGCACTTCCTCCAGCACTGATTTATATTTGGTTCCACAGGAAGAGAAGCCGCTGGGGAGGTTTCAACCTTTGACACCACAGTCACCAGAGACCTGAAGCTGAGCTCATGGCTTGCAAGAGCAGCTGTGTGGATGCCAAGAGAAGCCCAGCCTGCTTCCCTGTCCTCACTCCCACCCCATTTGTTGAGGGTTTTGGTGTTTTGGATGGTCATGATGGATGTGAAGTAAAGCCATGATTGTCACCAGGAGGCTCCCCATGCCTGTTATGACCAGGAATCCATGGTGTGGGTGAGTGCCCGAGGCACTGCTAAAAAGTAATGGTGCCTACAGTAGTGTAAAGCTCTAAAAACGATCCCTTTAGCTCTGGCTACAGTGGCTGAATGCAGAGCTCAGGAGCCCTGAGTTTCCTCCAGACTTTAGCTTCAACACAGATCATGCCAAGGTGTCTCTTATGCTGAGCTTCCTAACTGACCTGTGCTGTGTGAAAAACCCTTTCAGATCTCCAAACAGAAGGTGCTTAAAAATATCAGCTTGAATATCTTAATTGAATGTGGCCTCCTGATTAGAACAGAGGGGAGCTCAGACTGCACCCCCTGTTCTTAAGAGAAGCCCTGGGCATTTGGAAGGAGGTCGTTGCTTTTATCACCAGTGGTCAATAATGATCTTGCCACCAAAAGAGCAGTTTTGATTTGTCCATTTAGGCAGATAACCACAGAGCTACATGTGTTGATCACACCCTTTTACTTTCCTGAGGTGGTGCCCGTGGCCAGCTGGCAGCCAGCTCACCCTGCTGCCCGAGGTTTGGCTGGGACAGGTACACAGCCAGGGCTGGCCTGGCTGCAGGGCTTCATCTTCATGCAGGCTGGCCTGGCTCCCACCCCGAGGCTGTCACAGGTGACCTGCAAGGGGCTCTGCTGCCCAGGGGATGAGCAGCTTTCAGAAGTGAAGCAGCTGCTGCCAGCCCTGCCTGCTCTGCTGTGCTCTCTGGGAGTCCTGCCATTGCCTGTCTCTGGGGTCATCTTCCACCCTGAAGCATCATCCACCCTGGCATGTGCCCCACTGCCTTGGCTGTACAGTATGGGATTGCTGAGTAAACAGCTCAAACTGCCTTTTGTTCATCTTTTTAATGGCTCTCCCCTGCATGTCACACTGGTCAGGAACAGAATCCATCCATTAGCTGAGCCATGAAGCTGAAAACCTTCAAGCTTCTGACTTGCTAGTTCTCAGCCAAGTGTTTCAGCTATCAGAGCTCTGTGTAGGGTACATGGATACTTCTACTTGACTGCTGTGACAGGTGGTCTTGAAAATACTGGTTTCCTAGCTTTTATTCTGACTTAAAAAAAAATAAATGTCAGTCAACTTGACTCTCCTAGGATCTGTTTTATTTCAATAGGGAAACAACTTACTAATTAGGGTAAGACTCTTTAAGAAAATATGTTTTCTATTCCACTGATAGTCAGTTACAAGCGATAACACTGTTAAATGTAGTGCCTAATAAATCCAGAAAAACTACCCAATAAATGTAAGTAATAACAATGATTAACAATAAATTAAATGCAGAGAACTAGGAATGTACCACATTATTTTTAACTAGTCTGGTCCATCGGGTTCTTATTATTCAGTTTGTCCTCCACACCTGGAGTTTATTAGAGTGTAATACAAACTAAACAGTCCCTCAGAGAGGCCATTGGAAGGGCTTAGTATAAAACAATATACAAGTTTAATAGTTGTAACTGACCTTTTTTCTTTTGCAAAAACGTATCTTGGTAACTTGATGCTTACAGAGATGTAATGCTTTTTTACATAATCCTAATGGGTAATTTTCTTTTTGGTTTAATGTAGATTATTTTTATTCACAAGACAGCAAGACCTATGACCAAGTCCATGATCTCCTATTCTTCCAGACATAGAATAGTTACTCAAGAGTATTTTTCTTTCTTCACCCATTTAAAGATCAAGCAAGCAAAAGGGTTAATGCTGTAGGCTCTACAAATGATGAAAGTGCATGGTTAGAAATGACTAAACTTCACCAGAGTCATGCCTGGCTAAAGGTTTTAAGCAGCTTAAAGTTCAGGGTTGTTCAGACTCAGGTGGCTTTTTTTTTGGCACAGTGCAGAGATAAGGTTCATTTGCTGCAATATGAATCCAGACCTGACCTTTAAACACTTCTAAAGTTGGACTAGGGGCGTTGGCTGAAATCAGTGTATTTTATTAATACATATCCATGAGTAACAACCAAATATTCATAATGACAAATGTTGCTTGTAGCTGGAATTTTGAGTCAGTTTTCCTTTGGATTTTCATTTTAAAATGTGGAAAATTATAATTGCCTTTTTTTTTCTCTTTCTTTCTCTTCCTCTTTCTCCCTCCCCCTTCACTTTTGAAACCACAAGCTATGGGCAATAGTAAATTCACAAGACAAAAGATTCTTCTCTAAATTTTTTGCCTGAATTTCCATTGTTGCACTTATGCCATCTATTGGACTACAGTGTTTTTCTGTCCTATTCCCTCTTTTTCAAATAAAACATACTTTAATGTCTCTTAGGTTTTTAAATGCTTCTAAAACTTAAAAATAGTGGTCAAAAGAGGCGTTTTCCTCACACAATGACCTGTAATATTTTGTGCTCTGTGTTTCCAGTGTTGCACTACTTCTCTACACATACCAAACCCATACGTTGTTTCAGACTAAAAATCCCTTTGTTTAGATGCCTTTACATGCTCCAAACCAGAACTGCTGACACTGACACTGCAAATTAGCCCATAAACCCACAAAAAAACAGCTCAGAAACAATTAAGAGAGAATGTTAATTCAGAGCTGTTCAGAGGTGCAAATAAGTCAACTAACATGTGGAATTTGAAACAGGGAACAGAAATATTTCTTTATAGTCTACATTATCTTCAGACCTACTCATCTTGCAGGATTGGCTCCAATTCTTACTCACTCAAATAGTCTTGCCAAAAACCACATACAGCTTGCTCACTCTAAGCCTTCATTTTATAATCAAAACCATTTTCATTTTGATTCATTCCCCCTTCATTTTAAGGGATGAGAAACTATTCCTTGTTTCTGGAAATATCATCTTTGCTTCAAACACAGACTTCACTTGCTTGATAAAATAACCAGGCAAACACTACAAAAATAACTTATTTTGAAACAAATAAAGGAAAAGTACAATTGCCAAAGACTTTTCAGGTGTGTTGGTTTGGCTTGCTTTTTATTTTCTAAGTATCTCTGGCAGGGGAAAAAAATCTCAGAAGGAGTAATATATGTGGATAATTTTGTAAAATCAGCCAGGAAAAATGGAATTTGCTGTTGCACCAGGAGGATTTATCTTAATGGCTTATAAAGCCATTGGCCAATGAAGTTGGAAGTGTGGCTCCACTTCTTTAAATATGATATGGTCCATATTTCTAAAAAGTTGGAGTTTGAAAATTAAAAAGCCCTACAGATCCTGGGGTGGAAAGACAAATGTAAGGTGCTGTCACGTGGGTGATAAACACTCAGGTTGTGTTGGGGAATCAAGTTCTAAGGCAGGACTGTCCCTGGCCACCCAGAAAGGTGTTGATTGCCAGCAGGTTTTCCTGCCCAGCCACTGGCTCAGGTTGGAAGGGACAATAGGGGTCACCTGTTACAATATCCTGCTCAAGCAGGGTCATCCTTGAACACAGGGCACAGAGTTATGTCCAGGTGGTTCTTGAGTATCTGCAGTGAGGGAGACTCCACAGCTCCTCTAGGGAATCTGTTCCAGTGCTCAGTCACCTGCACAGTAAAGAAAGGGTGATGTGCTGCTCTGTTTCTGCATTTCCACCACTCCAGTGCTGGATTCACAGAGAGTTTGAGGCTGTCTTGCCACAAAGGCTTCTGGTGCTCATTGCTTTTCGTGGGGTAGGAGGAAAAAAGTGTCTGCAGCTGCCTCTTGCCAAAATGATCCAACCCACCTGTGTCCTTGGGAGTGCAGCTTCAGCCACCATGGGCCCTGCTGACATTAATGAAAAATTCACCAAAACCAGGAGAAACTTGAAGGGTCCTCATTGCTTTTGCTGTCACTTCTCTTACCAATGGGGAAAACATGCTGGGTTTGTAGTACATGGATCTGCTCTCATTTACACTGATGTACCTTTATTCAAAGAGGAAGTCCTGGGTTACTCTGACTCAAGGTCTGCCCCTGGGAGCCGTCCCGAGTTGTTTTAACAAAGCTGTGCTCTCCACGCTATCATTTACATAACTGGATGTCTGTCCTGCTTGATCCATGCCCTCATCAACATGCTTAGTGCGAGTGTTATTTGATTTGATTTATTCTGCTTTCTTCCGAATCATAGATTGATTCCACATAAAAATTCCTGGGGAAATCAGGCAGTTTCTGTGTAGCACTTGATTTTCTCTACTGCAGCCCCCCTGAAAACCATAGTCTGAAAAAGAAAGGTACAGAGGCTGAGAATCAAAGCAGAAGGCTTCTGCAGTAAGCTGAGACTCAAATAAAAATGCACAGACATAGGTAATGATGGCTTGGAGAGGAACAGTTCTTTTGCAATTGAATGTATCGAGCATCCAAACAAACAGTAGATTGTTTCTTGGGTTTCTTTTTTCTTCTTTTTTTTTTTACATAACATATCTTTTGGGAGTCAAAGCCCTATGTATAATTAAGGAAGTTTCTTTTTTAACCAGATGCATTGGGATGTGTGCTCTCTAAACAAAATAAATAACCATTACAATATGAGAACCATGGGGTCATTTTATCCCCGCCTCCCCTCCCTCCGCTTTGAATTTTCTCTGTGGAAAATCAGACGCCATCCCTGCTGCCTCCTAGGAGCAGCACTGTGATCTTGCAGGCCCCTGCACCATGGGACCCCCTGTGCTGGCAATCAGACAGCAGTGTAGACCATCTCTGGGAGGAACAAAGACTGCACAGAGGTGGGAGGGTGGGCTGGGAAGGAGGAAGCCAGAGCATCCCTGGGTGCCCTCCTTCCCAGGCCTTGTATTGGCATAGAAATGATTTCTCCTTATTGATTCCTGCCCTTGTTCATGTGCATGTCCCAGGAGGGTGTTTTTGCTATGCTTGTGCTTATGTTTTTATTTGTACAGGGCTTAGGTGTCTATTGGAGAAAAGTGATACCCAGGATGTCATTATGGTGTGACTGGATTGGCATCTAAAAAGCACATGCATGATAGGATCTGCCTTGGAGGCAAAATCCTGCCCAGATCAAGGACTGCTTGTGCCCTGAGTGCTCCTAGAAAGCACCAGCCCTCAGAAACTATTTTAAAGGTGCAAGCAACTGATACAGACAGAGGGTAGCAGGACACATGACAATAAGGAGGAAAACAAGAGTTGCTATGACCCGAGTGAGCCCAGGAGTGAGTCTTGGCGTGCCTGTGAGAACATTGGCTACCTGGGAATCTCTCCAGCACAATCAGTAGGTTTGAGAAATTAATAAGACATTTTCAAGAAAGATGGGAAACCTGGACACAAATTATTGCTGACGCAAATGAATGAAAAACCTAAATGGACTGCATGGGGAGTGCCCAGAGGCAGAGTAATACTGAAAACCAAGCTTGTGGCTCAGGCATTTTGGTAAATCTTGCTGTCCTTCAGATCTTGCAGGCTGAGATTCTTTTTCAGTGCAGGCAATGTTGACATGTATGGTTTTTGGTTGGTTTTTTTGGGTTATTTGGGGTTTTTTTGTTTGTTTGTTTGGTTGGTTTGTTTTGTTTTTTCTTTTTCCTGAGGTATTTACATGGAGACCTCTTATCCCATGTTTAAAGAAGAAAAATCCACAAAAGCTAAAATTCACCCGGGGGCAAAGACTCTGCTCTTGGACTTGACAGATGTCTGGCTGCAGTCCAGATAGTCTGACTTCCAGTTTGGGCATTTGGGGAAGAAAGCAGCCCTTGGGACTAAGCAGATGGAAGGGTTCCTTGCAGTGTCTCCCACAGGGTAAGGGATGAGGGGATTGGACAGATGATTTCAGGGTTGGGTTCTGACTGACCTGTGCTCCTGACAGCTGGATTGGGTTGTTCCAGGGAGGCATTTCTGGAGGGACTCTGCATGGCCAGAAACCTGCAGAGCATGTGGATGTCATGTCTTACCAGCTGAGGTGGCTGATGGACATGAGGGAGTAGCCCACAGGATGGAGAAAGGAAGGTCTGTTCTTCCTCCATGGCCTTGGTTTTTCAAGAAGGATTTTTTGTGTCAGGAGTGTTCCTCACTCACCAGGATGGAAGTCTGTGTCCCACCATGCTGACCCAACATTTTCATCCTTATCTTGGGCTGCAAAAGCAGGACAGTCAGCAGCAATCAGACAAATCATGGAGAGGTCCCCAGTGTTCCACAGATGCAGAACTGGGAAAGACTGGTGATGTTAGGACTGCAGCATTTCCCATCCCCAGCCTGGTCCCTTGGCAGCCACAGGCTGGTAGCCTCAGGTGTCTCAGTGAGATCCAGAGCCCATGGAGTTATAACAGACTTAATGACAATGTTCTTCATCCTTTTTTTCTGAAACATTATTTCAGGGCTTGGGCCATTGGCTCTCCCTGGAAGCAGTGCCCAAGGCCAGTGCCATGGGACTGGTATGATCTGCCAATAAACACTTTGAATCTTTTCAATGTTGGAGCAGTGGTGGGAGTGAAGGCTCATCTATTCCAAGCCTTTCCCCATATTTTTTCATGAATATGTCAGGGCGACCTCAGGGCTAGCCTAAGCCAACCTGCTCATTCCCACCAAGCCAGGAGATACTCAGATTTAATTTACCAACTTGGAGGCTTTCTGAGGCAGTGAGATATCTTCAGATGAAACACTATATTTCAAGATGATTATTGTTATAGTTAATGGAAAAGCAGTTTATATGAAACACTCTGTTCTCTCTGTGTCCCACACTTCTACAGGACATTCTGGATAACTGGTACCATAAAAGTGTGCTTTTGGCAGGATTCAGATAGCAGTAAAGTTAAGCACTTTAGATTACAACTAGGAGAGAGGAGGGGGAGAAAGGAAATTCCTTTGAAAATTATAATTTCAACATGATAAAGTTGGCTGAAGAAGTGCAGCAACAGATAAAAATCAGCCTTGGTAAAAGGCTGTGACCATTCAATAAAACAGTGAAACACTGAAATGTGCAGAATGTGTTTTACCATGAATTAAAAGTGCAGAGAGTTCATCAGTGAGCAGCAGTTAGCTAATGAGAAAAGCAGATCCATGTATTTAGGAAATGTAAAGAAAACTTAAACCTTGTAAATTTTTATGCGCTACCCTTTGCAGCAAAATATGAAAACCAGGTTAAAAGAAAACACTAAAAAAACCAAACTCCCCCCTCCCCCCAAAAAACCTCAACCAAAACCAAACCCACTGAGTATGTCCATAAAAAGAATTAGGTCACCTAGT
The DNA here is from genome assembly GCA_013400575.1 of Peucedramus taeniatus. Taxonomy (NCBI): domain Eukaryota; kingdom Metazoa; phylum Chordata; class Aves; order Passeriformes; family Fringillidae; genus Peucedramus; species Peucedramus taeniatus. Next base: position 278,225 of record WBNO01001362.1, on the reverse strand, counting down.
CAAAAGAGAAAAAAAAAGAATTTAGAAAAAAACCCACTATTGACATATTGAGAACAGAAATACTGAGACATAGAAAAATGCTAATTTTTAATTCTCCTGAACATAGTTTTTATTTCTCAGTTATTTCTCAGTTAAGCCCAATCTGCTGGAAATATTGAATAATGGATATGTTACATAGGTACATCCTCAGAAGGACACCTAGACATGACAAGGACAGTTTTATCAACTGTCTATTGAAGGTAAATGGTTGCCCTAGAGTCAACCAGAAATCCAGAGCAGTCTCCGGAAGAGAAAAACATATAGGACCCTAGATTTTCATAGCTTGTTCATAATTTAAAAAAAAATCCCCTGGAAGGTACCATACTGGAAAATCCAATCTACAAATATGCCTTCAGGATAGCCAAGAGAGTGCTTTTAAAACTAAGGCAACAGTTGGATAAACTGATTTAAAATCACGTGTTGAGTAGAAGCAATGTTAATACATTCCAACTTATGAATCTATTAGTCTGAGAGGTAATTTTTGCACAATATGAAGCTCTTTCAAAATCTATCAAATACTTTATCTTTTAATTTTTTTTTCCCCTAATTGTTAGCACCATTGACACCCTTTATACATACAGGAGCAGCCTCTTTGCTGGTGAATCTTTAGAGGAATGTAGAAGGCTTCAAGTACATCCCTCCTTTGTGCAGGCTAGATCCTCCCTAGGCTGGCTGCCCTCCAGTGTGCTTGGGAGAGCATGAAGCACCATCCAAGCTCTGCCTTGAGCACTGCTGCCTGCAGTGCCCTTAAACCTGTGGCTGGCTGAAATGATCTGAAACATGCAAGGCCAAATGAAGTGCTGGCACCTTGCCACCAAAACTCCCAGATATTAAAGCACATTCATCTCGGAGGAGCAGTTGTCCTGGATCAGGTGGAGATTGGCATAAGGGAACTGCAGACTGGCTGCCTGATTCCCTGTTTTTCTGTCCATGCACAGTGCCTTCAAACAGTCCCTGCTCTGTAAAGCCACCATGTAGGATTGCAGGATACCTCAGGCTGGAAACAGAGTCAGCATGTCTCTAGTCCAACCTTCAGCTCAAACAATGTTCAGCAATGAAGTTGGAGTAGGTTCATCATGGCTTTATCCAATTGTGCTCCCAAAACTTTCAAGGATGGAGACAGCTCTGTCTCTTGGGACATCCCACAGCTTGATTGTCTTCATGGCAAAAAACTCTCAAATAATGCCAGTTGTCTCCTGTCATCATGCAGTGGCTTTTATTGCCATAAGGTCTCTGGATCTCTGATTGTGTCTTATCAATATCAGCCTCTTAGCTACTGGAGGAGGTTAAACAACTCTGGAGGAAGTAAATTGATTTCACACACATGTACATGGTTGGGATAACTGAAAAACTAATCAAAGTCTACTGAGAACCTCTGCAAATGCATTAAAGCAAACTTTCCCAAAAACTGCAGCAAGTTTTTCTTTCTGCTTCCCACACAGATCCTTTTGTGGTCAAGCTGGAGTGTCCACTGCCATGCAGCAGCCAGGAGCCTACTGATCTACCCACAGCTGGAAAGGACATTGCAGGTTCTGCAAGAGACCCTGCAGAGGTGGCTGGGTCTGTCTGAGGCATCCAGAGCTGCCAGCCCCTCCTGACTGACCTGCAGGTGCTGGGGAAGGCTGCCTGATCAGCTCACTGGGAGTGGGCTTGGTTTCCTGGTCATCTTTCACAGACCCAGGATTGCAGAGATCTCAACTTAAAAAACAGGGACTTATCATGATCAAAATCTCCTTAAATTTGAAGCAGGCATCTACAGTAATCCTGTAGATGTCAAATCTGACCTAGAGGACATATACCCACCTCCCTTCCTACATAATATACAGTAGCAGTTAACTGTAATGAGTGGTAATATAACTCAAGTGCCAAAGGGATTAGACACAGAGGGTCCAGCATAAAACACAATACTCAGGGTTTATTCTTTTTATTTTTTTTTTTCCCTTTAATTTTAATGTGGTGGGCCGGGGCATTTGTATTTAATCCCGTTGTTGCATATACATTGCGTTATTTTCAGGCTATAAAATTTATATTCCTCTTCAATTAGATTACAGCTCAACCAAAAAAGAGGGGATTCTGCTCTGTGAATGCCATTCCAGTTCTTAGAGAGCACAGGCAATTGTCACCTCTTTCCTCCCCTCTCCCCTTGTCCCCCCCGTCCTGCTCCTTTCCTTAACTCAGCTGTGCTGCAGCACTTGATCAATTGCAACAGCACCAGAAAAAAAAGTTAGTCATACATGATCAGCAAAATGGCCCAAATGATGTCATCCATCAAGATGGACATCGCAATTTGCCAACTATTTTCTCATAAATCAAATCATAGTCCCACAAGGAAGAAGAGCAGCTCATGAAGAGCCAACATGGCAGCAGTTATCGGCAGACTGAGAGAAATGCTCCCTCAAGTATACAGTAATTATTTTTACTCGATGGGAAATAAAGAGGGGAGAGATGGTAGTGTAGAACTGGAGAGTGTCTGCCTCACTTCATTACTATTCCCTAGGCAAGGGGCGCAACATATGCTTTTCATTGTGAAGCCAATAATTTTGAATCTTGGGACAGGTGAAAACTTAAATGACATTTGCAAACCTTGATTTATTTCCCTGCTTAACTCTGGAACATGCCTTAGATTTAGCTCTATAAGTTTCAATAGATTAGTGGCCAGTGTCACTGAATTTGCTGTGACCTTTAGCAAGTCTTTCCCTTTTTGGATCAGTTAATTAAATATTTTGGATACTAATAATGCCTTACTTAAACCATGCCAGTTTTCTTGTTGTGTACACATATGAAACAACAGGGGGATAGCATGAACACTTGAATTTTTTATTGAGATTGTCTCTTGCATTTTTTCCCCTTTCTTTCCCTCGCTTTCTCTGTTTTTCCCCTCCCATGTGCAATTTTACTTGCTGGAAATCTCATTAAAAGTTATTTATGAGCTGCTAGTGATCCCGTAAGAATTACACCTAATTCAGTCTGTAAAGCTTTTGAGTTACATTGCTTCCCAGGAATAGTCCCTACAGCAAGAAGGACCACCTTTCCCATTGTTTGACTTTCGTTATCATTAGTATAAATACTTCATGAGAGGTTCCTTACAAATGCAGAGCGGCTCATTGACAGGATTTAGGCACCAAGTGCCGTTTGGTATGTTAAGATTTTGTTTCCTGATTCTTTGATTCATGCCATTTTACATGTGGGGGAAACTAATGGTTCATAAAGGTGACATCATTTGTGCAAGACTCACAGAACGTGTCAAGAAAAGTCTGTTTCCCTGAAAACAGCCAAAGGTTAATAATATTATGGTCTAGAGTTGTATTTGCTAATCAAATTAAACCTGCTAGGGAAACTTCAGAGGGGTTAGGAATTCAAGGCAAACATTCTGTATCTCTATAAAAGTGAAGAACTTGCTTCTTTCTTAGCCTCTAATTTTATTGTCAGGCTGCATTTTTAGAAGTTTTTCAGGGTGACTGTGAAAATGTACATAATATGTTCAGGCAGCCACATAAAGTATTAGATATCCTGATTTTTCTGTAAGACTTGGGACTTTGTGCTCTTCTATATTAGTTGTTTACCATTTGGGGTAGTTGTCATAATAATAAGACAATGAATAGAGGTTTCTTATTTTCCTCCAGTAGTCAGATAAGCTTAGAAAAATAGAGCAGTTAAATCATCTGTCAAGGACTGTAATTAGGAAATATAGATTGGGAAAATAAATGAGAATTGGTAGAATCTTTTTGCTAGGCCAGGCAGACACCTCATTGTTCTGTGATATTGGAAAGGCAACAGGTGACAATCAGATCTTCTCCAGGCACCAGTGTCTGACCACAGACACATCTGAGTGTTTGGGCATCTGATTCACTTAATTGTGAGTAAACATCTGCTTAATTTTAGCATTTACAGCTCTCAAGCCAAATCGGGTCAGTTTATAGTGCTAGAGAATGTAAGCACAGCAAGAGATGATCTCTGCTCCAACAGGGAAAGGAAGCAGGACTAAAAGGGGAGTGTGATCCTCTTCCTTTACTGGTGTGAAGTGGAGAGGCTTTAAATTTGCTCACCAAGGTGAGTGAAGTCTGCCAGAGGGCTGAGAACTGAACCTCAGTCTCAAATCCCAGCCTTGACCTGTAGCCACATAAAGCCTGTCCTTCCTCCTACCCCTGCTAATTGGTTTACCCAGCCCACCCAGTGAACATCAAAAACCCTTCCAGGTCAGCTCTCAATACAGGGAGAAATTTCAAGGGGGGAAAAATAGCTCACTTGGGATGAAGCAGGCTTTGTTTCATCAGCTGTCAGGAAGAACTCCTGCTTTTGTTTGAAGGAGGAGTGAGGACAGGAAGAAAGTGAGATGAAATTCATGTTATTTTCTAACCAGCCAGGGAGAAGCAGGAGGTGGACAGAGACTGAGATGACCTGGTTCATCTGCCTTGCTTTTGAGGGTGGCCCTTCACTGATCTCAGCTGTGCAGACCTGGAGCTCCTCTCTTGCTCATCCTGACCCAGGCTGATGTCCAGGAAGTCACTGTGGAGTGCAGAGAACAGTATGTAACATCTTACCAAAAAATAAAACACAGAAAACTCTTGTTTTCCTAAAAGCAGTAAAGGACACAAGGAGGCGTGAAGATTGAAAGTATAACCTACTTGGAGATTTGTAGCCCAGACTACAGAAAAAAATGAAACAATGTTATACCAAGATACTCTAGAGAATCACTGATAAAAGAATAAAAGATTATAAATGTCTTGTCCTTAATTAATTGTATAGCTCAAAAACAAAGACTACATTTCCTCAGAGTTCTCAGTTTTCCCTCTCATGTAGTACAAAATCAGCACTAAGATTCACAGTTCACTCATACTGGAATTCCACTTGGTGCCATTCCACTTGCAATTGGATTCCCAACTTTTCAAAATAACTCATATTAAAAAAATTAATGGTTATTTTCCTCCAGGCTAACAGGAGCTAATACAAACAGAATATTTCCCTTGTTCACTACAAATTGCATAAAAATCACATGCATTTGATTAAACAAACAAGAAAAAACTGACTCTATCTTCTCAAAACCACGGAACATTACCCACAACAGACTTTCAGGTCTAGGTTTAAGGGCAGAAAAATTTTGTTTGCTCTTATCAGGAGAGAGGCTGCTGATTAGTGTTGGCTAATGGCTGAGGCAGGACTCTGGGAATCCACCCTCCAAGGTTCCCCATGGCTCCTGCCTTTGACTTGTGATGGGAAGGCCATTGTGGCTCTTGACAAAACCTTAAGCAAGGCAGTAAGAAGAGACTCAGGTGGATTAGGCATGGACAATGCAAAGCTGAGGTGTCTGGGGCAGCCCCTGTGTCTCACAATCAGGATTTATACAAGGGAGGACACTCGATTGATGCTGGCACCCGTGGTGGTCCACACTATCCTTATTGCTGAGGCTTTATATTATATATTTCATTAAAGGGAATTACTGTATTAGTAGTTCTACTAGGAATGCATAATTGAACCCAGAGAGAGAGTGAGAGAGAAAGAGAGATAGAGATAGAGATAGAGATAGCTAGAGATAGAGAAGGCTCCTGCTGCAAAATGTCAGTTTAGAGGATCCCACCTTCCTCAGAAGCCTTTGTTCCAGCTGGGTCTGATGGCTCCCAGAAGTCAGGCAAAAGCCCAAAAAGCTTCAATTACAGCCAGATACAATTACCAGCTGGAAAAAGAGAACATACTAAGAATATATAGGTGTGTGGAAGCTACTAAAACAGGGGGGAAAGAATCAAAAAAGGAGAAAGTTCTCTTTCTGAAAAGAAAAACCCCAACAGAACAGGAGAGATGTTTTCTTTTGGAAAGCTCCAACTTGTTCCCTGTGACACGAACATCTCTCCCAGCTTCCTGAGAGCACTGCATGTAGTCTGGAGCAGACCTGCTGGTTCTGGTCCAGTTAAGCTCCTAATAAGTCAGGCTGAAATCTGCTAAAAATTTTCCTTTTCTTATTTCCTATGACTCCACAAGAGTCTGCTCTCCACCAGATAGGATCCTAATCCCAGTCTCTCCTGTATACCCCCAGCATACTCTGTTCAAATTAATGTGAATATTGGGGCAGGCAGGGAGAGAAGAGAATTTCCTTCAGTATCTGTAACCCTTCTCCTTTTAGCCAAGAGAAATAAAAATGGTAATCCCTTACACTTCATTTAGAAAATGGGTTTCCACAGCTATGGAAAGCTGAAGTTGCTATTGTCATTGCTTTTCATCTGATTTCCACTAGGTCTGCAGGCCCTCCCTGCCAACATGACACCCTAAAACGAATGTGTAATGTGGTTGTGATCAGACTAGTCATGGATTAGAACTTCTTCACAGTGAAATTATTTCTTTGCATTTATCTTTCCAATGTCTATTTGCCAATTTTTTATTCAGTGCCATGTTCTGTGGCAACAATTCTTAGTTTTCTGCCTATTATCACTCCTAGACTTCTTTTATCTCTCTTGGCTTCATCTTTCCATTAAATATTACTAGCACTGGAATATTTTTTCTCTCAGATCTTGCATTTCTTCTACTTGAATCTAATTTTGTTGTGGTTTTAATATTTGGCTTGACAGAGAGACAATTTCCTCTGTTCACAGGCTGAAATTGGTTTTGTTTTATTGATAACTCTGTTCATTTCTGCTATCAAATAACCATTACACATTTCATTTGGTACAACTGCTCAGCCACTTAGAATTGCCAATAACTAACAGTGAAAATGTACTGGTAAAAAAGTGGAAAAATACTGCTGAAAAAGACCTCTTTTCAGGCAATTAAAAAAAATTATAAGCTTCACATTAATTAAGCTGAGATAAAGACGAAGCTCAAATATGTAATGTTTGAATGTTAGTTTAGCATTTAAAAATCTGAGATTTTAATATAATTGGTTCCAGCCTCAAACCATTATTTTGGTCAAAAACTTGAAGTTTTCACAGGGCAAAAGAAAGAACTTTGGGTTATAAGCAGTTTTCTGTGCACAAGTGTACAGCTATACATAGACACATATATTTATTCAGTGAAGAGTTTTTTGAGCATCTGTTCTTGTGTGGCAGAGCCAATTGCATTTCATTCTGCCTGGGAGGAGACAATCTGCACTCTGTATGTTTTTCCAGTGGCTGTGCCAGTTAATGTGCAGGATTACTCTGCCTTTTTCCTACCTCTGTTTGGTTTTTATCAAGCTGAACAACAATTGTGTTCAGCTGCTCTTTTGCATGTAAAATAATCTTTGCGTGGATGGCTGCAGGTCAGGCTTTTCCTTTCACTGTGATTTTGATGTGACATGGTAAGTGTGCATTTCACCACCCCAGTGTGTCCTGCTCTCTGGAGCACTTCCCATTCACCCAGGGCAGAGGAGAGGAGCCTTGCTGCCAGTTTAGGATGTCACTGATGTCTTTCTCTGTGACCAGTCTCTGGTTTTGGAAGCTGGGCTAGGATAAATCCTGCTGGACCAGCTGTAGCCATTCTCTGATGAAGATGGGCACTCCTGTTCAGGCAGTAGAAGTTCAGATGTTGGGATGCAGCAGCTGTATGCATCACTCCAGTCTGGAGGCTGAGAGTCTAGTCCAGTGTCACAAGCACTGGCAAGGAAGTCATAGATGTAGACATTTCAGGATAGGTGGTGAGAACACAGTGATTTGCATTTTTAGGAGAATATGGGGTATGTCTGGAACAGCAGTAAGCCTGCAGGATGCTTACAGAGATATGCTTGAAATGGTGGAGACCTAGCTATGTAGCAATGACCTAGGAACTGGAAATTTATGCATATCCTGGACTTCTGCCATGCTTGTAACCGGGAAAACACAGGCTGGAAGAGGCCACGTGCACCCAAAGGACTGCACAAGGGGACAGCTCATGTTCCCTCCTGTGCATTGTAGGGCTTGCCAGAGTGAAGTGGTTCCTGAGCATGAGCACAGCTGGAACAGACCAGCTGCAGAGCAGATGAATTTCACTGTCTGATTGTCTTATCTTCTTTCACGTTCTTGCTCTGCTCCTCCTCCTTCTGTCACAGGGTAAAGCTTAGACCCCTGGGGCAGCAGCAAGCTGCTCTTTCACATGGCTCCCACTCCAGGTCCTCAGGGTACCTGGGGCTCTCTGGGCACTATTATAAAATCAATGAAAAAGCAGATGCTTCTGGTTAGTTCAAAACTTATTCCAAAGAGACAAACAAAAACCTGTGCAATGTAGCAAAGAACTCAGGTTTCCCGCCTGAAAATGGGCATTTTCAGGTGGGAAACAATTTTTAAATTTCTTCTGTACCCACAGCATCTCTGGTGATGATTGAGGGAAACTTGGATTTTGTCATTTTCACCTCTGCTTATTTTGGAGGATCACTGAAGCTGGAATTCAGACCCAAGGTTGGAGCATACTGTGTGCCAGGGCTCTTCCTGCTCCATAGCAGGGGAGTAGCCAACAGTGAAGCAGGAGAACTCGAGTATGGGAAGAAAAGCAAAGTTCTGTGGAAAATGTGTAGGGCAGTGGAAACCTCTCAATTCCTTTATTTGCATGACTAATCAGCTGGGCTTTCTGCTGCCTCCCTACACAGCTAAGTTTATACTATTTATTTTTCACATCACTGCATTTAAATTCAAGTGCAGGAGAGGGGAGTATGGGCACTTTCATTTGTTCAGTATATTTATAAAAGGCCCAGAAATGAACATGTGGCATCAGATGAACACCTGGCAATCAAAGCAGGGAGAGCCAGCTGTTGCCTTTGTAATTGGAATTACAAATTCACACCATCCGTCCTCTCTCTACTGTACCCACACCAGTCATGAAAGCAGAGGAGTTAGCTCTGGGTGCATATGCTTGAAAAGCAGCAGCCAAAGACAATGTTTGGGCTATCTGCTAAAAAAAGAAACTCTCCTTGCCTTTTCCTTGTAAGAAGTGATAGTTTTTAAGCCAGCTGTGCCTGCAACTCCCATTTGCTACAGAATTCTGTCTGTGTCTTTACTGCAGGGCATGCAACTTTCAACAACTTTGCAGTTTGGAAGTTGAACCCACTTCATTCCTGACTTCCCTCCAGCTGATCCTCACAGTATCCTTCGTGCTGGAGTTCATAGGTCTCCCTTCTCCTCTGGCTGGTTTAGCTGCTGAGTTATTGAAGACCATGGGTAATGAAAGATGCCTGTGTTACCCTCCCTTGCAACAGCCTGTACTTCAAGGCTTCGGTCAGGAATCCTATATGTTAAAAAAACAGGGAAGCAAAGAACCAAAGGCATCTTGAATGTACACACTGTGACTAAAGGGAAAGAAAGAGTCGGAGCCACCACTTGAGAACATGTGAGTCAATAAAGTTTTATAAAAGAAGCCCATAAAGCTGCCATGGAAATTTAACCATTGCATGCATCTAGGGTGAGAGCAATTCATTGGTGCTGGAGTAGGACCTTGAGTAGCGTTCCTCTTATCTCCCATGCTGGGATCCCCTATTAAAAACATATGGATGAGGCTAAAGTTCATTACGAGTGACTGCAGTGAAAATAAAAATTTTTAAAAAATGCTCACGTGCTCACACACAAAGAGACGGGAAGAAATTAAGATGGATTTGCAGAGGAGGCTGTGCTCACAGTAAAACACATCTCCAGTGGCGCAGGGCAGAGGGGACTGGCTTCTCTGGTGGCAGCTGATAGACACGAGCACTTGAGCAGTTCACAGCCTCTCTGTTGTCCCCGTCAGAAGATTTGTAGGTGGCTCTCCGCCAGCCACCAGGCTGATGGGTCAGGGGTCGTGACCTGTTGATTTACCAAAGTATGATCAACTCACACAAATTATCGGCGTCAGAGAGCCCTGACAACTTCAATATGATGAGCGATGAGAGCAATTGTTTGTGACATGTGAAAGCAGCGGGAGAGAGCCGCTCTGCGCTGGGCGCGGCGGGAGCGCGGCTGCGGCGGCGGGGCCAGCCCGGTCCCCTCGCCCACCCAGAGCACTGCCTCCCCTGGCTGGGGCCAAACCGAACCTCCGGCCCCCACGGGGAAAAACATCTTCCCAGACAGAGGCAGAAAGAGGCAAGAGGGATTAGAAGCTGTTTCAAGGGATGGCTTGGTTATTTCTTTTTTTTTCCGCTGCTGTTGCACGCAGCGCAAAGAGATGTTGAGGGATGGGGGCTTTAAATCCGACGGGAAGTGCTAAGGGATTCAGATCTAGGAAAACCCTGGAGCTGGTGCTGTCTGTGAGGTTTAATCAAATGGATGTACCAGCTTCTTCGAGTTATCTTTGGGGGCTGTTGTCAAAATCCTTTTTTTTTTTTTCCTCCTTTTTTTCCCAGCTTCATTCACGTAGGAAAAATTTTGCCTGGGGTAGGATGGGAAAATTATAGCTGCTGGGCATTTTGCCTTGATCCTTCAAGTCCTCTTAATCGACTGTGCTATTCAGATGGGGGCAGAGGATAGCAGAGGTAGCTGAAAGGAGGCAGGGAGAGCCGAGGGGTTAGGGCAGGGTGTCAAGTGCCAGTGTCTGTGTGTGTTTGTGTGTTTGTGTGTCTGTGTGTGTCTGTCTCTGTGTCTCTGTGTGTGTCTGTCTCTGTGTCTCTGTGTGTGTCTGTCTCTGTGTCTCTGTGTGTGTCTGTCTCTGTGTCTCTGTGTGTGTCTGTCTCTGTGTCTCTGTGTGTGTCTGTCTCTGTGTCTCTGTGTGTGTCTGTCTCTGTGTCTCTGTGTGTGTCTGTCTCTGTGTCTCTGTGTGTGTCTGTCTCTGTGTGTGTGTGTGTGTGCCTGTGTCTGTGTGTGTGTCTGTGTGTCAATGTCTGTGTGTGNGTCTGTGTGTGTGTGTCTGTGTGTGTGTGTGTGTGTGTCAGTGTCTGTGTCTCTGTGTCTCTGTGTCTGTCTGTGTCTGTCTCTGTGTGTGTGTCTGTCTCTGTGTCTCTGTGTCTCTGTGTGTGTGTCTGTGTCTGTGTCAGTGTCTGTGTCTCTGTGTGTGTGTGTGTGTGTCTGTGTGTTTGTGTCTCTGTGTGTGTGTCTGTGTCTGTGTCAGTGTCTGCATCTCTGTGTCGTGTCTGTGTGTATCTGCATGCTTGTGCAAGGAGGAGGAAGAAAGCCCACAGTCCAGGAGAAGGATTGAGCTCTGAGAATTTTTTTTTTTTTAAAGCTATGGTATTCTTGCAGCAAATGCTCTTCCAGTGACCGTGCCATGATGTGCAGGTACCAGAGATCCCCTGCCAGGCTCGTGGGTGGCCCAAGACTGGATCCCACTCCAGCATCTCCTCCTGCTCTGCTTGGTCCCATGCAGGTGGCTTCACCTCACATTTAACAGAAATAGGCAAACTAGAGCTATTACAACTTCCCCCTGTGTTTTATTCACAGTGGGCATGTTGCTCTCAGCCCACTTCTGTGTCTGTTTAAAACCATTTGTTTACTTTGTGAGAGGAGATGCATAAAAGTAAGTATAATGATCTATTAAGCTATCAATTTTTAATTTTCTATGAAAAATCTGCAGCACAAAATAGATTTTTGGAGCCACCAGAATAGTCAGAGCATATGAACTGGCAGAGATGAAAAGTCAAGGTTTTTTTCATTAATCTTTACCATAATGACCTTTTAAATATTTATTGTGTATGTATAAAAAGGCAGAGAAAGACAATACTTGCAAATATATATGCTTAACCTTGTGTTTAAACCAAACAAAATAGTATTTAAAGAAATACTGAATAAATTATTTATTACCCAGGTCAATGGTTGCAGAAACACAGTTTATACAAAAACATTACAATTCTGGCCATTCTAAGTACTGGCTTTAGAAAAAAATCCAAACCTCTTAATGCAATTTTAATAAACCTAAAAAAAAAGTCATGCTCTTATTTCAAGCTGAATAGTTTGCTGTTTCTGAATAATAATCATTCAAGATCTAAATCTAACCACAAGAGTTTAGTGCACAGATGCAATATACTTGCTGGAAAACCCTTAAGAAATAGCTGTTTGATTCAGGATCTGAGTCAGTAAAACAAGATGTGATGGTTTAGTGGGATTGATGTCAAATAATAGAAAATGAGGACAACTAATGCAGAAAGAAGACTTTTGAGGAGGATTAATTAATAAATTAATAGCTGTGTGCATGGATGGAGTACAAACAAGTCAACAACAGTTCATTATTCCCTTGAACAAATACGATGCACAGATCCTTCCAAATTAAGTTGAACTGTTTGTGCTTGAGTAAAGATCATGTGTGAGTGGATGAATGGATGAATGGATGGATGGATGGGTGGAGAGATAATTTATATATGAGGTGCATACAGACAAACACACGTGCCCACACTCACGCACATGCATTTAAATAAACTGTATTTTTCAAGTGTATATTTTATTGCACTCCAAGGGTCAGACAGGAATACTCTAGCTTTTAATCATATTTTTGACTTGCATGAAATTTTGGTGTGTTTCAGTGGGTGACAGATTAGGTTATGCTACATCAGGAATAGATAAAGATCAGCCTTCTCCACATCATATTTTTATTGCTAGAGATAGTCATGACTTTTTCTAAAAAAACCACACAAAACAAGCCTTTCGTCAGAAAATGCTGATTTCTTGGCATCAAGGCTTTCTATGGAAAATGTTTATGGTTTTGCATTTTTAATTAAATAGGTTTTTTTAATTGTTGGAACATAAGTTTCAAAACAAAAAAATTCCAGATTTTCAGTTCAAAACAAGATTGTTTGAAATGTACGTTAATTAGCATACAAAAATAACAATCCCAGTACTAAAATGAAATGTCTCAGAATGATCAAAACACAAACAGGTTTCTACAGCCCTGAAGTGGTATAATTTTTTTGATTTACAGAAGTTTTCAGGCTTTTCATTGTTTGTCAAAATGAGAAAAGAATTTTTTTTTAAATACACAAGAGATTAGGGGAACATTATTTTACCCAATTTGAGAGTACTGCTCTGGCTAAGCAGGAATATCAGAGGCTGGACAGAATAAATGAATAAATACATTAAAAATAATAGATCAAAGCAATCTGGTTTTGAGCAAGAAAGCACTTCCAATTTAAGGGTCAGCATTTTTGACAGAGATATACAAATATTCACGTGTGTATTAAAATAAAACCAGTGGGATATATAGATCTATACACACATGCACATCCACCCTCTCTAATCACTTTATTTGATTTTTGCAGCTGACTTTTTCTTTTTCACAGTGATGTGCTGCACAAATTTAATGTAGAAACTTCATAGCTAAAACAATCACCACAAAAACCTGGGTTAGTGATTAACTCTGAATGAAGAGTTATAAGCACTCATCAAGGTAATACATGATACAACTTAGCCATTTCCTTTCTCTTTTCAGCTTTTCAAAAGGGGCAAGGGAGCATGAAGAATAAAGCCAGGCATCCTTATTTGGTTGAAATAATAGCCAGTATACCAGAACTTCAGACAAATCCTTCTTGCTTTCTTTCAGCGGCCTCAACCATTTTGATCTCATTTCATCATTGAATGGACCCCTTAACAGAGAGTGACCCCATATTTTAGGACTGAAAACATACACCTTGTTAGTGTGAGTTTATTTTTTTGTTGTTTGAAAAGTGGGCAAATGTAGTCAAAGCTCTCACAAAACATCACAAGAGGCTCTTTCTTCTTTCATGGCACACTGAACATGTAAAGTAATCATTGTTTACAATACGGAGGCAGATAGCAAAGACGTGTTTGTTGTCTCACGCTGTATCTTATTATGCATTAGATTTTGATTTCAGTTGCTTTGCCTTTCCGTGTTATTTTAATTTTGAATGATGATGACTGAAGGGGGAAAAAAAAAACAACAGAGGAACAGAAAAGACAGGATGTGCCAGCAAGACCTGTGGTCCCCTCATTCGGAGCACGCGTAGGCGGGAGCTGGAGCGCGGTGCTCGGCACTGGGCACCTCATTACCACAGGCAAATTGGAGGAGCCAGGGATGGCTGAGAGCACGATGAGGAGAAAGATTAAAAGACTGAAATATGTAGAGACAGGGCAAGTGACGGGGCAGCCCCGCTCCCCAGGCATTGCAGGGAGGGGAATCCTTTCCAGGAAGCCTGAGGGACTCTGCTGTGGAGAAATGGGGTGATACGGAGAAGAAGGGAGACACAAGGGAAAGCTCAGGAGCTTCTGGGCTTGGCTGTGAAAGAACAGTGAGTCCTGGAATAGCCTCCTCAAAGAAGCTGCAGAAAGTCCTTCCTTGGGAATGTTTCAGTGGAGCTGAGCTGAGCATGACAAAATTCCCAGAGGGAGAAATCCTGGCAATGCCCTGGCTGCATCAGCAAGTCATTCACACTCCTGCCTTTTGTTTCTCTCTCCTCCTTAGTTGGTTTTTTGCTTGTTTACTCTGAGTGTTCACATAATTTGAAGCTTAATACTAAAACTGCCTTTTATGTGCTCTGAAGGACATTTATACCCAGCCAGGGACTCTCATTCCACAAAAGCCTCATCAATTCTTCTCTCAGTGCCATGGGATAGATGGTAGCAGCCTGACACAAATGTGCACAAGTTCAGCACGGGGTGATGAGAGCAGCAGTAACTGACTTTTTGCCTTTTTATCTTCCCCAGAGGATCTAGTTCAAGCAGGGATGGAGTTTCTAAGAGGGTTCCCATGCTTGACTCCAACACTGACTTTTGTTTGACTAACAGACAAGAGTTCCATGAATTCTCCTGGAACTGCATCCCTCAAAGTGCTGCCAAGGATGCTGCCAGGCACAGGCAGCACTGACCAGGATGTATTTAAATACTGCAGTCGTGTGGGTAAATTTAGGCTACATACTGAGACTGAATCTGTCTTATGCAGGGCAGAAGAAAGATAACAATGGAAGCTTTGGAGTAAAAAATTGCCTGAAAGGACTTTGAATGTTACTGATATTTTTTTCTCTAAAAAATTTCAAGTTTTTTCAACCATCTCTAGTGAACATATTAGATGAAGAGGATTAGCATAAGAAATATGACTCAATGCAAAACTTGTAAATATTGAACAAAAACTGACAATTAGTCAGGAATGAAAAGGCAAAATATAGTTACAAAAGAAAAAGCAGTTAAAAATTAATTGAAATTACCCCTAAATTAAGGACATTCACTGATGTAAAACCCAAATATTTGGAGATAGGGGAAAAGAGAGATCAGACATTTGCATACAGCCATTGATAAACAGATAGAAAAATAAATGAGAGCTGAGTGTGAGTGATCCAGGAGCCTTGCTTCCAGAAACGACAAAGGAAAGACTTGCATAGATGTCAGCAGACTGTGGATCAGGCCCCAAGCCTTAAGTGGACAATCCAGAATATTACAAATCACTCTTGGGATCAAGCTGCATCGATGTCATCTAATTACAGATAAAACTACAGAGTATTTAACATCTCGTTAATTTAAATACCTGGGGCCATATCATGGCATCAATTTTTAAGTAGATGTCCCCATTGATATCAAAGATGAGTTCACACAATGCAGCCCACATAGCTGAACCTTGAGGGACAAAGCAGACAAAGGGAGGCAGAGAGGGAGATGCAACAAAATATTCCCCTTTCTCCCACTCCCTTTCTTTTCTCTATTATTGGCTCAGTTGCCTGTACCTTTTGCTAGCTGGTCCCTGAGTGTGACTTCTGTAGGCATCATTCTATAAGGGATGATGCTGAGCCACGTTCACAAGATAAGGATCCTCAAGTTCAGTTTTAGGCTCCCTCACCAAAATGACGTATTCAGTAGTGGGAGGGTTATCACATTTCTCTTCCAAGCTGTCAGAGGTTGTCAGAAAGATTACAGATTTTAACATTTGTTCTATTTTGTTTGGTTTTGTTTCTGATCCTGACTAGAAAAATGAGAGAAAATGCAGATAGTGACATTAGACATGTCAGAGAATACTTCAGAATTTTCCTGACAAAAACTGGGTTCTTTAAAAAAGCATTTTTTTAAATTAGGTTTTTAATATTTCTCATCTTTAATTTTTTTGTTCCCAAAAAACTCTCTCAAGTGAAATGAAACAGAAATAACGCCGCTTTTATTTCTTGAGAGTCAGAACATTTCAAACACCTAGGATTTTTATTTTTGCCACTTTTCTTCTGTTCTCTTTTTTTCCTCTCTATCAGCTAGTACAGATTTATACTATCATTGCTATGGTAGTGGTTATAGTCTCCCCATCATCTCCTATTTTTATTTGATTTTTTTTCTGGGGTTTGTTTGTTTGTTTGTTTGTTTGGGGTTGTTTTGTTTTGTTTTGTTTTTCTGTCAACAAAATCTCTTTTAAAAGTTAAAAAGTGTTCAGAGGAAGAACATAGAATGACCAAATGGTTGAGTTTGGAAGGCACCTCTGCAGGTTATCTGTCCAACTCTGAAACAAAAGACACAACAGGGCTTTTGGACAGTTAGCATTTTTCTTCCAGATCAAGCTCTAAGGAATAAGAACAGTGCCAAGATGCTCTGGAAGATAAAATTATTTTTTGCATTTTTTGTCCAGCTACTCCTTGTAACTGTGTGATAACAACAGGACAGGTGTGAAAGTCTCATAAACCTGTTATCTTTGGCTTCAGTGAACTTGTTCACTCCTGCACCAGTGGAAGGCCTGTTCTTATTTAGTGTAACAGCAATACTCCCTACTGTGCCTGAGCCTGTGTTTCAAAACAGGTTGAGGTGTTTGCCCTTTACTTTGCCCTCAAAAAATGTACATGAACACACATCAGATTGTTGCCATGAGTTTTCCTGCTGAGTCCAGTGACTGTTCACAGACATAAAATTAAACCCAGGTTGAAGTACCTTGCTAATCAAACCTTAAAATCAATATAACCACATGGACTTGATACAGCTTCCACTTTAGCTGGAACCAGACACTAAAATGTGCTCAGATTGTTATAAAAGAAGGAATTTGGTCTTTATCAAGAAATAGAAACCCCTTTTTTTGTTATTTAGTTCTACACCTTAGAAGAACAAAATACAGAAAGCTCTGTGAGGTGTACCACATCCTAATCTTGAAGAATCTTTGCCTAAGACCTTGAGGAGGTTAAGATACCTTATGCTGAAACACCCTTTCTCTCCAAATGGGAATTTATTCCAGGGCCTTCATTAAAGTTGAAGGATTCAGCTCTTATCAGGTAATAATACAGGTGTCACTAACAAAGTAGTTAACGGAATAGATGGTGGCAGAAAGGCCACGCTGCAAGAATACGACATTTCCTTTGACTCTATAGACTTCTGCTTTGCAAGTAAAATTTCCACAGTAACTCAGATGCCACATTCTTTTTCTTTTTTTGATATTAAGAATATTTCACCACTACTATGATAAAACTCACTGCCTCTATTGGCCAGTTACCAGGAATAAGTTTCCTGTGGCTATCTTAGGAGAGCTTCGTGTTCCCTAACTTCTGTGTTTCGATTTTGGACTTCTACTTTCTGCAAAGACCAAAATGCTGAATCTGAATCAAAGCCTCTCCAAAGGGTAACCAGAACTCACGGGCTGCAAGGATGACTTCGTCACCTCAGACTGAAATTCTTTTGACTTTCTCAAATGTTTCTGAAGCTCTTTTGGAAACTTTAATAATGAGGATATTTTTCACTTTCTTTGCATCTTCATTAATTTTGAACTAAAGAACAAAATGCTTCAGTGTAAAGATTCAACACCAATTAGTGATTTGGGTCCTTTTAGTTTAGGCCATGAAGATATTCATTCAGCATATGCCAAAAGTGCTCAGCCTTTGCAGAAATCTTACACCTTTCAGAAGACACTAGGGATGCTTCCAAATATGCTAGGAATGTGAAAAATAAATATATTATGCCATTAAATGTGGAGGAGAAAATACCCAATGGCAGAAGCCTTCCAAACCTAGTCTGTCTTCCAGGACAAAAATACCTGCATCCAAGGTTAAATTCTTGGTTAATAATCCCGTTCTATTTTTAGATCCAATTTTAATTTTGATCCTAAAAGATTCCTCTCTCTTTTTTTCTTCCTTTTCATAACTCTCTGAGGTTGTAAGAACAGAGTCACAAATATTTTGCAATGTGAAATCCACGGTTTAAAAATAGCAACAGGGCCTGTGTGCACAAGAGAGAATCAGAAAGTTGCACAAATTAAACCCAGTCTTTGGAAGCTGATGGAGTCTTTCCATTGACTTCATCACGTTTGGAGCAGGACCTAACATAGGAGCTCTTACTTTTATTGGACATTTAGGGCTTATTTTGGAACATGTCAGTAAGTGGTAGGATGGAATTAATTTGAACAGAAAGAAAACTCAAGACAGCCCCATAGAGAAACTGAAGCATTTAAAGAAATGGGCAGAAGGGTGAGGCCAAGATTACAGCAAGGACAGAGACCACAAGAAGAGGCTGCTGAAGTAAATACTGGAACAATAGAGAAAAAACTCTTAAGTGATGACACAGGTAGCGCAAGATCCACAGAAAAGGAAAAAAGTGCAGAGAGAACATTAAGTGAAAAACTCAGGAAATGGAACAAAGGAAGAAAGGCAGAGATTCAAAGGTCACCTAGGAAAGTTTCTGAGTTGTCTGTATACAAATGCAACAAGCGTAACAAAGGAACCAGGGAAACAGAGACCAAGGGACAACTCAGATGGGATTTGATTGATCATTCCTTCCATGAACCTTTCTACGTATTTATTGAATGACATTTAGGTGCACAAGCAGCTGCAGACACATAAAATAGTATCAAGTGTTCCAAAATTACATTCAGGTTTGCATCATCTGCTGGGTGTCCCTCTGCCAATGCCTGTGGTGACAAAGGAGTGGAAAAGGATGGTTGAGTACCTGAAACTGGGAAAACCTACAGGACATAGGACTATGTGCTAAGGAGCAACCTCTGCTCCAGTGACCTCCCTGTGGGACCTCCAGCACTCCAGGCAGCACAGCACTGTCAGTGGAAACACTCTTTTTCCTACACACTTTCCCCTAAAATAACTATTTTCGTAGTAGACGCACTCCCAGGCTCCCTGCTCTGTTCTGAGTTGAGAAATCAAAGTCCAGCCATCAGGAAATCTCCTTCAAAGTCTTCACTACTCCTTTCTCCCTAGATGTATTAACTATGAAAATGAGGTAATTAGTCACAGCTTGGCTGGACACAGCCATAGGGGACTGCAGGGGGCCCTGTGGCTCCTGTACATAAAGAAAGGTAGTTACTCCTTGGGACTGTGGTACCAGGAAGTTTGCAGCCCTTTTAGGAGGGTTATCTCTCAAATCTGCTTAATTGAGAACTGGCAAATGAAAAGCCTGGAAAGATGGGCAATGGTGCACCACAGAGTGTGCCCTCTGCCAGCAGCAGTCAGGTACATTGCAGCCCAAAATAAGGTTGCAATCAAAGGGAAAGTTTTTGGCTTAATCTTCTTGCAGTGTAACCATGAGCACCTGTGCAGTAATTTCTACTCATCAACATGTGTTGACAACTGTATTTGAATTTGAATGTCCTCTGCCTTCCCTCTTCCAAAGGGAAATGTTCATTTCAGGGGTACTTCTGAAAAGGGTACTTCTGCATATGGTGTATGGGTCAGCTCGCTGTATTTCAAGGAAAGCTGTATTTTAAGCTCATGGCACCACATTAGTTAAGCATGTCCCTCCCAAAAAAGTAATTTCACTTGTTGCACTGTTTTTACAAACAATGGAGATGTGAGGTCTTACAGTTTTCTGCTGTGACTCCCTGTTTTACCACCATGAGAGGAGCAGCAATGGGAGCTGCTGCTGCAACTGTTGGAGCATCACACCAGCCCTGCTTCCAGGCATGGCACTGTCAGATTCCAGGGCTCTATGGAAAGGACACTTTCTCATGTGGATCTTCAGTCCATGCTGTGATGAGCTCGCCCAAGTACAGTGAGATCCCAGGGCTGTGTGTCATATGTGACGGAAAAGAACCCAAGGTGCTCAGCTTTCCAGAGTGTATTGTAGATATCAATCTCCCCAGTACACCCAGCTGTCCTGGAAATTCAGCCTACATTTTTGCATCTGTATTAAACACCTTTAACCTTTGTGCCTAATTCTCAGGATGCAAAAACAAAATCCCTAGTTCCTGAAGCACTGGGAGCTCTTAGCACTGTTGATTTGAATTCCAGATGCCTTCACCCTGTCTTGAAAGCAACAAACTTCCTACTAAAGGAAATCTTTCAGCTTTTAGCAAGCTTTCCTAGCTTTTTAAATCTAAGAAACAGAAGCATGTTACTTAAAGGAATCAGTCTGCATCTAATAACTACACCTCCCTGTCTTGGCTGGAGATAATGTACTTATAATAACGTTTTCCTCCTTCGCTTCCTAAAGAGTTGGTTAACACATTCCCTAATGTAGTGATTGTCAATAATTTTGGAGTAAAATTTATTGCTGACCTACAGACTGCTTGTTCTGAGTATAACAGTCACCTCTAGTTTAAAAAAGACCTCTAGTTTAAAAAAGACTCCTCTACATCGAATGCCTTTAATCCTGACTATCTGTGGTTCACAAAAAGTAATTGGGTCCAAGCAACTGGCTATTTTTGTTCTACCTTTTTGGGGCTTGAACATCCAAGAGGTTTTTTTTAAACACTGTATTTTTAAAATTTCACAGAGCATCTGGAACTTGGGATAGATTTTTTAAGTGTATGTCGAATATACAACTATAGAATTAGATTCCTTATTCACTGTTAAATATTTTTTAGAACAGTGGAAGTGAGAGTCAGCACTGACACAGATATGCAGATGTGACCTCTCTCCACCAACATAATTAAAACTTCTTAGTAAATGTGTTGCATACAGTAATTCAATTTTCAATAAACACATTTAAAAGACACTATGCATTTCCTGTACAAAATCTTCTTAAGAACAACAATGCATGTATTTTGAGATAGAAGTTTGGCAGTAGTCCACTTTAATCTGTGGAATATCATCCCCTGATTTTTTTTCTGACAGGTCCTGAAAGCAAGAAAGTAAAATTTCTTACATGAGTCAAGTATGAGAGAAGCAAGACTCACCCAGCAATCCATCCCATGGAAAAAAACCACATCAGAATAACTGTGGTGAGGTGATTCTGATCCCTTGATTTTGGGATATTAACTATAGACAGGCTCATCTAGCATCTAAAGCATTTGAAACAGAACATGGAGGCTGTTCAAACTGATGGTGATTCAGACACATCAATGAACTCTGATCATATTCACCAAGTGCAGAAACCCCCCAGACACCTTAACATGTTCTGTGCCTTGCCTGCAACAAGTTTTATCATCAAGCAAGGGAGTTCCTCATATTTTAATGAGTCTGGCTAAACACATTTTATGCTCAAGAGAAGAGTATGAGCTAAAAGGATCCTGTTGATATAGATGATTTTCAAAAACACTTTTTGGCAAGGGAATCTTTCTAGAAGAGGAATGAGAAAGCAAAATTATTGTGTCAGCTCCCTTAAAAAGAGGTAGACTGGGGAGGGGATGGGAGAGTGAAAGCAGAGTGAGAGAGGGAGTAAAGACAGAGCCAGGAGAAGTCGGCTTTGGAGCAGAAACTATAAACTGAAGAATCATGGTATTATGTTTCCTCATGTGGAAAGGGGAGGAATCATCACCTTGATGGCCTGGTAAGATGTTTCATGCCTGCAAGTGTTGAGTTTCTCCTTGACAGCTGGTGCACTGTGAGTGCTAGCAGAGCAGTGTACCCCACAGGGGAAATCCCATGCCTTTCTCCATACTCAACAATGGAGACAGTGCTCCTCTGTGCATTTCCCACTAGAAAATGCCACCAACCTCTTGCTTCCCATAGGATGATGTCCTGTACCTCAAACTAGTTGTGATCACTTCAACTCTTCTTCTTCTAAAGCTGTCATAACTAAATTGGGAGGAATTTTGTTTCTATACTTCTTGATGTGTGTATTGCAGGTAGAGCTTGGGACACATCCCAGGAAACACTGGGTTTAACTGGGTTGGAGTTAATTTCCCTCACAGTAGCTGGTATGGGGCTGTGTCTTGGATTTGCCCTGGAAAGAGTGTTGATGACACAGAGATGTTGTTGTTACTGCTGAGCAGTGCCTACACAGAGCCAAGGACTTTTCTGCTCTTCACCCCACCCCACCAATGTGCCTGAGGGTTAACAAGGAGCTGAAGGGGACATAGCCAGGACAGCTGACCCCAACTGACCACAGGGATAGTCCAGACCATATGGTGTTATGCTCAGTATGTAAAGCTGGGGGTAGAAGAAGGAAGGGGGGCTGCTGGGAGTGATGGTGTTTGTCCTCCCTGGTAACCTTTAGGTGTGATGGAGCCCTGCTCTCCTGAGCATGGCTGAATGCCTCACCACAGGAAATAGGAAACAAATTCCTTGTTATGCTTCATTTGTTTATGTGGCTTTTGCTTTCTCTATTAAACTTCTGTATCTCAACCCACAAAGTTTCTAACAAGGTTTGCTTTTCTGTTTCTCTCCCCCATCCCACTTGGAGAGAGCATGGCTCTGAGTTGCTCTATGTGGTTAAACCACAGTAGCCTCTTAACAAAGCAGCTCCACTGGTCTATTGATAATTTACATTCACATTTATCAATCCAATAAGAATTTCTTGGTGGCAGTGACACCACTTCCCAGGGACACAGCTTAGCCTGGGGGTGCTCCATTACCTCCTGAACAAAACCACCACAGACTGGCATGGCTCCTTTAGATCACATGCAAGTGCAGTTATATTTCTCAATCTATCATTTTTCTTAGATAAAATTAGCTTATAATCCTGAAACTTGCTCTTTTCATACACTTATAAGAGTTTGATGGGGTATTAGATTTCAGTGAAACTTCATTTGCCTTTGTTTTTTTGCTATTGTATTTGTTTCAAAAATCCCTTTGTCATCATTTTCACATTCTGTTTCCATTCAAACAAAGATCAGCTTTACATGGGGAAAGAAAAGGTCAGAGGTTACTTAGAGCATGCCAAAGAAAATAAAAGGGTAGCACATCTACAAATGTTTTCATCATTCTGGCCTGATTTTGCAATCTGGGACTATGCTCAGCTTTCACTAACATCACAATTTAGGGCATGTATCCCACTTGCAATTGTTTTCAATAGAAGGCAAAGGCAGATAGTTCCTTGAGATACTCAGTCCTTCACAGATGCTTCATAGGACCACAGTAACCACAGAAAGTCCACATCCAAACTCCATGCTATTTTCTCTCACAGTTCAGAGCAGATTTGTTACTGATTTCAACAAGAACTGCACAAACTATCTGAGGGAGTATTTAATTCTACATAACATAACAACATAACATAACATAACATAACATAACATAACATAACATAACATAACATAGCATAGCATAACATAAACATAACATAACATAACATAACATAACATAATATAACTGTGTTGCCATGAAACTCCTTACTGGGGCAGAACTCCACTCCTGCACATTGAACCAGAGATCTGCAGTTTCACACTTCACCCTGATTTACTGGTGGAGTTTCCCAGATGTTGAGCACCATGTACCAGTATAAATTGTGCCACTGCTGCTAAACTTAAGAACTCTGTTTTCAAGGACCAATGATTTTCACAAGCAATAAAGGTGAATGTAGTTAAACAACATCTAAATACAAGGTCAAATACATTCAATATCCCCTTTGGCAGTGACTGAGCAGCATTTGTCTGTGTTTAGGGACTGGAAAAGAGCTTTGGAAAGACTTGGAGAAGTTCCTGTATTTTAGGAAAAAGGCAAAATATTTTCTTCACAAAGCTGATATTTTCAGCCCTCTTATCTCTGCATGCTGAGGTTTTATTTTCTTTCATTTTTCAAAGTGTGACTGCCTATGGAGGTGCAGGATCACGGCAGGATGCTGGGAAACGCTTGCTCTTTCTCTCAGACCTGGGGATATTCCCAGTTCACAAGTTGACCCAGCAAGATCCTGTTTAGGAAGTTGTCAAATTAGTGCACCTGAACCCCATGGCTCCATGTGCTCATTTAAAATGCTTTTTTACTAGATACTGCAGTATTAAATACAAGACCCAGAACAAAGAACTCTAACGTATGTCCTAAGAAATTACTTTCCTGAAAGCTGTGCATGGTCCTAGGTCTGTATTGAATTCCTCCTAAAGCTTACCATCCAGTCCTCATGAAACCCAATCTCAAAAAGTTCATGCATTCTGGAAGTGGTCCTGTACATAATCACTCATGGTGAATTACTCACCGTGCAAATGTATGCAAATGCATTCCCACCACTTAATCCAGGACCACAGATAGAGCTAAAGTGTGCCTTGCTGAACAAGGAATATAAAGGGGTGGTGTCTGTCCTGCTTAGATTAACTGTACATGCCAGGCACAGTTTGGTAATTGGATTAATATCATTCTGTGAGAAAAAAAAAAAAAAAAGAGTGGGTTGTGGAGCATCCATGATGCCTCCTTTATTTATTTATTTATTTTCCAAGGTCCCATAGTTTCTCCCTCTTTCATTTGCTGGTATTTTTAGTGTGCTCAGGAATTATTTGGTAAGATATTCAAGATTTCTAGTGGGATTTCTTGATAATGGACAGATTCTTTCTCTTCATAATGATAGCTGAGTTTCTTGAGAGCAAAGAGACACTTTGTTCTTTGTTCTCAAGGAGACAAACTGTTATTTCTTTCCCTGAAGAAGCTTCTAATATGATGGGTGAAATATCAGGAATAATTAGACCAAATGGTGATGTAAATCCCACTAGAAATAGTGCATCCGTTATTTCATTTTATGCCTATCGCTCCAGTTTCTGCCTGATTTAAGTCCATGTGAAGAAAGCTGTGGGTATTCCCTTTATAAGAACTACAATAAATTTCTTCATTGAATATTTACTAGTCCTGAGTTGCTCCTTTTTTTGTTGGACCATCATTACACAATTAAAAAATAAGAAGGTAATTTAGCCGTTTCAAGGGCTGGTATTGCTTAATTTCAAGGGAGGGGGGGCTGACAGTTGAAAGGTTAATGTATTTCACTGATTGGGCCCCTGGGGTTCATTTTCTGAAAAAAAAAGCTCTTTCAGTTTTTATTAAGAAACCCATGTAATGAAAAGGGGAAAAGCATCTCTCATTTGGCACACGCGAGGCAGCGGCTGCGGGAGCCCAGGTTCCTCTTTCCTGGCTCGACATGCAGCCCCTGCCTGGGCCAGGGGCAGCAAGGATGTGCTCTGGGGTGGGCTTTGCTGTGTCCTGACCCATCAGCACGGTGTCCCTGCAGAGAGACAAATCCTGCTAGGGGTGACATGGGGACCATGTGTTGTCCCTGTGATAGTTCCAGGGGTGAGAAGAGCAGCAAGGGGTCCTGAATGCTGTGGAAGTCCCCCGAGCAGAGTTGGTTGTAAGTGCCCACCTTGTAGGGCTGTGTGCCACAGACACCCCATAGGGACCCAGTAGGGTCCACTGACACAAAAATCCACCTCTTTTGGCCCCAGCAGTGCAGCCTGGCCACAAAACCTGGCCAGGCTGTAATGTCGTGTTGGTTGACCAGGAGGAACTCCTTCTTTCCACCCATGGCTCAAAGGCTTGTTTGGCCTACAGCTTGAGATCAACAACTTAAAACAAGTAGAGCACTTTGGGGAAATCAAACCACAAGAAAACACTCCCAGCATTTTTTTTGAGCTTTACAGTTGAACCTACCCCCAGACCCTTTCCCACAACACTCCTCTCTTGTGCTTCTGCTCCCTGTTTGTTCCCAGTACAAACCTGAGTGACAATTGACAAGCAAAGCTATTTTCTGAAGGTTTAAGCAAATGCTGGAAAATACCTTCTTCACACAATTAAATGCATTCATGCTAAGACAGCCTTATGATTCACACACCCTCTCAAAAGCTGATAGCTCCGTGGTGTTTTACGAGATAACAATGCTCCGTGCCACCCTGGCATACATGTGCCTAACTATCAGTAGAGAGGAGAGATATTGGTCATATAAATTCCTCAGTGTTGGTTATTTCTCACTGCAGTTAGCAAGAGAAGTTCTTGAGCCGAGATCTTTACAATGTGAGTGCACTGAGTATTTCCCACTAGGTAAGTTAGCATGCAAGTGACATTGCTCGACATAATTTAACTTGCTTGATTTTAATGTCTGCATCAGAAGATTTTAATTCCACCATTTGCAAAACTTCTACAGTGCTGATGTCTCTGGCTGATATTTTTACTATTATGAAATCCCTGAAAGTCAACATTAACAGGCACAATGAGGCAGTAAAAATATAAAAGAGAAATAAAATCTTTTGCTTGGGCTGGAAAAATTCTGAACATTGGGGAAAAGCTTAACAAAATAAAACAAAAATGTCTCTGTCTTCAAGCATCGAGAAGAATTGTAAGAATGTCCCTTTTCATTGTCTTTTTTTGTACCCCTTATAAAAATTGTTTCCCTCTCAGCCCTTAATGAGATGTTTTTAGCAGTGTTTTTCTATCCCAAATTGCCATGTGAGACGGGCACTGGAAGAAATGTGGTTTTAGCTTGGGGAGCTGTGCTGGGCTGGAGCCTGCGCGCGCACTGGGGAGCGAGGCAGGGTCGGAGCGCTGCCTTTGCTGCCGGGGACTGTCTCTCTGCTGGCTTTTGCTCTGCTTATTGATACACTTTATAGATTGAAATGGCTCCAGAAACAGGGGAGGAAAAGTTCTGCCTCCCACTGCAGTGGAGGATTTGTGTTCTTTTATTTTAACAAAATTAAAAGGCTCAGAAATGAATGAGAAAAATTGTATTTTATTAAAGAGAGAGAGAGAGAGGAAAAAAAAAACCCTGATGAGTTAAATAGACATAATACTCACCAAGAAAATAGAAGAATGGGCATTTCTACACATCCAGTTGAAAATCACTTTCAAAATTCATGCAGATATTTTGAAGTAAAATGCCTTTCTGAGTCCTAGTTTGGCTGTAGTAGATTTGTGGAAATATAATGCCTTTGTTTTCTGTAGCCTGAGCTTCAGAAAAGAATTGCAGCTACAAGGAGAAATTCCATATCCTACTTTTCTCTCTCCAATAGATGTGATGGGCTTCTAAAAATAAATATGTAAAATACAACATACCCGTAATCCTGGAAAAATTCATTGTAACTAACAGATAATGATGACTTGGTTAATTATTGGAATAAACAGAGGACCAAGATAAAGCTGTGGTAAATTTTGGTAATGAGCCACTTTCAAAGAAACCAGATGCCTACATGCATCTTGTAATACAAATGAGTGGTTTTTTATCATTGTTGGTGTTAATTTTAGAAACTGCTAAACACCCTGAATCAGATGACTGAAGAAATGTTAATTCCAAATGGTTACCAGTCATCCCCAGCTCCCATCTCCACATCCAGTGATCAGAACATAGGCACAAACTCAGTAATAAAATCCAATTGAAGATATTCCACCTTCTCCTGCAGCTCTCCACTCACCGTCTCAGTGCAGCAGGATCCTTGAACAGCTGTAGAAAAGCTTGTTATTCAAGATATCACAAACCAAATTTTCTTAAACAGAAATAGTTCGGAGTTTTGTGAAAAAAAAATACAAAAAAGAAAAAGGAAAGAAAGAAGCACTCCAGCTCCAAGGTTTTGAAATTAATGTACAGGAAAAATATAGCTTTCCTTTGTATTTTTAAATACAGTCTAAATAATGTCTGAAGAAATAGCTGCTACAGCTTTAAATATCAGTTGCCAAATGGTAATTATATTGTTTAATTTTAAATCATACCATAGCTATACCATCTGACACTGCAAACATTACACACAAACACATTTTGTTATCATGAGGGAATGTTGTTTGAAAATGAAAAAGCATCTTTAAAAGCAAAGGAAAAAAAATCTATTTTTATTATGAATATGAACTTCCCTTATCTCCTTTTCTGAAAGTTATGGAGCTCTGAATTGCACTGCCAACATGTTGTGGTGAATAACCCCTAAATTTAGCCTTATATTATAAAAAACATTTATATAAACATTTTACTGTATTGATACAAAGCTAAAAAATTTCTTATGGGTATTAGAATTAAATCAACTATCCCTTCTCAGGAACTTCTTGTAGGAGAGGAGCTTCACAAGTAATGATCCTCTGTAAATCTGCAAAAACAGCAATTAGGTAAGATTGCAAAATTGCTTAAGAATGGTAAACATTAGCTTAAAATAAAATTAAAATCCCCAATAATCTAACAGGCTGGCATGCTAATAGCTCTTGAAATAGTTTATGATTTGAAACGTAGCTATGCATTATTCTGCCCTTCCCTCCTGGTTTTGGAGCTGTTGTTTACGGAGTGCCAAGGGCATTTCTGTCTCATTATCAAATACATAAATAGAAGAATATGCATTTAGCAGGAGATCTATTTTATTGTCAGTCTTCCCTTCCCCCCTCCACCGCACACACATTTCTTGATGTTTTCTCCTCCCTTCTTCAGCCTGTATATTTCCACAAAACTGTGTAAAAAAGCCTAAAACAAATAACATCCTCAGCCAAAAGGGTGCAATTTCTAAAGCAGAATCAACTTATTTTAAGCTTCGGAAAACTTAAAACCTTTTCTCTTTTTTTTTTCTCCCCCCTGCATGAAGCATTTTTATGTAAGCTTATAATTTCCCTTAAAAAGCTATGTTTAATACATTCCCTTTTTATTTTTAAATGTTCTGGAAGGTATCTTTAAAGCTAAGCTGTGCTGTGTATTTTTTAGAAACTGGGATCCAGCTCCTGGGTGACAGTGCAGAGGCTCCTGAGGCAGGTCAGGAAAGCTGGGAATGCTCACTCCAGCATTTGTCCCAAGTCAGAGTCTGTCCCCTTTTCCCAGGCCATGGATGCTGCAAAGGAAACCACAGCATCTCTGACAGAGCCTTGTGTGAGCAGGGAGTGCAGAACCCACCTTGTAATGCTCAGCTGGACTCAGGGACCCCCCAGTTCAGTGGGCTCAGTGCTCAAGGGATGCTGGCTCTGACCCCAACTACCCTGTCCCTGAAATACTCCACCTACTAAATACCTCAGATCCAGGGAAAAAAATGTTGAAGAATAGTATTTATCTGAGGAAAGACTAATGGGATCAGGCCCTAAATTATTATCCTCATGATATCTAATATATCAAGCAAAAGAAAATGTGGGAAAATAATTATAAAATAGATATATGTTTTTAAGTTTAGAAAGCTAATGTCCCTCATATTTTTTTTTAAATCTGCTTTTATGAATATTGAATGCTGTAAACCAAACACAAAGCAAGAGCTGGACTTCATTTGTTCTGTTTTTGGTGAAGGGTAAGGATTTTCTTGAACACTGAAGTTATTTCAGTCTTAGGAAGTTGAAAACTAATGAAAAATCATTCTTTTCTGGTGGGTCGTGTATTCAATTGGCTCTCAGTGGGAAGTAAATGGAGTCAAGAGTGTTTTTCTTCATTACCCTGAATGTCTACTGTCCCTTATTTGTGAAAGAAAAGATAAGGATGCTGTAACAAAGTATTCGGGGGAAAATGTAGACTAAGGTTTGAAAAGAAAGACAAATCTAAAAGGAATATATCAATATGAATGCAGCCTATGGGAAATATTTACTCCTGTTTTTAAAACAATTTTTCCTGATCGCTTTTCAGAAAAAATACCATATGCATAGAGAAATGTGACTGTGACAATACACTGTAATTCTTAGATTTTCTGCTCGCCTTGATGAAAGGTCTCACGTTTGTTTAGGTTTTGTGTGCATGCATAAACCAGACCACATCTCTATTTGTATTTCTTGTTGTTTTCTTGAATGATCCGCCTGCTTTCCCCTTAATTTTAACTTGATCTGCGCATTTTAAAAAAACAAACACAAAAAAAACACACAACCAAAAGACCCAACAAAAAGACCAAAAAATAAAAAACAACCCCAAAACAAAAAAACAAACAACCCCCAAACCTAAAGAGGTGGGTTTTTTTATGGTTAAACTTGTTAGCCCTGTACCTCGGGAATGATAAAGAATGATGAGAGCGGGGCTGTCTGCAGGCAGACGCTCGGCTCTCGTTATGCTGCACTGCCACCTTCCGTCCCCCGGCCCGGCCCCGCCGGGTCGGGACCGATGGATTCAGAGAGGTCTTCATCAGCTTTCATTTCCATAATTCTGCTTCTGTGCTGACAGCTCCTTTGTATAGAATTTGTTAGCAGAATCTCTGCATTAGCTGTATGATTGGGGTTTCTTTTTTTGTGTTGTTTATTTTTTTTTATTATTATTATTATTTTTATTACTATGGTAAAGTAATTCTTACTTTCAGTTTTTAAAAACGTTTGACCCTGAAGCTATTTATCCACCTTAGAAAGCGATACAGAAAGTTTGGTTGCTGCTTTTTTTTATTCTGAAAGAATTACTGTGTTTCAGGCTGTTGCCTTTCACTGCAGCCCAATCCCAAGCTGAAGGAGAAGCATCTGGCACAATGGAAATTGTCACAACACAAGGCTGCAACTTCGACTGGTGAGAGAAGGCTCCCCTTGGATGTGCAGATCACAGAGAGGAGACTATTTAAAAGGACACTGTGGCTACAAGGCACAGGCACAGCCATGCTCATCGGGCACTGAGGAGCCTCAATCTGCAGGAAGCAAAGGCAAAGAGAAACACGCTCCCCTGGTGCCAAACTCATTATGTGAGTGGCCAGAGCAACCCTTGCTTATTATGTTTTGAGAGGAAATCCCTTAAACACACTCCCCTTCAAGTCCAAGGCAGGTGATGTTTGTGGGGGCTCCCCAGGTGATGTCTTGTGATGGGGAGGTGCTCAGCAAGGAAGGGTGCTGGACCAGGAGGTGGCTCCTTGTGGGCTGTTGTGGTGGCTCCTGGCTGATCCCTCCAACAGCCTCGCTCCAGGTGCTCAGCAAAAGCACAGTGCCCCTCTCCACAGCCTTTGCTATTTACTTATTGACTCCTCTTGCCAGTGGATCTTTGCTTTTGGGAGGCTGAGTGGAAGGAGGAGAGGAAGGCTGGGGAGGAATGGGAGCTCTTCAGCACAGGAGGTGGACCGTGTTTCTTTTATCTTTACCAAAGGGGAAGGAAAAAGCCTCAGAAGGGTATTCCCAGGGAGGAAGTAATTCCCTTTTCTTCCACCCAGCAGGAGATTGCATCCTGCCTTCAGCTCTCTGCTCCCTGGCTTCCCAGGCCAGTGGGGTTACGTGCTGCTGGTTCTGCCCACACCACCATAGAGTGCCTTCATGCTGGGTGGGTTTAAAGCTCCTCACAGCCCCTTTGGGGCTTTTGACAAGGCTCAAGACCTGCTGTAGACCCTATGGGATGGGATGGGATGAGTACATGCCTGCTTTGGGTGCTGGGACCCTGCTCAGTGTCATCATCCTCATTTTCCAAGCAGGAAAGGAAAGCATCAACATCCCTGTGCCCAAAGGTGGCAAAGCCTGGCACAAAGCCCTCGTTCTTCATCCCAGGGTTTGGTTTCAGCATCGCAGACCTGGGGGGTGGAAGGGATAAGCTGGGGGTATCCTGACCCCCTCTCTTCTAGCACACAGCCTCTGCTCACAGCAGCATCAGTGTCAGACAGCTGCAAGTTCACCTCCCACATGAAGGCATCACTCTGCTGCTTACACAAACATTATTGTTATGTACTAATTTCACATGAAGAAATTCCTGCCTGCACAGGCCTTTCTACCAGCACCGGAAGAGCCTTTTAAAATGACACAAAACAAAACAATTAGAGATGGCTCCCTTACCTGTTAGATGTCTATAACCTTGCCTTGGCTACTACTGTTGGGAACCCAGGACTTTTTTAACACCCAATTAAATTGGTGTAATTGGGATAAAGTTACAATTTCTTTGCCTCCAGCTGTGAGTCATAATCTATTTAGCACCTGAGTGTTATTTCACTTTATTTTTAGTACTTAGCCCATAGTTTGGAAGGGGAGAAAGCAAACCTACATGTCAGTCAGGATTTTTTGAAGGTGTAGATTACTTGTCATTAATTTAAATGTGCCATTTAAATGACCATTCACAGGTGGTTTTAATGTTTTTATTAACTTCTTCTTTGGCCCTTGTAAGGGATACATTTGAAAAAAGAAATGTCAAAGACCTTGAACTACAGGCCATGCCAATAATACATTTCTGTTACCACACCATGGGAAAAACCATAAAACAAGGGAAGAGTTTCCAGTGAGGGGAAAAACAGAACTTTATTATAATAAAGAATAATAACAAAAATGGCAGAAACATATTATCAATACCTAGTCTTGTTTGAGCTACCAGTTCAGCTTACAGTACATTTTGAAATGATGAATTGTCTGGAGAGATAAACATATTCCAGATATTTTCTGTGTTTGTCTCCGGTATTTACTTCATCATGCTTTATCCAGAGGGGTTATTCAATGGAAATAAATGATATACCAAGTATGATCAGTGAGGAAAATTATTGATTGTGCAAGTATAAAAGACAAAATAGCACTGGGGAAATAGCTCAGGATAAAACACAAACCAGCCAGAAATTTTGTCTGCAGTTCAGATCTTTGGTTATGACTCAAACCAACCAGCCTTAGAAAAACCCATAACCATCATGGTTGATGAAAACTGTAGGCAAAATCAATTGTGATGGATTGGGAAACCAAGACCACAAGAGTGGGAATCCCCCCAGCCAGAGCGGGACGGCGAAACGCCCGCGTGAACCTGCTGTGTCCTGTCACACGATGACCAACGTGGGCCTCATCTCTGCTGGGGCCAGCAGGCTTGGAGCTCCGTGCTGGGGAGCTGGGGAAGGCCAGGAGGCAACAATGCTGGGCTGGCTCCAAGGAGATTGGAAAGGGATCTCTCCTGGCATGGCCAAACTGCTGTTGGGCAAGACAGATAAGTGCCAGGTCGTCTGATTCATCCCCAACCTAAAGAGGTTCCAGCTGAGATGGTAAAAGATTTAGAGGCATCAGAGATGGACTGAGTCACTAAGGTAACCATAACATGTTGACTGATAGGATGTGTCTAGTAGTGTCCCCACAACTGATTTGGGAATGACGGCAGGTCCGCGATCCTCTGGATCATCTCTCCTCTACCAAAAAAAAATTCAAGGCTCCTCAGGTAATTTATCTAAAGCAGTGTTTATTTTGTAAAGCAAGACTGAACTTCTTAAAAAAAGAACCCCCCCTCATCCATCTGTCTACACTCTCCAGGGTGAGGTTTTCTTTAGAAACAAAATAACCAAAAGCTAATTGCACATAAGTTTAGACTTAAGATATTTCAGTGACACTTAGAAGGTGGGGAACAAAACCCCCCTCACCAAGTTGACATCTCTAAAATATCTGCCAAAACAGCTCTTTAAAAAGATATTTGCACCTTTATTTAGTTCCTTCTTGTGAGGAATGTTTACTGCAGTCCGTAGATGTGGTTATGTCATGTTTCCACTGTGTTTTCATTCAGTGTTGCTCTGTATTTGTGGTTTTCTCATTTGTGACAGTCTAGTAACTGGAGCCATTTGTACCTGAGCAAATAATATCAAATCTGAATACTTTATAAATATTTACAATATTTGGTGTGTCTCCCACTCGCATCAAATGCAAAGTATAAAAAGCAAAAACAAGCAGAAACAAACAGAACCTGTGTTACGTTATAATAAATATTTACTGTATGTACTATTGACTAAAGAGTCCCATACAGCTATTTAGGAGGCATTGTTTCTGTCAGGCTGTTCTATATTAAAACACTCTAAATGAAGCTGTTTGAGAATAAAAATGTGCATGTTAGGGAGTGATTGATGCCTACAACTTATTTAATTTTTTGGCAAGGGGAAGTAGTTCTTTTTTCCTCCCTGCACATGTGGGTAGTGAATTAGGCAGGAGCCTGGGACTCTCTGGCACAGCTGCAGAATTCATTGGAGTGAGGTCCCAGTGCAAGACTTGAGGGGAACATGACCCTTCGGGCCCACTGGCTTCAAGCAGAGATCCCAACTGCAAACAATCTGCACTGCAGGCAGAGGGGGCAGTGGCAGAGCAGCAGCCATGATCCTTGTGTAGCAAAATCAGCCTGAAAATAGGGAGGAAAGAAATGTAAGGTTCACAGAATCATAGAATCATTTAGGTGGCAAAGGATCATTAATACAACTGAGTCCAACCATTAACCCAGCACTACTAAACCATGTCCCTAAGTGCCACATCCACATGCCTTTTGAACACTACCAGGGTGGGGACTCCAGCACTTTCCTGGGCAGTCCATTCCAATGTCTGACAACCCTTTCAGTGAGGAAACAGCTCCTAAAATCCAATCTAAACCCCCACCTAGCTACAAGCTCCTTTCAGGTAGTTGTACAGAGCAATAAAGTTCCCCTAAGTCTCCTTTTCTCCAGGCTAAACACCCCAAGTTTCCTTAAGCCATTCTTCATAAGACTTGTGCTTCAGGCCCTTCCCCAGCTCCATTGCCCTTCTCTGGACATGCTGCACCACTCAACATCTTTCCTGCAATGAGAGGCCCAAAACTACACTGGATTTGAGGTGTGGCCTGCTCAGGGATGAGTATGGGGGCACAGTCTCTTCCCTGGTCCTGCTGGCCACACTGTTGCTGATACAGGCCAGGTTCCATTGACCTTCTTGCCCACCTGGGCACACCTGACTCTTGTTCAACCACTGCTGACCCAGGCCCTTTTCTGGTCAGCCACTTTCCCCACACTGCTCCCAGCCTGTAGCACTTTGTTTTGGTGTCCCAAGTGCAGGACCCAGCACTTGACCATGTTGAACCCCATACAAATGTCCTCATCCCATTGATCCAGCCTGTCCAGGTCCCTCTGCAGAGCTTTCCTGTCCTCCAACAGATGTCTTCAAACCTGCTGAGGTTTGACTCAATCCCCTCATCTAGATCATCAATAAAGATATTCACATGAACAGATAAACACAGCAGAGCAGGGAGAAGGAAGCAGTTCAAGATATTTGGTTTCTCTGTTTTTGAGGAATAGCATTACCAAGTCCTGGGCAAAGGGATCCTTAATGAACAAACAAAGACTTTTTAGTGTCACCAGGTCCTGCTCCAGGAGGAAGACTAGATTTGCACCCGCAGCCTTGGTGTCATGAGGGAGCTCCAAAATTTTATGAATCAGTTTATGGAAAATCTCCCTTCCCCTTCCTCTTTACTCCTCCTATCTCTGTAGTCAAATTTTTCCTTTAGTTCCTCTACTGTGCAGGAGCTTTTATCTTTTCTTCTATGCTCATATTATTTTTCTAAGCCACCTCTCCCCAAGCACCTTTATTTCTTGGACATATTTATTCTCACAAGACTGCTATATCCCTTTTTTACCTGTCCTGAAGCATCACAGATCACTTTAAGTCTGAGATGGAGTTTAGGAGATCTGGGTTAAATTCTAGCTTGGCTGTGCACTAGCTGCCAGCACAGCTTCCTTTTTCTGTGTCCATTCCTTGTTTGTCACAAACAAATTGGCTCATACTCTTATCCACCCATCTGCCAAGGCTTACTGGCTTGCCTAATTTTAAAGAAGTTTGTTGAAAGTACATCCATAAGCAAAGTGGCTATAATTTTTAACACATATTTTGCCTTAATCTCCAAGGCTAGTGTTCTCTCATTGATTCTGCAGTGTTTGTGCCTCTCCTGAGGTGACAGTAATAAGCAATATTCAGAGAGGTTTTCCCTGTGTTCCATCCCAGCTAGTTCCCTGCAGTGCAGCCCTGAGGGTCCCTGGGATTTGGGATGGACAGGTCCTTGGGTGGTGGGACTTCCAGTGACCAGTCACTTGGTCAGTGACTGCTGGAAAAGNGGATGGACAGGTCCTTGGGTGGTGGGCCATGCTGTAGGGTACACAACATCTGCTGCAGGGTGTGGTGAGGTGAGATGGGTTGGAAAAGGGGATGAGATTAAGACATTTTAGGAGAATGATCCAGTGCACAGACATGTCACAATCAGTGACTGCTGGAAAACACTAGAGAGGAAGGATAGGAGAAATGAATGGAGAATTCCTGCCCTGTTACTCCCATGCTTTCCCAGGGCTGAGACTCCCTGTTAGACACAGTGCTGAGCCTTTAGTCTGGTTAATCTTATCTAAATGAAAGTAGAAGTTCTGCTCTTGGTGTAGGCTGTGTTGCACATAACTGCAGATGCACCTAAACAATTTCCTCTCAAAGTATTCTCCAGGACTATTCCTTTACCCACCTCCTCAATCTCTTCAAGTTGATTGAAATCCACATTCCTGCAGCAGAGGCTGGTACCCTCTGTGACAGTGCATTGAAATCCATGTTTGAGTAAAAGAACAGTTCTTTAGAAAAATAGATTTGGTCTGACTAAAAACTTGTAAAAACACCAAGATATGGTTTGGAGTATTTGTAAAACACACGGCAGATCCCCCGCCTGAGAAGAACTTAAATTGTCAATATAGAAGTTGAAAAAGCTCATTTCAATTGGAAATTCCAGCTAAATTGTTCCCAGTTAGCACCAGAAAGGAATGCTTTAGACTAAGACAAAACAGATGCAGTCTGTTAGGTCCCCATTGTACGAGCAGCCTTCCCTTTCAGGGAGGTAGGTAGCTGTGCATTAGAGTGCCCCTCAACTTGTAAACAGAGATAGAGCCTGCTGCCTCCACACCAGCAATTTTGTTTCTTCCTGGGGCTCTCCCAAAGCACACAGGGAAGGAGAGGAATAAAACCAGTCACCCAAGCACCATTACCCAGGAGCAGAGGAGCCCAGCATGCTCCAGACCCTGGAAAAAACTCTCCCTTTAACAACTGGCTTGCTCCAGGCTTTAGTGGCCATCTGAAGGGATGTGCCTCCAAACACCACCCACCTGGAGAGTCAGAGGCAGCTCTTGGTTCCTCTGGAGCCCTCCCTGAAGCACTCCAGCAGTGGAAAGCAGCCCCTGAGGAAGCCTCTTGCAAAGGCTGCCCTTCAACCTTCCCACTCACCCCAGGCTTCCTCCTGCAAGACCCCACATTGTCCCTCCTTGTCCCCAGACTGCCAGGCAATGTGGTTTGTCCTTTTTGCAGGGCACATCAGGCACTGGAGGAACCAGCTGCTGTTAAAACTCCTTTTCACTTGTGTGAAGGATGGGATGGAGCTGCTGCAGGATATAGGGAGTAGGAGAAAAAAGGAATTAAAGACACTTCACAGTCTCTTCTCCCCTTTCCCCCATATTTGTCACAGTCTTGGAAATGGGAGTTGTCCACACATGACATCATTCCAGATTAACTACTGATGAATTAATTCCTTGTGTGTGTGCTCTTATATCCCAAAATAAGAGTGTGTTGTTGCAAATCTCCCACCCTAGATAGTGCAGTTTAAAAGGGCTTCAATGTCAGTGGTAAGAGGACTAGTGGTAATCCTTTATTGTAGGATTGGGCAATGTGTTTACTCTGGTTTAAACTACTTGGCATAATACACTTTGTCTCTTACTCACTCCTTGTGTGGATGCTGTCATGCCCACGTGGGGTATAGCCAGGAGAAGCGTGACATGGACACCAGGGGCCACAGGAGATATTGCCTCAGTCATTATAATATCATTCTTAAGCCAAGAAGATAATCTGCATGATATTACCCCAACCTAACCTAGTCCTTGAGAAGGAGCTGAGCAGGGAAGAGCAGTGCCCTGGCCTTTGGGGGATGGAGTCTGCACCTGATTCACATTGTATCAATAGGCACCAGTGTAAATAACTGAAACAAGTAGAAAATAAAAATCCTAACTAGCTGCGATGCAGTGCATTTAAATATATTTGGGGACACACAGTGTTGAAAGATTGGGGTTCTATAAATGCCTATTAAAAGAAAAGGCCCATTGTTTGAAAAATGTCTTAGGACTGCCCCCTCCTGCTCCTTCACCTTATTGTTTTTGCAACAGAAGTGTTTCCAGAAGCTATAAAAATGTGTTGCTTTTGTTAAATAGATTACTTCCCATTCTTGTGGCACGAAAACTGCCTGACCCCACTGACAGGCAAAACACATTTGCAGAGGTAGTGAGTGACTGAGCCCAACAGGTAGCCAGAAAAGGCTGGGCCAGGTCACACCTGGTATTAGGACAAGGGTGAGGCCTGATCCACAGTACTTTGGGCAGGTGGAAGTCTTGTTTGCAAAAGCATTTAGGCAAATTTGTGCTTTATAAACGTGCCTTTAAAGAACAGCACTGTAGGTCACATTTACAGGGTGTTCCACAAGCCCTGAGGGTGAGCCACACACCCTCCAGAGGAAGCAGGCTGCAGGGGCAGAGAGGAACCTCCCAGCCAGAGCAGGCTCCAATCCTGCCCCCATGGCAAGGCTGGAAAGGGTTTGGGATGCCCCAGCCTGTGTGTGCACAGCAACCCTACTGCAAATATCAGCTGCTGTTTCCAAATGCTTCTGTAATTCTCTGACAGGCAGTGGTCACTGTGCCCTTTCGTTGTGCTTCCTTAAAACACCCTGGGTAGAAAAAGTCAGTTTTAATGAGCATTGTGGAGTAATTTGACCTAGAGAAAGGACAAGTAATAAAGCATTCATTTGCTTTACAAGCAGAAATTAACTGTGCATGTGTGGGTGTAAATTCTTCTGGTGTTCTCTTTGTCTAGTGCT
This sequence comes from Peucedramus taeniatus, assembly GCA_013400575.1. Taxonomy (NCBI): domain Eukaryota; kingdom Metazoa; phylum Chordata; class Aves; order Passeriformes; family Fringillidae; genus Peucedramus; species Peucedramus taeniatus. Next base: position 239,934 of record WBNO01001362.1, on the reverse strand, counting down.
TCTGCAAAGTTTGTCTTTAGAGTGTATGTGAGTTGTGTATTATTGTTGAAGCAGAGAAATGTGAGAAAAATCCTGTATCTGGATCCACTTGCATAGTGGATCCTAAATGCCATATATAAACCTGTATTCTTCTAAGGACATAAATTTTTTGAATCATGCCTAAAGACATAATAAAATATCTAAAAATCTTTTAATATGTTCTAATGATAGAGTTTTAAAAGACTGAGTGAGGGTTCCTAAAACCCAAAGTGCTTTTGAAATAGAAAGTGTTGTTTGAAAAAATACCCCAAGATGAGTGTCTCCATTTTTAACCTAATCTTCAACCCCACTGATTTTTGCTAAGGAAATTATTCCAGAAGACATCAGAGGATACTCAACAGAACATAACTGGTAGTGAGCAGGGCAGGAGCAGGATGAAAATGCCCCATTGCCATTGCTACCAAGAGAACAGAGAATTTCCTTTTACCCAGGGTGCAGTTTCAGGGGGTAAACAGCCTTCAGGGGTTCTGCAAGTATTTTCTCTTCCTTGCAGATAGGCCAGTTTACTTAGAACATGTCTGTATGCCTATTAATCAATTAGGGCATTAATCCCATCTCTAAGTAAACAATAATTTAACTGTCCAAATTTACATGAATTGTAAATTGTATTGTATTGTGTTATGGAGCACTGCCACTGAAGGGCTTCTTGTCAGATGGTGGCTGGAAGTGGGACCATTTTTCATCCAAGTGATGAACTGATTTCACAAGTGGCTTGTTTTAGAGTTCCTCCTAAGGAGCTGTGCTCTGGATTTTACCTCTCTGTATCCCTCCTGGCCTTCTGTGTTGGCCCATATGAATATGGAAGACTAAAGCAGGGACATTGGCCTGTGGGAAGCACCTTTAATCAGTTTGCAGAATTTGGGAGGTCCCTTCCTGTAAGGTGTCATCTCTGGTACCTTAGATCAGCCCAGGACTTGGGCTGCTGATGCCTGTTCTACTTGGCTTTCTGCCTGGGCCCTTTCCTTGGTCTCTTCTCAAGAGAATCAGGATGCTGAAGGTGTTTTCTCGTGCATTCCCATTGCCAGCTCATAGCAGAGTGTAACCAAAATGAACAGCTATGCTGCAGATGTCTCTCTCACTACTTAACAGCTCTTTTCTCTCTCTCTGTCTTTTCTACAGAACTGCATTTCCCAACCCTTTTTCCCTTGAGACATCCAGCTGAGCTCCCCCTATAAGTGTTTAAATCCCCTGCTGTCAGCTTGAGCTCTGCTGATTATCTGGGTCGAGGAGAGCCTGCAAAAACTCAGTGCTCTGAGAGTCTCTTTCCCTTTTCACCTTCCCTTCCCTCCTTCCCATTTCCCACTGCATTTTGCCCCTTTTGTCTCCATTTAAACCAAATCTGGCTCATGCAGAGCATCTCTGGTGCACTACACGCAGGGTGTGCAAGGCGTGTTTCTCCAAGGATTGGTTGCGTTGCTCGGCTGTGACGCACCACCCCTTAGCCAAAAAGATCCATCATGTCTTGCCTTGCCTTCCTCCCATCTCCCGTCTCCCATCCCCATGTTCTTCTTCATTTTCTCTCTCTTTCCTCTTCTTCTTTGCAGCCTGAGGTGGGTCCTGCCCGCGGGAGCTGTGCGTGTGAGGCACAGCTGTGTCCCTGACACGCTTTCGCGCAGCATCCGAGGGCGCGTGAGAGGTTAACTCGCAGTGGCATGTGCAGTATGTGGCCCAGATGTTCCTGCCACCCCCTGCACTTTCTCATGCGATTCCTTCTGTGTCTGATAGAGGTTATGGACTTGAGATATGGGAGAGGTGGATCAATGGATGGGAGGAGGAAGGAAGGCTATGCCTGGCCCTCCTGAGCTCGTCTTACGCTCCCGCCTGTTCTGTTTGAGAACTGGGGATGGGCGAGGGCAGGAGTTGTGTCTGGAGGTGGATATACTCCATCTCAGAGGATTTCCTTGAGTGAAAGCTGTAGCTTCTTCCCAAAACACCTCTCCAGCTCTTCTTTGGGCACTGTCCTTGCCTGGGCAGCAGAAAGAAGAGCTTTGTTCTTCCCAGCTCTCAGTTTTAGTGTGCAGGAGCACCTCAGCCAATATATTTATAGTTAAAATCCTGTCCAACCTCTGAGATATCCTTTGCCTGTCTCTAGCATGTCTGAAGAGATTGCTCTTTTTCAGTAAGCTCCCAGTTTGACCCAAGTATAACAGGGAGGAAGAGAGGGTTAACAATAATATCTCTAGTACAGAAACCTTCCCTACAAATACCAAAGCTATGAGGTAAAAAACCATTTCTTCAATAAAATCTTTGCAAGATTTAACAGGGGCAAAAATAATGTATTTCCCTGTAAACTCACTCTGAAAAAAGACCAATCTGTCTTGGCAGAAATTTCCAATATATATTCTTCCTGAAGCAACTATTCTGCATGGAAAAAAAATCAGTCCAAACTGTTAAAGCCTGACCAAGTAGGTTATAAGCAACCAAATCGGGTCTTGTGTGGGAAAATCTCATGCAAGCTTAGCAATAGGTGTTGTTAACAGTGCCAGCTATAATACACACACAGAGTTCAGCATGCATCTCCGGGAAGGTTTTTATGACTGATCAAATATACTTTCCTTGAGAAGTTCCCTTCCAAGTCATGTGCTGTTGCTGTGCAAGGCATAGAAATCTCCCCTGGCCTCGCTGCATTCAGCAAGTCAGGGCTAACAATGGGAACCGTGTTCGTCCCGAGGAGGCCGCGGCATTCGCAGGGAAGCTGGGCTTGCTGTACAATGTCAGACACATTTTATGGGCTACATTTTTCAAAACACCGCAGGCGGAAAGAGGGAGCATTATCTGCTAAATACTCCAGGGAGGGCCTTTATGGATTTCTCAAGGGGGCTCAGAACCACTGATCTGAAAAGATGCTGAAGTTCCATTGTGCGCTCTGCTCTGCCTGATTTGCATGGCTGAAAGAGGGGGTAAGAAAATGGACTCTGTGTCAGAACCTGAGACAATAGACAACGGTCGGAAACAGCCTGAGGTTTGTAGGAAAAAATTCTTTCTTCCATTTTATCTTTGTCAGGATAGAGTTTGGCCTGGGGACTGTAGGATTATGCCTGAGGGTCAAGCCAAGAGGTTTCCACCTCTGCTCTTTTGGGTGACACCAGTGCTCCGAGAACACACTGCAGGGAGGAGGAAAACTCATTTCAACCTCACTGGATTCCTGGAATGTGCAAATGTCCTGAAAAACTGTTCTAGTATGTTATTCTCCCAATTCTTTCAAAAATGACATATTAGTAACTTTGTTTGGATTTGGACTACCTGAAGCTAAGCAAAGCCAGTATTTCTTAGTTTGCATGTTGGGTGTTATTGTGTGTTGGTTCAGGGAAAAACCTGGGCTTGCCAGAAACACACAGTGCCAAGTCACAAGTGTGAAGAGGGATGTTCCTTATGCAACTCAGCATCCTGATTTAGAGGGACTGCTGGAGGAAGAATCAGCACACCTTTTCTCCAGGCCGGCTTCACCTGTGGCTTGCAGAGTACATGACTACTTAGGAAGATCATTTTAGAGACAAATCTCCAAGTGTGCATGAGCATTTGGGAGCTAGCATTGGATCCCTTCAACATCATTTGGACTTCCAAAGACCCTCCTCTCCCTGTACAGCAGATAGTGAAGCCCTGCATGTTTCTGTTTAACCTAACCCTGAGCAAACAGGTACAGAAGGTTTGGAAATTAGTTCCCTGGTGTCCAGGTAGGGAAGAGTAGCTGCAGTGACAAATCTCCTTGATAAGCAGATGGCAAGAGTTGCCAGTGATAGGAAATCCATGGACAGAAGAATTGAGCAGAAATCTGGACTGGAGTGCAGGAAAAGTGGATCTCTATCTCCTGGGTCTTTGCTCTGCTTCCTTGCATGAAGAATAATGTTAATAACCTTACTGAGCAGAGTGCTTTGAGACCACACATGCAGCAACACCATGCCTGGGGTTAGAGCTGTAGGTTGGCTTCGCTGGGTCAGCACAACCCAGAGGAGTCCCCACACTGGAGTCTGGCCCCTGGGAGTCTGGAGGGTGGACAAGCTTGTGGGACACCTCCTTGCTTCATGATAGGCAGTTCAGAGTATCCAAACTTCATGTGGCTCCCTGCACTGAGCCCAGGCACCAGGCTTTGCGAGGTTTGCACTTTGCTGATTTAAACCTGCCCACCTGCTGGTGCTCTGAACCTCCTTCTGTAAAGAGGAATGAAAGGTACAGTTTCGCTTAAGTCTGCTCCCATGAAGGCAAAATGGAAATTGTTTCATCTTCAGGGCTTCATTAAGTCTCATAAGAATTACATAAAACTCCCTCTCGCTGACTTTCCAAGGAGAAATTCTTTGCCTTTGTGTACTTATACTTGCAATGGATGCAGCCCTAAAAATGAGCTTGGATTTATTATTCATTATGTTTATAATGGCACAGATGTGTGCAGAACTGAGCAATGGGGAGCAGTAAATCAGCCAAAAGTCTTCTCATTCCTGCTCTTTCTATAACATTTTCTACCTCATTGGGGAATTTTAACTGTTACAGAGTTTCTGCCCCAGAACTGGCAGACCAGAGAAACAAGAAGCAAAGTTAGGTTGTGAGATGTCTATGTAGGTCATTATCTTCTTTGAGAGAAATGCTGGAATAAGAGATTTCAGAATTTAAATTACATTTGACTATTATATGATCTGTAGTTTTTACCAGAACCTTCACCTTAGTTTGGTGTCTGGACTTTTCATAGCTAAAATATTTTAATATACATCTTCTCTTTTCCTTCCAGAAAAAAGGCATGAAATATGACTTTTTATTCAACTTTATAGTGCAATATTCTGTGTTTCCACCATGTTTGCTAATAATTGCTTAAAATTTTCAATATCCTCATGAATCTTGAGCAGTGAGAGTGCGCTACATAGTGACCAACACTTCACTTTAAAATAAAAAATCCAGGTATGTTTAAACCGTTCTTCCTCCCTGGGAGCCAAGAACATGCCTTGACTGTGGAGCAGGAGATATTTTATTTCGGCAATTCTTAAATGGAGAAACACCCAATTGATTCAGTAGCAGAAGTGTGAAATCATTTACACAGAGAACAGCCAACTGAGGCCACAATGCCACTGCTCCTGGAGTGTCCATGCCTGAAAACAAGCCCAGCTTGTCATTTATAATAATTTTCTACCCTCTCAATAGGCAAACAATGCATTTGTCAAAATCTTATGCTGATGCTTTCAGATTTAGTTCATTAGCCCTCATTGTGTTGGTGTGGATGGATCACTGCAAACCAGCACCAAACTACCTCCTTATTTTATATTAATTGTGTGTCAGCAGTAGCAGAGAAACTGTATATTTTCCTCTCATTTCATTATATAGTTTCAGGGTATTTTGTCAGTTCCAGGGACCAGAAGTAAACCCTCTTTCCTGACCCTTTGTACTGGGATCCAGGCTATTTGTTTGGTTTAAAGACAGTTCCCACTTCTGTTTCTAAACCCTTTGCTTTGGCTTATTGCTAGAAAAGTCAGAAATCTTATACCTTAGGGGCTGATTTGCCCTAGACACCATCAATGCAGCTGCCCCTTGAGAAGAAGTATCCTGGATTTCTTGGCTACCTCTTCCCCTCTTCTATTGTCTCAGAACTTGTCCACACTGGAATTCAGTTCTGAGTTTAGCTGTAAAACTCAGTGTAAATACAATTTCACTCATCCCACCATGCTTCCAGCAACACTGCCAGCTTTGGAAGTGGGGAGGATGAGCATATTCCCAGTCTGTGCTGATCCATATAGGGGTGAGCTGCAGCCTTGGTAGAGTGGTGTGCTCTTAATAAACATTAAAGGAATCTAAACCAAGACATGAATGGGAAAGGAGGAGGTGGCATTCATCCACAAGATGGAAAGCAGACTGCATTTTCCTCAGGCTTTCAATTGTTCCAGCTGCTGGCAAACTCCTACCTCTCTGAGCTGTTCTTGTCCTTTCCTTGGTTTAGTTTCCTTAATTAAGTTGGCACACTCCATCCACTGCTCCATCTCCCCTCATGGCTTATTGCAGGTGATGAGTTTGTGAGTTCCCACTGCCACACAGAGGAGGGTTGTGGAGAGGACATCCTCTCAGAGGGCCTGGTATTATCGAAAATAAATGTGTACAGAAAATCTACAGGAAAAAATTAGCTCACTTTGCTAAGCCCTAGAAAGACAAANAAAAAAAAAAAAAAAAAAGACTTGCTCTAGATAGATTGCTTGAGGTCTCTGAAGCTAACATGTTTAACAAGGTCTATTAAAAAAATCACTTAGCATATCAACTATCATACTTCTAATGCATGCACTGCTAAAGGCAATATTAGCTCTTGTGACATGTTGTTGTAACAAAGTGCTGTTCAAGGATGTATCATCTCTTCTGCACACTCAGTAAGGAAGATGATTTTTTTGTCAAAGATCTATCCAGAAGTCTTAGGTCTGACTGAGGGAACTGCTGTGGCCAGCACATGCAGCAATCCTCCCTCTCCATGCCAAATTATCTTCCAGGGAATGGCTTACAAACATGTTGGAATCAAGGCATTCAGCAAAAGCAAGATTCTGACTTTTGAGGACAGATGGGGGTATCTTGGGCACTTACCAAATACATGATTGCTGCTATTTTGTCTTCCATCATGTTCAATCCATGCTCTACTCTTGAGGGAGGAGGATGTTTCATAGTTTAGGAAAAAATGCATGAAAGTTTAGAGGGGTATTCTGTGATTAAAAAAACATGGTTGCTAATCCAGCAAGCCTGAAACACCTGAAATATCCTGTTGACAATTTTGTCATGTTAAGAATTCATGGCCTGTATTTGTAAAGAATGTATTTCTTCTCTCTCCTGTACAGGGAGCAGAAGTTTCCACTTAACTTTGCACAGTGATGCCCTGGTCATCTTCCAGAGTGGTCACAGTTAATTTAGAAACCAGTCATGTGCATGAGGAGCTGGAATGATGCCTCCCACTGTGCCTGGCACTGCACTCATCAGTAATGAAACTCCACATGACTTTATGGGACTTCATGACAAACTTTATCATGTCCTTGGAGTTATGGGACATCTAACTAGATGAGGAAATAATTTATATTATCACTAGATGGGTCACACCTAAGGGTGTTTGCTGCAAAGTGTAACCACCACCACCACTCCACACACAAAGATGGACAAAGTCATTTGTGGACCAGTGGAAACAACAGAAATGCAGCCAAAATCCAGGTCTTTTGCTGCTGCACAGGTATTTGAATCAGGGGGGTGAAGCTTGACTGACAATTCCTTTAGTGTAGAGTAGCATGTCTATACACATTTCTACAGAGAACACCTGCAATGAGGTTTTAGCCAGGGTGCCCACCCCTGTATCTGATATGTCAGTTCTCACATAAACCAAGATGTCATTGGCTTTCATTTGTTTTCTTGCTAATTTTTTTTGCTTCACTGGGAATTATTCTTGGGAAAGGACACATTAAGTAAGTCCTTGAAAGAGAGAGGAAATCCCATGGATCTTGTTTTATGGTTTGTGTTGAACGTTACCACAGAAAACATGAGAAAATTATCTCCTATAGTCTATCAGTGTGTAGATAGAATCCTCAGACTGCAGTCCTGAAAGATTTATGGTTAGACAAAAGCAACATTTTCTTCGTGGAAATGAGCTAAAGCAATAAACAATTTAAAAAATATATTTTATTAGAGAAGGATACATTTAGCCGGAAGTCTGGGAAATCCTGATTTAATCTACTGCTCTGCAGGGATTGTGCCAAATCTTGGATGGAGTGAAATTCATGCTGTTTTAATTCTCTGTTCAAAAATGTACATGCAGTAGCAGGAACAGAGCACTTATCCCATCTAACCAAGAGCCAGGCTTAGTTGAAAGAATCCTTTAGAGTTATCAGTTTATCCAACCAATGGTTGGAATTGTGAGCATATCAGAAAGGGGAACTGAGTGCACACACACCTCTTGAAAATGCATTTTTTGACTTGAAATCTCACAAAACCAGGCTTTTCTTGTGAGATTTGATCTGCTTCCTGCTTCAGACTAAGTCAGCAAGATAATAGAGAACCCCTTGTTTGGGCTGTAGTGGTGTTCCTGATCCCCAAAGAGATGCTTGACGTATTTTGCCCATAATGACAAGTGTCCACAACTTTTGTTTGTTGACAACACTGTAGCAGTTTTATGGTATAGAATGATATGTTTTTTTTCCCAAAACAGGGCAAAAAAGCAATTGAGGGAGCAGCAGGTGGTTGAGGTGTTCAGGTACTGGGAAACACAAACTCCCAGCCCTGGAACAGCATCATTCATTCATTTATGATCTTGCTACAATTTCACTTCTACATTTTGAAATCTTTACATCCCCCAAAAAGAAACCATAGCTTTCTCCAAATAAAACTCATTGTCATGGATGGGAGAAGTGACTACTTCTGACCTCACTGGTCAGAAATGACCACATCACTAGAGATATAGAGTTCAGCTGTTGAGGGAAAGACTCATGAAGAAAATTTCAGACTTTCTCTGGCTGAAACTTCACATAATTCACAGACAGGAACTAGCCAGACCCATGAAGGGCTGGTGCTAAGTTGAGTGACAGCCAGGCAGGCTCATGTGCTGCCTTTTTGTAATGTGTAATCTTAGCAGGATGCTGTTCTGTCCCATGACTGAAGTTCCTGGGTGCTATTAATGGGCATATACTGGTAAGAATTTAAATGCTGAAGCAACTAAATTAATTGGAAAACAGAATAGATCAATTCTTCATGCAATTCTTCTGTATGTGTCCCAAACAAATTGATTGCTATCAATGCTAGCAATATCAGACCCTTATATTCACCATGTGATATTGATCTGAGAAATGGCTGGAATTGTTAAGTTTAAGCAATATTTGAAAATTTGAAATGCAGGAAAAAAGTCAATGAAATGTATTGGTGTTTTCCCTTTAGTTTTCAGCCAGCTAAAAAATTGCATTTCTGGACAGAGGAAGGAATATATTTTATTCTCCTTTCTTCCATGTCCTGTTAAACTAGTTCCAGAGGATAAATTTTGTTCAGAGTGGAACAGAAAACTGGTTGCCTTCTCAGATTGGTTTTAAGATGAAAATTTTTTATTTAGTTCTGTGAGGAAAAAAGCATGAAGCAATAATCAACCTAAAAGAGATCACTGTTCAGTCTTCTCTGTTCTTCAGAGATCCAGTTCCCATTGCAAATAGAACACATCCACTAGAAAACATCTGACTTATATTTAGAAATTATTAGTGACAAAAATGAAGCAGAAACTTTGCTGAGTTTTCCCAATACTGACAGATAAAAATGTATACCTGGCTTTAATCTGAAGTTATTTAACCCTGAACACTATCCTTTCTTGCAGTACACCCCCCTGGCCCAGCAGTCTTAAGCTCAGGAACAGCAAGGAAGGGGAGTTCTTAAAAATTTAGTTACAGGTACCTTAAAATAAATGTGGAATAACCTGGACTTGAGGTGCTCTTTTTCTTTTCAAAACCAATCACCACCTCATTCCCACAGTTGTCCAAACTGCAGCCCATTATACAGTGAGCACTCAATGGTCCTTATGAGAGCTACACAAAAGGCTGATCTTTTCTAAGGCTTGTAAGAATTTATCATCATTGTCATCCTTAAATTTACTCTTCTATTGGAATTTCCTCCTTGTTTGACGACTGCTTTTTCCTTCCATCTATCACAATTTAGAGTGACTAATCAGGTTAGTCACAAACCCTTCAGAAATTTACTCTCCAGGGCACTTTTTATTTTAGCTTGGGGAGGAAAGCATTTCAATTTAGAACGTTGAACAGGCGCCTCTCTGCAGAAGCCATGAGGGTTTCTCTTGAGTTCAGATTTACATATGCAAATTATCCAAACATCAGTTCAGTTATAAAAAAGGATGAGATTTAAAGGATATGATCTGGAGATTGGAGGATGAAAAGCTAGTTCAGAAGATCTGTCTCTGCTCTGCTACAGCATCATTCAGTGACCTGCAGCTCTGTTAAGTGGACATAATAGGCTGGACATTGATAGTCACCAATTAGTTGGCCTATAAGGCAGATGAAACAATTATTATCAAGTTTTTTTAAAAGTAAAGTCCATTACAGAGCTTCTGTTCAGTGAAGGGAACCAATGAAACTGCAAACAACATTTGTTTCACTTCTGAGACATCACAAATGATCCAGCTATAGTACATGGGATTTTTGGGATCACTGAATTGTAGAAAAGCAGATGGGCAGGAATCCCTGACCCAGTTCCAGACAAAAGTTTATCTAACACATGGATTCCTAAAGTGCAAACCACAGATTCTTGCTTTTCTGTAGAGCATTTCTAGGAGGAGGGGCATGTGGGGGAGTGTCTCAGGCAAATCTAAACATGAGAAATCAAATTAACACTGGGCTATACCAGCTGCATGCAAAGCCCTGTGAGGTGCAATGTTAGGAGTTCACAGACTGGAAAAGGCTAAAAATTAATTGTGTAACCTGTGCTTAAAGACTGACTATGATATGAAATTTAGCAAGATCTCAAGATAATGCATTCCTGGTCTTTTCCCTTTTAACAGGTAAAATACTTCTCCTAGTATCTAGCCTTCACTTGAGGATCATTATTTCTTGCCCTGCCCTTGGTGGCTGAGAGGAATAGCATGTTCCTTTTCTCTTTGCAGAGCTCTTTTACATATATGAAGAGTGAGTACCAAGAAATTGTTCTGCAAATACATTTATCATAAGATGAAAAGAGAAAGGTATCGCCAGATGATACCAAGGGGGTGAAGCGTTTAAAGCCTTTTTTTGTATCAGTGTTCATTTAAAAGATCAGTTGAGAGCAGGAGGCTAACAGTATTGGAAAATTAATTGAAAAAGGATGGGAGTTCAGCACAGAATAACGAAAGAAGTGAGAAAATTAGATAAGCTTCATGTTTTATAATTGGCTGAACCTGATGATCTTCATCCTAGAATATTTTGAATGTGGACTTAAAAGATCTTAGATACCTGTGGTTACCTTTGAGAAGCCAGGAAAAGCTAAGTAAAATACCAGAAAACTGGAAAAGGGCAAACCTATCTTCATACAGCAGAAGGGAAAACAGAGGAACATGGGAATTACATACCAGCTCATCTGTATTTTCAGCTCCAGCAAATATCAAGCAATTTAGTTGTTTGGACACATCTGGGAAAAGAAGAAGAATAACAGTCAGTGTGGGTTTGTCAAGAAAAAATCATGTAATCTTATTTCCTTCTAGACAGGAGTGGTGAACAGAAATGAAAGTCTGATTTTGTTTAGGAGATGACAATGGCTGATAAGGTGATAGGCCTTAAACTGAAGAAAGAATGATTCAGAATCAGCTGATAAGAACATTCTTTAGCAGTGTCACTCATGAAGCAGTAAACCAGGCTGCCTTGGGAGCTGCTAGACTGTGCACCACTGAAGGTCTCTATGAACAGGTCAAAGCAATGTCCATCAGCAGTGATTTAGATATTGCTGAGATTAATTCAGGGGAGAGGAATGGATTGAATGACCTCCAAAGATCCCCCTTGGCCTTATTTTTCTGTGGCTGTCTCCTGTAAACTTCCTCTTCTCTAGATGGAAGAAGCTTCATTCTTTCTGTCTCTCCTCATATCTTCTGTTCCCCAGGTCTCTGATCACTCCTGTTTATCTCTCCTAAATGCTTCACAGTTGCCACACCCCTTTCTTGCAGTGTGGTATTAAGAATTATCAGGCAGATGCTGTCAAATCACTGCCACATGCCAGAGCAAAGAGGAGGGTGAAGGCTCCTCTGCACAGCCACTTATCCTTAGAGCAAAACCTACCACAACCTAAGAATTAATAAAAAGTGGATTTTTTTTGGCCATATCTCTGTGTTAGTTCACATAAAACCATTCCTGCATTTCCTGCCTAAGAGCTGGTGAAGAGATGCTTGAATACTCCAGGACTTTTGGGGATCTCCCATTCTCAGAAATTTCATATTTTGACATAACGTCAGCATTCCTCTCTGCCCCAGTTGCCTGCTTTTTCAGCCTGAAGTGAAAGGAGTCCCAACAATAATAAAGCTAAAAAACAAAGACAGCATGAATTACTATATTCTTCTCATGGTACAATAATGGAGAAAGGTCCCATGTTAGGCAGGGGGAATGCATGTCACTGTTTCAATACTTAAGAATCAGAAGTGATTCAGTGCACAGAGCAAAATAGCAGCTGTGTTCAGATCTCAGCCATTCACTGGAGAGAAAGAATAGTTTTCACTCATAAAAATGAGTATGTGTCTTTATTCTGTCATGGGATAATGAGGCACCTTGGGCTTGATCCAAAGCTCCCTGAAATCCAGAGAAAGACTCACGTTGACCTCTGTTCACCCTAAACCAAAGAGGAGAATCTTTTGGAGCTGGAAGAGCTTCCCCTTGCTCTTCTTTTCTCTCCACACTTGAGTCCCACACCACTGCTAGGCTGCCCTATAAATGAAGACCACCAACAAATAAAATCTCTAAGGCTGACAAAAGGATGTTTAAAGACACGTCAGCAATTTAAGCTACAAGTCTCAGTGCTTGTAGGCACAATCTGCAGTGTAGGTGTCCAAGGTGCAGTTCTCTGCCATGTCATCCCACAGCAGGTGACAAGTCCCCTGGCACCCCATGGCCTCAGGGCCACCTGCCTGCAGCAGCTCCATGTGCACAACTGCAGGGGGAAAATATAACACTGTCCTGCAGCTTGTGATCCATCAGAAAACAGTAATTTCTCATGGAAGATTCACTTTTTTTACTAGCATCAGACCATTCTTGAGGAGAGCAGCAGGAGCGAGGGCAGGATTGCCTCTTTTGGTGGCAGACTGCCCTGGATTGACCTAAAATAGATCCCAAGGCTGCAGCTGTAGCCTGTGTTGACAGTAAAGTCAAATCACCTGAATTGCCTTGAAAATATCTAACCATAAAACCAGAAATTTGTTATTTATTATGACAGAACTATCACTGGGAGACCAATGGCCTATGACAGACCTTGCTGGTAATATATTGCCAGAAACATCCTTCTCAGATTTTTTTTTTAATTGTTGCTTAGACAATTTAAAGAAGAGACTAATTAATTCTTTTTTATAGGGAGGAAAAATGCCTGTTGCTCCAAAACTCTTTGGAGATTCATAGAGGCTCTTCCAACTGCAGTCCAAAGTGGCCTGGAAGAGGAAGACCTCCAGAAAGTTGTAGAGCAGGAGCCCCATGACTGCATTACAGCATGCTCCTGCTTTTTGTTTTGGAGCTGTANTTTTTTTTTTTTTTTTTTTTTTTCTCGTTTCCCCTTAGCTATTCTTCTTGTCAAAAAGTCACAGAAAGGGAAAGAAAAAAAGAAACTTTAACAGCAGCCTTCCCTGCCTCCACTCCACAGACAACCATCTCACCAGATAAAGCACAGTCCTGGAAGGATTCTGTGCTCTTCTGCCAGAAGCATTTGAAAAAAACATTTGGGCTCCTGCAGAACAGGGCACCATTTTTGAAAAGGTCTCTGCACTGAGAAAGACAATCGATTTTCTTCTTTTGGCCTCTTCCCCATGCAGCAGTGTTTTATAAAGGCAGAGAAACAGAGAAAAGGATCTGAAAGGGAGCATTAAATATTTCACTTTCCTGTTAGCTGGAAAAATCAAATATGACACCTCTCACCATCTAGAAGTTTGCTTCTGGCTCTCCCTTCTTCTGTTGGGTTTTGGGTTACATCTCATGTTAAAAGGCTTGGGGCAAGGAATGGGTGAAATTAGAGGAAAACTCAATCTGGAGGCAAACTTGAACAAATACTGAGGAGGGAGTTTGGCCTTATAGCTGGGATACAATGCTGAGTTTGCTCTAGTGATTTCTCAGGTGGTGGGTTCTTCACTGCATTCTGGGATTCCAAAGGAGAAGGTATCCAAAGATATTCCAAGACATTCGGGAGTCACACAGAGCTGTTAAAAAAAGGGGAGTTGTCAGTGCACTTTAAATCTGCCTCTTTCTTTCCAGCTCTGTGTGTATGTAAGTGCCTGCAGGGGAAGGTGGGAAGCAGGTACAGCATGGAGGTGTTTTCTGCTCTTGAGATGTTGCCAGCACATTTCCTGTGAGGACTTTGGCAAACATTGCTGCAGATTCTGTATTGTGAAAACAGGCTCTGCTTCCTCTTTGCTTTATGCCAGCAGTGTGGCCTCTTGTTTGGCTGCAGCTAGAATTTTTATTACTGGTAATTGCTGGATGGAGAAGTTTGAGATGTAAGAAGGATGAAAATATGGGCTCCTGCTGCCAGCCTGTGTGTGTTTGATGTGAGAGGCCTGAGCAAAGGGAGTTGGCTAATTTGGCTTTAGGAAGCTGTTGATCCTGGGTTGGGCATCCTTGGGCCTATACATCAAAACTTGTGTTTAGTTCTCTGTATACTCCTATAACTAATATAAATACAAATATATTTTAAATATATCCCTCCTCACCTAGATGTATCTAAGACCACCTCTCAGTCTGAAATCCAGACATAACCAGGTCTTAAGTATTAAATTTCAGTACAAGACTTCCACAATGGTTTGAAAAGATCATACAACAGCACTCTAGAAGGCCCCTAAAAGATCAGTGAGTAAGACTTACTTTATATATACATATTTTTAATTGATACATTAAATGTTCTAATTTTTGTCACTGTGTAGAAAAATAACAAGGTTTTATTTCCTCAAAGGGAGATTTGCAATTCACTTTTTTGCTCTCACAGCACTGCAAATACCTCATCTTTCTAGGTCAGTAAAGAAGTCTCTTGATAATGTTTTCTTATGGGGGTCAATCCCTAGCACAGAAGTACTTTATCCCAAATATTCATTTGACATTAAAATGAAATAGTCCTGCCCAAACAATTAAAAAGCTCTTAACTTATTCACACTACTCAAACCTCCCTTTTAGGGTTTGTAAAAGTAGATCAAAGCCCACATCTGAACCCTGCCTTGTGTTGCGTTCATTCCACAGCAGCTAATGCAAGGCTGCTGTGTCCCAGGATTTGAGATTCCCAGTATCCTCTCCAAAGTGAGTGTGCCTGGATCAGCTGGGAAACCCAGATCTACTCTGTGGTACTGTTTGAATGGAAATTAGGAGGAAGATCCCAAGCACACCTCGAGCATTTCTGCTTAGTTTGTACCAGACTCCCCCTTTGTCTGATGCTCCAGCTTTCCTCAGCTCTCCTAGCCCTAGAAATTCCCCATTACATCTCAAAAGAAGCCACAATGTCCACTTTCTGTTCTGTTTTAGACTGAATCTTAACACTGACCTCATTATAAGCTGTGTTCAGGCACTATATGATGGGACATGGACGTTCATAGTCGCAAATGCCCGCTGGATGTTTGTCAGGTCTCTCTGTAGAAGTTGCCCTTCTGTTCATGCCTTTGCCACTTTTTTACAGCAAGAAGGTCAAAAAACAAAAGCTGGGCCTTCATTTACCCTCTTTACCACGTGAATCCATATGTATGTGTGTCTGTGGGGATGGGAGCTGTCTCTGCACAGAGCAGACAGACAGAGGAGCTTTTAGCTGGAATCACAAGGTTGTGAAACGCTCAATGCCTTGACCTGTAACAGGCGACTGTAAATTCCTCTGCTCTTGTTATGTTTTCCAGGGGTCACGGTCTTTAACAGTTTACTTAGTGGAGGAGGAGGAAAGAAGCCCTTTGTATTGTTGAGAGTTTGCCTGGTCCTGGCAGCTGGTGCTGACACAGGGCTGTTCTTCAGGTGTTGCTTTGATGGACAGTGCCCCCGACGCCCATGGAGCAGCAGGGGTGGTGGCAGCCTCCACTTACCTGGCTTTGGTTAAAGAAGAACCTGTGGAGTCTGCCCAAGTGGGACCCAGTGCTGCCTTTCTGGTGTTTTCATTGCATCTCAGATAGAGGTTGAGCTTTGCTCCAGACTAATTGCCTGCAGTGGCCTGCTGAAGTGAACCTGAGCTGTGGTGCAGTGCATGCACAACCAGGCACTTGCAGTGACAGGTTTGCATTAGTACAAAATCCAGCAGCAGATTAAGTGAGGTTGGAATCCCAGGGCTACAGTCCTTCAGCATCTCTGGAGGGGTGGGGAGAAGCAGATGCTGCTTTATTGTGTTGTGAACTGTCTTTGTACAGCAAAGCAACCTGACACTGTGTGATCTCAGTGAGTCACAGCTCCCTGTCTCTGCCTGGGATGTTCCTATCTATGGTTATTTTGGTACTCAGGGACACCACAGTGCTGAGGTAGGTACTTTGAGTCATATTCCCAGAGGTGTTGCCAGCTCCTCTTTGGCTGGTGCCAGAGCGAGCCTGAACTCAGTGTTCCTAGTACTGGTAAAAATAGCCCCAGGATGCACCAAGTGTCCCTGGCACAGCCAGAACTGAAAGCTTCTGGGCTAGTCAGAGCTCCATCTGTGACAGAGAGCAGCCCACACCCAGTTTGGACTCTGCAGCACTGTGGTCAGTAGAGGAAGATGGTTCAGGCTTGCAGTGGTGAAAACTCCAGGGTTTTCATGCAAACAATTCACTCTTGCCTTAAAAAATACTGTCTCTTCTGGCAACAGCTTTGAAATTAGAAGGAGCAATAGCAGAGCCCTAAGTGACTGCTGGCAGCACTTGTTGTTTTGTGACACCTGGGCTAGGAAATACATTGTGTGAAACTGAATTCCGTTCGGATGCGAGGAAGTGGGAGAGTATCCTGAGCACAGCCAGATGTGACCCCCAACTCTGCTCGTGCAGTAATCCACATACACACATCTCAGATTTTCTGTCAGGTCCTGATCCTGAAGAGAAGTCAGCCAGTGTACTGCTGTAGGTTTGAGATATAAACGACTTCAGCTGTTTGATTTGTTTTGTTTTTCATTTTGTTTTGTTTTGTTGGTTGATTTTTAACTATTTGGTTTTTAACTATTTTTTCCCCAGACAAGAGTAGGCCTGCTGTGTTAGCCTTTCACTAGAAAGTTAGGGTCAAACATGCTGCCTGGTGATCTCTGACACCACTTGTACTTTTTACTGAGAACTTGCCAAAAGGGTTAACTCAGGCAGCATCAAAAGTTCAACATAAAAAAAATAGGAAGATGAAGACATAAAATATCTTCTCTGTGCCTGTATTATGGAAAACAAGGTGACAAAAAAACATGCAGGGAGAATGGAGATGAAGGAAAACTATTAGACTTCTCCAAGGCTGAAAATACTTACAAGATGAAGGTTTTGTGTGCTTACAACTCACATGGAGAGTAAAAAAAGAAAGTTTCTCATGCAAATATAGAAACACACTCCTCCGTTCCCATATCTTTTTCTGTGTCTTTAACTGCACATCTTTTCACCTTTTTAATTTTAAAACACACGTGTGTTAAGCCTAGAATTTCCTGTGGCTACAAGGAATGGGGTCTGATTGATCCTAATAAGGGACAGTCTAAATGAAGTGCTTGGACTTGCCCCGGGCACTTCTATCTGCAGGTGCTGGGAGCCCTTGCCAGTGCGAATGACTTTTTGGAACACAAGTGATTATTTACTGCTGAAGCAAGCCAAAGGCTATGCTTCTCCTTGCAGCTCACAGCCCTTGGCCTCCAACAGGAAATGTACTTCGTTTTCAAATCCCTTTCTGACCAAAAAAGAAATTCCAGCAAAACAGCAATAAACATTCAGAGAGTCTCCTCCTCTGTAGGGAAAAAAAACTAATGAGCTTGGGTTTAAAATGAAATATTCTGTGACTAATCTATTCTAGGACCAGGCTGGGATCAGTTTGTTGCATGTGGGAGTCAGCAAGATGACCTGGGAGAAGGTTGCCACCATCCCACTTTTAGAAACTCCGAATATCACCAACATGATGTTTTCAAACAAGGATTGCAAAAGGGTTTGCTGTTTGATCCTCCTCTTCTCAGTTTGTCATTGATTTCCCCCATCAGAATAGTTTGTGCAACGAATCCCAGCTGTATTGCTGGTACTTTACTAGCCAGCAAATACAATCCAAATGTTAATTCTTTGGAGCCGAGAGAGCTGCGTGCCAAGAAATGAATAATCTGAGCAAGGCTAAACAAACAGTTTATTGACAGGGTGGGGTGGGGTGCAGGTGGGGGGTGGCTGGGCTCAGAAGCAGGCGAGCCTGAGCAGAAGGACATCAAAGCTGCTTCTGTCAGAAGACTCAGTCACATGTGATTTGTTTTCTCCCACTGCTAATTCAGTTACATGTTGAACTACCAGCATTCCCAGGCAAGAGTGTGAGAGCTTTCCAGCCCAAACACAGCAGGCAGGCGAAGCAGATGTTTGCACCCTGCTCATCCCAACTTGCCCTCTTTGTCTTTTTTTGGGATGTAAGAGTGCAATGGACACACTCAGGCCCAGCCAGGCACTCTCTGCACTTGTCTCTGCTTTATAAATGGAGCACATGAGGTAATTTGGAAGTTAACAGTGGCATTCCTCTGGCAGCTGATGGGAGTGTGGCAGGGCTATTCTGATGAGATTTAAACCAATAGATTTCAATTACCTTGTTAAATCTTTGCACCTTCTGCCTTTCTCTCCCATGTTATCCAGGAGGTCAAGACCAGAAGCAGGATTAAAGCCTAAATCCCCTGAGTCCCAAGCCAGCAACAGTGCAGACCACTCATTGCAAATGCTACTGGATCCTGACCCCAGCTATGTGCTGTAATAATCCACTTTGCAAATTTTGGGCCAAAGCCAGGGCAGGATCCTGGGGATGCTGCCCTGCCCAGTCTCATTCCTCTTCCAGTGTTGCAGCATGCTGTCTGTATTTTTTGGGGGGGGTGGAGGGGTGGGGCGATGAGGATGGGGAAGGACTGGATTGCACTTAAAACCTGAACCCAGTAAAATACACAGACAGACATTTGAGCCTTAATTTTAAAAATAAAAGGTCTACTCAAATTTACAAGAGCCGCACGCTGGAGAGGTTATAGGAACATGTCTCTGGTTCTTATTCCACTTCTCAGATGCACTGACAAAGTAGGTAGCTACACTTTTCCATTCCTCCCCATGGCAAAGAGGGTCCTTCCCACCCTGGGGTGTGCCTACACTGGCAGTGTCCCTGCTGGAGGCACTCATCTTGCAGACAGACCTGCCCAGGCTGCAGCTAGGAGGAGATGGATTCTCTGGCCACCCTCAACATCCATCATTGCACAGGCAGGGGAAGGTGAGGGCCTGCAGCATGATGGTTTAATAAGGAAAAGGCAGGAAAAGTCACAGGTGAGGGTGTTGTGATGACAGGCTATGGAGTTGCATGCACAAGCAGTTAAGTCTCCCGGGGGTTAATCTAACTCAGGTACTGATGCAGGCATTTAGATAGTGGGTAACTCATGCTGTCATTAACCTGTCAGCATTACAGCAGGAAGATCATATCTTCACAAGTATGTATTGATCTGGAAAGGGATGTGTTAGGCATGACCAAGCTTTTTATATACTATCTTTTACCACCTGCTTTTCCCCTGGTCAAAGATGCTTGATGTGTGTGGTCAGTGCAAAGAAAGCCATGTTCTCCTCTAGGCTGGAGAGATGTTTCTCTTTGTCCCCTTCCCATTATCTTGAGTGCAATCTAAATATCTTGTTACTTACACAGCCCCTTCCTTTTCATGCTGATGGAGCAGAGAAGATGAGGTTGGTGTCTCTGTAGATTGATCACAGCCTTTTGCAGAGAAATTTGCACTTGCTGTGTGTGCTATGAGCAGCTCAGGTGCAGGACAGCTCTGAACTGGAAGCTGAGTGTGTAACAGGACTTTACTGGAGCTGGTAAATCTATTCTCAGCAGGTGACTTACTGGTTCAAGGACTGCTGTGTGATGAAGTAGATCCCCAGCTTTTGGAGTAGAATTGGTTCCTCTAGGCATTCAGGCCTTGGGAAGAGTTTGCCAAGGTGTGCTGCCTAGAGATGCATTCCAACATCTGTTTTCTTTCACAACACACCCGAAAATGAAAGTTTATGGCCTTCATTTGGGAGAGGCTGAGCAGCAGTGTGCATGACACAAGGAGAGGACAAGGGTTACAGCCAAGGGTTACATCCATAAATGTCTTAATATGCACCAAAAAGCTAAAAATTAAGGACAATTGCACTGGCAATTCCACCTAGGGTAACTGGTCTTCTACAGGCAGCAGCATTCTTCTGATGACAGAGCTTATCCATTCCCAACAGTTCCCAAACTGGGGCAGATGGTCTACAGATAGTCCCCAAAACCATGGCAGAGTCATGTGTGCAGTGCTGTTGGGTGACTACCCTAGGACAGGACCATGTGGTAGTCCACAGGAAAGTTGGGCAGCTGGCAGATATGCAAGGACTAAAAGTGCAGGAATGTGACACCCTTACCAGCAGGATAGCATTTCCATTGCTGAGTGGCATCAGGATTTCTCACAGCATTGTGGCATCAGCTAAAATTGGGATTTTCCCCCACCTTATGTCATGTGGATTGGCAAACACCCCAAAGAAAAGTTTTGCAGTGTGAAATCAACAATATTCTCTATCATTGGCAAAAAATGCTGATATTGGCATTTCTTACGCTGGGTAGGAGACTACATTTCTGTGAGCTGTGCTGATGAACCTTTGAAAGGCAGGTAAGCTTTTCTTTCATTCTCCTTGTTCCCTTGCTTTGGGGATGGAGACAAGAAGTTAGTTGAGTTCAAATAAATCTTCTTTGTTCATTGCTTATGTGAGAAAACAAAGGTAACTGATAGTAGAGATATTCTCTGGGGGCTGTGCATGGGCTGTTGCCCTCCAGACCTGCTCCTGGCAGGGACAAGTCATGGAAAATCAGAGGAATCAGTTGTGCCTCCTTTCCCTGTGCTCACCCCAAAGCACTGTGTGAGATGTGAGCAGCATTTAAACACTTTCCTCTTTCATTTTCCTGCAAGTGTCCACTCTGCACAACCTTGTGCTTCCAGGGTCTGAACTGGAGGTACCTGGGGAAGCATGAAGGGCCAAAAAGTCTCCCAAGAACTGTTCTAATTTGGCATCAAAATGTTGACGGTGTTTAGACAAATCCATGCTCAAAGCCTCCCGAGAAGAATTTATTTTCAACACTGCAGTGGAAAGTGGCAGCTCTTGGATAGGAGGCAGGTGAGGCTGGTCCTAAATCCTCCTGCCTCAGACTGGGAGTCTCTACCATCTGTTGGCAGCTGGGTTCTGGGGAGCTGATGGATGTGTGCAGGGCATTGAGCACACAGGCATACAGGTGCACACACTGTTCAAGTGCTCATAGAGAAGGTGCCTCCACTTCATTTATTCAAGCTGAACCACCATTCTGGGCAGATGACAAAATGGCTCTTCCTCTCCCCTGAAACACATCCACAAATTAGGACTTAACATTGAGAACAAAGAAAAATGGTTAATTGACTCTTGTGTCTGCACATGACACCCCTGGAGAAAGCTCCCCAAGCTCCCAGCTCACCCAGCCCTTTGCCAGGAGGCAGCACTGCCTTACTGGGGCTTGTACAGTCATGGCTATTCCTTGTGTGTCACCCTGATTTTCTCAAGTTTTACAAAGCCTTCTGCTGTTTGCATTCTTTGCACAAACTTTCTCACAGCACTTTATGTAAATAACTTATTGTTTTGCACTCCTTTATGGGGGACGAGCAACCTGAAGGACAGTTGGGTTGCCCAGTGGCATTGAGGAGGTGGCACTGTAACCCTCCAATGACACTGGCATTTCTGAAGGATATATATATAGAGTCAGATGTTCTAATAAAGAGTTTTTTAGTTTGCTTTGACCACAGCTGCTCCGTGTCGTTCTTGTGTCGCCCCAAGGTGACACTTGTGCATGGAATTATATAACAAAAAAGAAAACATAAATGGAGAGAGGAAGAGAAACGAGCATTCTTAGCAAAGCCATAATAACGTGCTGAAGCAGGGCTCTTTGTGATGTGCTGCTCAGGGCCGGCGGGCACCGGGCTGTCGTTACCAGCCTCCATCATTTGAGGGCACCCTCGCCTTTGATGTTGGCTGCGGGAGAGGTGCGGCACCATGGCTGGTCCTGGCAGGGCTGCCTCTCACTGAAATGCTCTCCTCCCTCCAGCCCTGCAGGTCAATGCTGCTGGGATTTGCTTCCTCACTGATGGCAGGAGCACATGCTGGGCTCGCAGGTCACCAGCCTTATTGGTGTGTGGGGGATTGGAGGTGAATTCCCTAAAGGAGGGATGCACTGGCATGCCAACACTGCTATTGATTAATGGTAATTATAATTTGATTTAACCTCCAACCAGTTTTAATCAATTGTCACATTTTCCCTGAGTATGATTGCAAAGATGATGTACAGTAAGGAGGATAATTGTCTTGAGCTTTTCCTTGTTTGCCAGATGGCTATTTTCTATCCCTTTCTTTTGCTTTTAATGGAACTGGGTGAATAATTTATCTACCAAATTTAGCAGCTGCTGCTGCTTCTTGTCCCTTGTCTGTAAGCATAGTTTGAGCCTGATGCCTAGTCCAGAATTTCTCATCACAGATTATTGGTTCTTGGTCTGTACAACGCATTACAGCCATTTGATCCTGAAAAATCAAGCAGGGTGGTTTCACTTTAATCAGGCATGTGGTGGAGTATCATGGCCCTGGCCCCACTGTTGCTGTCAGTCATAACTCTGGGGATCCAGTTTTGCTTGAATTTTCTATAACTGTTTCTTTAAAAAGTGGTCACAGTCATGTTTCTGTCACCCAGAATGTTTCCCTTCAAAGGGGGAAAGCAGGGAGAAGGAGCAGTCACATCTGTTCATCTGGATCATCATCTCCAGGGCTTGAATGCAAGCTCTAGCCATAAGAGAATGGCAACTCAACTTCTTCTCCCAAGGGGCCAGCTCCTCTCTGTCACAGCACCAGCCCTCTTAACATTCTCCTCTGTGGTGTTCCCACTGAAGCTGGAGAGACTGGTTTTGTCTGAGCATTGCCACGACAGCCTGGCCTTTCAATGTTGCATTTGAATGGATGGTCACAGAATATATATAATCAGAGACACTTGTCCAATGCTAATAATAGCTCTGTCTGTCCAAGAGAATTACAAAAAAAGTATCAATTCATTAATCACCCCCACTGTTTTTGTGTACATTACTGATGAAACATCAGGCAGTGTTCCCTGAAGGTCAATAAACTGGGGCAGTTATCCAAAATTACCTTCTGAGATCTCTCTGAAAGCTAAGGGAAAAGTGAGCAGAGCACAGTCCCATCTATTCTTGCCGAGGATCAAAAGCAACTCAACAATACCTCAGGGCATCAAAGACAGCTGATAGATCTAACAATAACATCTTGGAGCCCTGATATTCATCTGTAACCTGGACTGCCCGTGCAGTGCAGTCTCTGTGCTCCACTCTGTCTGTACCCAGACCGACACGGGTCAAGAAAGGCTGAAGCTGTCAGGCACTCGGGGAATTCGCTTCCCTTCACAACTTCCTCATTAGCCATGCCCACACTTGAAGAACAAAAACAACACAGCTCCATTGCCAGCCTTCAGCAATAGCTTGTTTTGGCACCTTCTCTGCACCTTCCAGAGATGTCTTCCACCCGCCCTGTCGCGGTTTCGGGTGGGGCAGTTTCTTCCCCAGCCCTGCCACCAGGAATCTGCAGCGCTGATCAAAAGCCCAGGTGGACAATGTGGGTTCATTTCAGCTGGTGGGCAGGTCACGTCCCTGTCACCAGTGCCACTGCTCATCTTTAAGCCTCTGCTGTGACCTGAAGTGAGGTAGTGGCGGTGTGGGAAGGTGGAGGTGGCCCCTCTGCTGTCTGCTGGCAAGGCTCTCCACATGGGCATTGGCCTCCAGGGCATTCCTTCCTTCTCTTCCCTGCAGAAGACTGGAAGAACTTCATTGCTGGAGTACCCAGAACCTCCCCTGCAGTAGAAATCCAAAAGAACCTGGGTGCTTTGTAAGAAACAAACTGTTCATCCCAGGATTATAATCTGACTTGTTAATTTTTTTTAGTTTTATTTTAGAAAATAAAAGGACAGCTTATGTGTACAGCTGAGCCCTTCTTCCTACTGCCCAGCCCATTCTGACCCCAATGTTATGTGGGCTCACACGTCCCAGGCAGATAGTTATGTCTTGGTTCAATGTTATTTTATTATAGCCATTTAAGTTACAGGAGAACTTCAGTGAAAAACAAAACAATGGTAAAGCAAATCCATTGCTCCATCGAAACCAAAGCTGACCCCTTGCTCGTCTTTGTGCATGGGCTGGATAACAAACCCATTGTAAGATTAAAATGAAAAAAGGAGGAAAGCCAAAGCTTGTTTTGTTCGTATGAACATGGGACTTTCGATTTATTTTTCACAGAGCTTTGACTGGGCAACAGAAGAAATGTGAGATATCTCACAATGTTCCCTTGGCATAACATGGTGCTTTCAGTCTCATTATTATTGCATTATATGTAGCACATCTGTTACTGGTCAGGAGCCAAACTATTTAATTCTATTAGATACATCTATACAGCTAAGTGATAATCTACACCAGGTTTATGGAACAAGCACTTAATTCTTGGCAGGGAGCAGCTCAAGACTTGATACAAGAGCAACAGAATATATGCAGTGTAGTTGTAGATCAGTGTCAGAAACTGGCCAGAAATCATTTCTGCATTCTTCAGCATGCAGGCATTCCAGTGTGGGAAACTATTCATTCAATTTATTGTTCTAACATCTGTAAGTTATTGGGTGAGGGGGAGGGGAGAGGGAGAAGAGGAAAATGCTCAGAGGGTAAAACGTTTACCTAACAAAATACTAACTCTTTCAGGGGGTTGCATGTCAGCACTCTGTAAATAATAGGAGCCTTTTAATGCACATATGGTAGTATTTACTTTGTGGAGAGGTAACACAGAATCCTGCCTTGCTCAGAAAGTTTTGTGCTCTGATGCTGCTCAGGCATATAGTTTTTGCTAAACATATTTTGTCTCAATCCATCTTTTATCTTGCTAAACACAACTACCAAAAGCAAAGTCACGTTGCATCACCTCTGCTCAGAAGCACCCCTAGAGCAGGCTGAACATCAGGATGTGGGGTTGAAAGAAAGAGCTGAACTGTAGCTCTGCTTCCCTTGCAGGGCACAATGCAGCTCCAACATTTGCTGGCTGGCAATTTGGATTCTGGTGCTTTTTCCCTCCACTTCTCTTCAAGACCCTTCCAAACTTTGAGAGGAAGAAGCCCCAAGCCATGTGTCCTTCCCAGAAACAAGCAAACATGGTTTTAACCCATTTTGGAGGGGAGGAGGAAGGGCACTGGGAGGTGATGGCTTGCTCAGGGTTGCACAGGATGTCTGCAGCAGAGTAGAACAGGGGCCAACTCTGAACTGTCAACAGTTCCTCTATCCACCAGGCCATCCTTCCTTCCTCTATGCTGAAGAGTTGAAACAATTCTGAAAAAAAAAAAAAATTAAAAAAGGGAAAAGAAAAAAAAAAGAAAAAAAAAAAAATAAAGAAGAAAGAGAGTCTCCACCTGCAGACATTTTTGACCTTCCACTGACAGGGCTTTTATTTTCCTTTCCTTTCCTCCTTCCCTGCATCCATTTTTTGGTCTCTCAGCGGAGTTAATTGAATCTATTTCTCAAGGAAGTGATGTCAGAAGACCTGGGTGTTCCAGGAATAGTTATTTCCATATGATTTGAGCAGGTTCTTACATGCTGTGACACGTACATTGTAATTTAAACAGATCTGGTTGTTCAGATTGAAGGCTATTTATAAGAGTCTCCAGCTGGAGAGGAATTCATTTACTCATGGCCTTTGGGGAGCAGCAGCATCCTTAACTCTCTGCTGTCTCCTCCAATACCTGGTGTCTGAAATTTCCCTGAACTGTCTTATCCTGAGCCTGACCCTGCCCAGGTGAGAGCACCTATTGATTTCAGAGGTCCTGCTCTGCTGTGGGTGAACATGGCTGAGCTCCATCGCACATTGCAGGCAGCAGGCTCCTAATTCCAAAATCATTCCTGGTCATCACTGGTGGTACTTGAGTTCTAACAAGAAAAAAACAGTCATTGCACCTGAATTTGCAAGCTGAATCCAGGAGGATAAAAACAAGGCTCTGAATGAAGGCAAAAATCTGTAATGCTGAACTGTATTTAGGCTCTGTGAGCTCTGGGGACAAGTGCTGCATTTATTTTTCCCATGGAGTTGTACAGCATCTAATACAGTCGAGTTCTGGTTCAGGACAGATGTCTGACATGCAACTATAGTGCCAAAATAATATCATTAAATACCAGTAATAACATCATGAGGTAATAAATAGCAATAAATCCTTGGAGGGAGGCCAAGTAGAAGGGTCTTCAAAGGCTGTGCTGCCCCCTGCTACTCTTGACTCTGAATTGTACATGGTCTTCAACCCTAAGTGAAGTGGAGAAGTGTCAAAGGAACAAGGCTCTTGCTTAGTGTGTGGCCACAGCACCTGGGGATGGGATGAGGAGGGAGCCTGTCTGTGCCTTGCTGAGCTCCTACACCTTCCCCTCCTACCCAGCACAATGTCCTTCTGACCATCCAGAGCAGTGCCAGGTCTTGTCACCGGTTTGGGGACTTCCAGAGGTCATTTTTAAATCATATAATGATTTTTGATTTTATTTGCATTTCCCAAGTGCTGGTCATGTCAGGGATGCCAAAAGCAAAGCAAGTGAATGGCTGAGGCTTATTAGGTCTCAAACACAGCCTTGACCTGTCTTCTCCCTTTAGCTGAAGTCCTTGGGCAGGGCCAGTAAGGAGGAACAGGTCACTGCTGACAACAGCAATTTGTACCACGTTTGTCAACACATCGACTTGTAAAAGTTAATTTCCCAGCACGTGGGTTTCTGTCCATTAAACAAATATGTCACAGCCCCACATGGCCTGGACACACCTTTCATGGGGCTGACTGAAGGAAGGAGTCACTGCTGGCTGAGCCTCTGACTTCCAGCCAGGTCCTTCCAGGGGAGCTTTGATCTCTGTGGAGCAGGGAGCAGAACAGACACATCCTGTGTTGTATTGACCAGCCTGCTCTCACCACTGATTCTCTGAGTCACTGCAGGGAAGGATTTATAAGGACTGAAAAATGGGGAAATAAAAAAGATCAAATTTAAATGGTAAGAAAAGTCAAATGTGGTTTTTAGTCTTTATTTGCCATTAACTCTGATAATAGCCCCAGAGTGCTGTACCTTATGACTGTCCCCTGGAGTTGGTGCTGCCCATGCTGAACATGTATGCTGATATCCAGAGGTTTAGGGCAGCAGCTCTGGCATCACACAAACTAGTATTAGTAGCAAAACTCCAAAACTCTTATTCACAATGTTGAAGTCATTGCCAGTTACCCCTACAGAATCACTGTGCTTTCCACAGCAAAATTTCTCTCTTTGCTCCTCAGAGTTCTTTGACTATACCAATGGAGCACCCTGGCATTATGCTGCAAGCTGGCTTTTTGCAGTTAGGTTTTTTTTTTTGGTTGGTTGATTTGGGTTTTCTTTTTTTCCTGGTTTTTGGGTTGGGTTGGGTTGGTTTTTGTCCCTTTCATGAAATCTGGTGAGAGGCTGGTAGCATAGACATTGCTTATTAAAGTGGGGTGATTTCTGCAGGATGGGAAAATCTTACATTTATTACATAAATACCCACTATGCCCTTGAAGCCTGATCACCATTTAAAAACTCCTCATGTGATGATACCAGTTCCTGATGCTGGATATCAAAGAAAGAGCTCTCACCCATCTTCTGTGCAAACTTCCTTTTGCATGTTATGTGCATATACACTTGATAGGCAACTGTAATCCCTACCAAAAAAAAAACCAAAAAATTGTCTACTATTTTCTTGCCATGGTCCAGAGCAGAGGACTAGGCACATTCTCTCAGAATATTGCAAAGAAATGAGTAACAAGCATTTAATTTCAAGGGCTGCTCATTAGGTATTTTTTCTTGCTCTCTTCCCATGAGAGAGAAAATTATGCAAATGTAAAACCCCAATGGGAGTAGTTTGCTGTGAATTGGATAATGCCTGGAAAATGGACGGGGGTTCTAAGATACAGGTGTTTCACCTGGCAGAGCACACTGTGTTCCTGGAGCCATAGCTGGATGAAGCCCTGGCTTTGGTGCCATCACAAATCCACTTTTGGAGAAATAAGGTGTTTCTGTCATCCACTCTTGTCAGGTACAATCCACTGGGACCATTTGTAGGAATATAGCCAGCCCCTGTAAGAAACATTCATCTGCCCATCTACAAATAACAGGATTCAATTCCCCTCTATAAAATCAGCATGAGGCTGTGTAGGAAGCATCAGGACAGAAAAAGCCCAGCAGATCAGCCCCTGGGGCTAGTGCAGATCTGCTGACAGTTCACACTGCTTGCTGCTAGTGATAGCTCATTGGTCATGGTGTTGGACAAGCTTTTGAGAGGTCTGACTTAGTTTTCTGGTTTTCCATAATATTTTTTAGCCCTAATTCCCCATTTCTGAAAGCAAAGTTGGTAGGGGAATGCACATCCTTCTTGAATGTTGTGAGGTGTATGACCCTATAAATCCCACACAGTTACAGACTCAGTCACACTGCACTGTTTTTAGAGCCTACAAGTTCTCCACATGCAGTGTAAAATAACCATTAAATCATCTGTAATGAAGCCAACTTTACTGAAATTCTATAAGGCGTGGATTGAGGACACATAACTAACAGATCTGGTTAGAAAATGTGGGAAACTTTTCAAGGGAGAATTAAAAATAACCTTTGCATTTATTTTTATCCAAATTTACTTGTTTGCTTTTAGTTAAATGAACTTTTTCTTCCTCCCTTAAGCAGCTTTAATTCTCTCCTCCTTTTCTCTTTCTCATTTTTTCATTAGAAATCGTGAAGAAAAGAAGGGAATGAAAATCAATAGGGAAGAGCAAAAACCTGAAAGTCTTCAAACCTTGCTGGTTATTTCTTTGAGATCATTGGGCTGTTTTTTTTTGTTTTTGTTTTTGTTTTTTTGTTTGTTTGTTTGTTTGTTTGTTTCAAAAATGAATATTTATGTAAATGCCAGGAATTTCTATTTCATTAAATGGGTTGTTTGTCGCTGGAAAGAACGGCTGAATTGGAAAGGGCCAGGCCTGACCTTCGCCATTGCAGTTGGGGAAACTGAAGTGAAACATTGGAGTGATGACCCTGAGGCCACATGGTGGGGGTCAGTGTCAGAAAAGACATTTAGACCAGAGGAATCCCTGGCTCATCTCCCAGGTCTGGACCATCCCTGCTCACGAGGCAGCTACGTGAGGTCTTCTACTGCAACACAACCACACTGTGCACAAGGAAAGTCTGGAGGGCTTCCCTCTCCCACTCCTCACAAAAAAATGTCCCTACATCTCAAGATTCCTTTTCAGAGCCCCTTCTGCAGCAGCGTGGTGAGGGAGCACTCCAGCATGGGTCTTGGTGGTGGGTGTAGGAGGCAGAATGCTGGTGCTGGGGACAGGTGGCAGGTGAGGGGACAGGGGAGGCACAGCCAGGAACGCGGCGAAGGACCGTGCACATACAGCTACAGATGCCTGAATTAATTGCCTGCTGTTTACAGCTTGGGTTTATTGCTCAGCTTTTAATTAACTGTTTCCGGATTTAATCTCACAAATGTTCTGTCTTCGTCCTTGTTTAATCCGGCAGTCTAATGGCAAGCTGATTTATGCAGATCAATACTGTTTACAAACATGAAAGCCGCCAGCCGGCGTTTGAACTTTAGGTGTGATGGCATTGGTTATCAATAGCTGAAGCAGCCTCAGCAGGTGGCGTGTCAATATGCAGCCAGTCAATATGCACGGAGCAGCCAAGATTAAAACTTTTTTTAGCAGGAGTGGGAGGGAGCTGCCTAAACTCCTCATCATATTCATATATGGAGGATTTACTACCCGCTCCTGCCGCTGCTTTCTTTTATTCATTTGCAGCCATCCGAATGCAGCGCTAATGAGAATAATCAGGTTATTTGAGAACATAGGTGGTGGTGGGGGAAATAACTGTTCCCACAATCTATCTCAGACTCTCATTCTCCCTGAGCCAGCTCACCTGCAAAGGTGTTTCCCCTCTGTTAAACTATTTTAAGTAGCAGCAAGGGAGACCTGGCTTGGTCTTTGCACCTAGTTTACCATTGATTTAAATTGAAATTACTGAAGGTATTGGATTATTTTCAACTTACTCTATTGACTTCAATAGACATGGAAGAACCATTCAGCAAATGCTTCCCTGAAAACAAAGAATGGAAACCCAGTGGTTGGGAATGTTTGGTGAGGGGATGCATGGACAGAGCAGATGTTGATGTGAATCTGCTACTGCAGCCTTGCGTCTCCTTGGACCTGTTCTTCTGCTTGTACCTTGGGCAGCTGCTGGCATAATTATGAAGGGAGAAAAGAGTGTTTTCCCACTGAGTTGCATAGGTTTGAATAGCACAGTTTAAACTCTTAAAGGACTGATGCATGTTTATTTTATTGCTCTCATCTCTGTTAAAGTCAGTGGCCCTGTTTTTAGCAGGCCAGGTTAATCATGTGCAAACCTCTGAAAGAGCAGAGCTGAAGTTAATCACTAGTCAGGGCTAGTCAAAGCTTTCCTTGGGAAGAGTTGTAGGCCTAAACATGGAACACAGACCCTTAGCCTGATTTTATCTGAAATAACCTTAACCTGCCGAGGCAAATGAGATCAGGCTTGCCTGTGCCTTCTCTTTATTTGTGCAGTACTCCCAACACCAGATGTATTCAGGGGCCAAGGCCCTGCTGTGCTGGGGTTGGTACAAGCAAAGCTAATTGCATGTTGGCTAAAAACACAGCTCTTACACAGTTGTTACACCTTTCATAAATACATTTCTAATAATCAGCAGACAATAGCACAGGCAAGCCAGAAGCATCACACAAAGCATAAGAATAAATTGCATTTAATTACAAGGAGAATCTAATTAAGCCTGATTTTCTTAGGCCAGTGTTAGACTAGAAGTAACTTCATACACATTAATAGAGTTGTAACAAATGTGACCCGTGGTATAATGACAATGACTACTCAGGGGTGGATTGTCAGATTGATGCACGGCATGACACGAACACCATCCCCTAATTTCAAAGGTGCAGAGTGGATCATTTTTATGCAGAGCACAAGGGCTCCGATCCCCTCGTTACCTTTGTGCCTTGGCTTTATGCTTTTGGCCATTTGCAGCATTTTCCAACATTTTCCAGTCTGTTTGTTCTAGTATTCATTGTTGATTAAGTAGCCAGGAACCAGACTCTTGGGGCAGCAGCCGCGGTGTTTGCGCCGGGGTCCTGCGGCTTCCTCGGATCGAACACCCTCCACAGCCTCCCAGGAGGGTATTTTGTTCTCTGGGTTCAGAGGCAATGCCATGATGGTTTAATCTGGACTCTTCCCAGGTGACTCACAAAAGGGGGAAAATAGGACATGAGGAAGTGGGAAATGTGGGGACATTGTGGGAACGCCGGGCCAGCCAGGCTTTGCAGAACCAAGCTGGGTTTCAAAGTGACGCACCCTTGTGTACAGGCGAGCTGGTTCGAAGCTGCTGATCTGTTCTCTAGCAACTTGTGGCACACCGCAGGCTTTGTGAGGCTGGCAAAGTCGGAGCAGCTAATCAATTCTGCTTTATTCTCCTCACCACAGACCTTCGCCTGCAAAGCACAGCGCCGGTTTTAATAGTGACATCTTGAGCGCCTTTCAGAGTCTGCTTGAAAGCAAATATAGGCCTTTTAATAGGTTATTTTAATGCATTAAACTATGGAGAGGAGGAAGAGAAGGGGAAAAAAAAAATCCCTGGCACATACATCTCTGCAAAAGTTTCAGAGTCTGGAAGAATCTGATCCAGAAACAAAAGCCCTTTGAATCTCTCCCCTTCTCTGCTCCCCCATGCCTGGCTCCCCCTCCCCTTCCTTCCTTCACTTCTCCCTCCTCCTGCTGAGCAGTAACAGTGCCAACTTATCAGATACTTTTAGCTGCCAGCTTCCCAGATACTTTCCTTTGAATGTGACCTGGCAGCAGCTCGCTGCAACTTTTGAACTGCTATGTATGTCATATGCTAAGAAGAAGAAGAAGAAGGAGCTGAAGTATAATGACTACTGGAATACGCGATTCAAGACAAAGTCAAAATGCTTCCAGTGGGGAGCGTGAGGCAATTTATTTTAACTCGTGAGGCAACTTTGCTATCCGACAGGTAGGGGGGTGGGGAAGCGAGCAGGATAATCGCTGTATTTTATCTTCACCTGAGGGCTGCGAGTCCATTGCCAGCATCCACAAATTGAGAGCCCCGAGGTGCCCGTGGAAGTCTGGGGTGAGGAGAGAGAGGGGAGTAAGGGAATGTGCCTGGCTGGCCAAGGAGGCACCTGGGGGCACCATCCAGCCCTGACCAAAGGGGGAGAGGGGAAACTGAGGCAAACTGACTGCTGCAACAAGTCTGCACCAGGGATCAACCACCTGGGTTCCCATTTTCTGAGTCATTGGGATCCCTCTGTCGTGTGAAGGAAGAAAAACACCCAGAAATCCAAAATACACGTGGAAATAGGCAAACAGCTAAGCTTCCCCTGTCAGTACCGGCTCAGGAAAAGGCTATTGTAGGAGCAATCATCCTTCAATGATAATTAGACCATTTTTCCTTTTCTGGAGGAAAGTATGAATTTTGACATGTTGCTTTAAAATTGCACAGATCAGTTATGGGGGGAAGCATCTGATTACAAAAAAAAAGCAGATTCCATGAACAACAATACCCTAATTTCATTCATGCAGAAGAAATAGCTTTGATTTTTGAAACAAAATAAATTTTCTTTTGGCAAGGTAGGAAGGAACAGAGAAGTTTTCAAGGCTGAGACATGATGCAAAGTGGTGTCATTTATGAAAAGATGTGGCAAGGGATTGGGCATCAGCTTTTCAACTTTTGCCTGGAAGGAAATGGTTGAATTCCCAAGTTTTTTGTTTCAGAACAGAGTGGATAAGGTGTTCATGGTCTGTGGGGTGTTCACACAGAGGAGAAGCCAGTTCCTGAACAGCTCTAGCTCTAATACATTGAATGCCTACAGTGCCAGGAATCTCTGCCTGTAGCTGCCAGTTGAGGCTGTTAATAAAGAAGGGGTTGGAATGCTGAGACTGGAGGAAGGTGGTTTGAGATGTTCCCTCCAGCTCTGGCTTGTGTTGCTCCAGGAAGCCCCCAAGTGCTCCGTGAGCCTCTGCTTAACCCTCACTGAAACAGGTAAACTAGTCATTATTTCCTATAAAGTTTATTAGTGTCCTTGGCACATTTCAGCAGACGCAGATTAAGACCACCTTGGCCCCAAGGAGTTTGCTGGTACACTGCCACCCTCACCGGGGCTTGGCAGGAGACTTAATACAATAATTTCACAAAGCGCTTTGAGATCAGGGGATGAAAGCTGCTACAGAAGTGCAAAATATAATGATTAATTGCCTTTTCTTGGTGGGAAGTTGCTATCATCTCTTCACTTTCTATGGCTGGCAAACCGGAGGGAGTATTTAACTTTTAAAAAAACCAACATCTTTACAAAGTAACAAATTAAGATGCAAATCTGGAGGGGTTTTTTCCCCTCTTCCTTTTTTTTTCCCTCTCTCTCTCTTTTTCTTTTTGCTAATTGGCAGAAAATTAATGACTGTGTTTCTGACTGAGCAGATGCTCTCGTCAAAAAAGGCAGATTTGGAATTTCTCTAACCCTCCTTTTAAAAACACATCAAGAAGGCAGTAGCATGTGGCAGGTCAGAAATTAAGCGAAGGTAACTGTACAGATTGTAAAGAACACAAAGGAGGTTTTGTGTGTGCATGTGAGTGAGTGAGTGACTGAGTGGGGGGTGTTATTCCCCCCCCCCCCCCCCATCTCTCCCTTTTGTTTTAAGTTCCTTGCATTGGATTTTATGGGGGTTTTTGTTTTTTTGTTGTTGTGGCATTTTTTTTAAACCCGTATTCCACTGCAGCTCACAATTAGCAGCCAGGCCTCTGGGACCTAATTAACCAATTCAATTAACAAAAAAAGCATACAAGTCACCCTGACATTTGTCAGCCATTAGGAGGGATGTCAGGCTGGTAGGTTCTACCGACACATTAATGATGATTAGCTCATTTGCAGCTCACTTTTACCCCAGGTGTCCACCTGGAGAGACTGGCACGAAACACTCCACAGACAGGGAGAGGAGCTGGGGCTGGGGAGAGCTTTACTGAAACTGTGGTGACCCTCAAAGGGAGTTTTGACCTTTTATTGAACGTATAATCAATAAGATTTTTGCTTCAGTTAAGAGAAGCTGCTGTCCCCTCATCTGGCTCCTGTGCTCACTAACCTTCAGAGGAGCGCTTGCCCAAAGAGCCAGGGGACCAGTGCTTGCCCCAGGGGCTGAAAACCCTTGTTTTTCAACTCCTTCAGTGGGAGAGAAGTCTTTATAAACATTTTCCTTGTCGATAGCACTGTTTGCTTGCTTACCACAGCAGGGCTCCTTCACTTGGCTGGGGCTGTTCCTTAGTTCAAGCCAAGCCCTTTGTTCTCAGGATTGATTAACTACAGTACTCTATATAATATAGGCAGATATTTATATAGACGTCGCTTCCGTTCCTGCCTCTGATCTCCCTTAATTTAACTCCATTTCCCCAGCAGCATTGATTTAATAATAAGTGGCTGATTGTTACGGAAATGAAAGCGAGAGAAACACCGGCCAAGATCGCTTCCAGGATGGAGAGATGTTTCACCCTTTGGGGATTTTTCCTTCTTTTTTCTCAGCACCTGAGTGCAACTTTCCTTTCCGGCCCGGGGTTGACTCTGGGTCACCTGAGACTGCATCTGGCTCTTGCCATCCAGGGGAGAGCCAGATGTGGCTCCCACTGCCCACAAGGGCTCCCTTAAGCTGGATGGAGAAAAGGTATTGCTGAGATTTGCTCCTGAGGGGACATTCCTGGGGCTGGCCAGGGCTCACAGGCAGTTCCCTTGCCCTGTGGAGGCTGTGAGGGAATTTTAGGTGAGTGAAGAAGGACACAGTAGTGGGAACACATTGTGCAGGAGCCAGTGACCCCCACGACTGACACAGTGGGATGCTGCCAGCATCTTGCTTCATCCCACCAAGCCCTCATGCCCTCACCATCCTTCTCCAACCCAGGCAGCCCAGTCTCAGCTCATGGCACTGTGTAGCACAAAATGAGAACAAAACTACATGCACAGGAGTAACCAGAAGTATCCCTGGGGGTTCCTGAAGCTTCCCTCTCTTTCAAACCAGTCTGACAGTGCTTTTCCTGGAGGAGCAGAGTGTATCAGTTTCCTTCTCCTTGCCTCTTCCTCTTGTCCATAGCACTGCTGGTCAGCCCTAGCCAAGAACAAACTACAAACTGCTATCAAGGAATAGATTTCTTCCTTGATTTTGTCATTTTGCAAGTTTCCTGCCCTCAGGGTGAACTCCTCATGTGCAAAGGCAGTGACAGCAGTGTGGAACCCAGACACACCATCTCCGAGCAGGGGAGAAAGCCTAGAGAGCAGTTCAAAGGCAATCGGGTGCTTTCCTTAATTTCAATTAAATCCTAACTGCCCCTTCACATCACCTAATCACTGAGGGGCTGATTCAGCTCCTTCTGCAAAACAGGACATGTATCAATAGCCAGAGCCAAACACTCCTTCCTGGAAATCTGCAGTGCACAATAGTAAATACAGAGAACCGGGACTATTCATGTGCTAACAATGCAGCGGCAGCAGCCCTTTATTGTCACACACATTGTTAAACCCACAAAGAGCAACTGGTAGGTTAAATCTATTTTAGCTGGGAAAGCTTGACAAAAATCCTTGCCACCAAGCATTTGATACTGATCACAGTGTCACATCAGGGAACAGCAAGCTCAAAAGAACAAGTCATTTTTTTTTTATTTCTGAACTTTAGAGGCAACGGCCTCTCCTCTTCGCTGGCTCCCCAGGTCTTAGTCCTCTTAGTAGGAGGTGGTCTTTTTTTTTTATTTTTATTTTTCTTCATGCCACTCAATGAGAGCAAATTCGCAGGGGTGGGGAGGGGAGGGTAAAAAAAGCAGGAAACATAGAATGCTGTATTGAGGCAACACAGGTGGATGGGAATATGAACAGAAGCTTCTTTCTCAAGGGAAATCAAATCCAAACCTCGGGATGGCAGCAAAGGGTGTGGCTTGTGAGGCAGCAGGACCGCTGGTGGCAAACAATCACGGCATAAATCAGCTGTCTCATACAGAGACAGCCTACCTAGAGCATCTCTCTGAAATAAACACCTTGGTATTAACACAAAAGACTCGACTCAGATGGGTCTGTTTGAGCTGCAAACATTACTGTAACCTATTCATTTTTCCTAGGAGTTTTCTGTGCAATGGGACCAAGTGTTTTTCCCCCCCATAACCCACTCCCATCTGAAACTATGCTAATTATCACAGGCAGTCTCCACAAAGGTATCTTTAAAAAAAAAAAAAAAAAAAAAAACAAAAAAAAACAACAACAACAAAAAAAAAAAAAACCAAACAAACAAAAAAAACCCCTCTGGGTATAGAAAAAGACAATGCTCCCATGAATAAGATGGGAAAAAAATTCATATACAGCACCATTTGTCCCCATTGCAGGGTCATGGAATACTGCCAGGAAGGTCTGGTGTGACAAGGGGACATTAGTGTTATCCTGCTGGTGGAGTCTGTCTGTTGCCTAGTGGAATATTCTTGTTTAGATGATGGCAATGAGTGACTCCTTAAATGGGGCATTCAAAGCTTCCAAAGTAGGATCCCACACTGATTTTATAATCCACGTGTTGGTTTTATAGGGACATTGAAGATAGCTCTGTAATTGTGGTTGCCTTTTGTATTAAGGTGTTCCTCTTAAATTTTACAAGTGGATTTTTAACATTCGTAGGAATAACAACTCACTAGGATGATAAAGCCCAGGGCTCTCAACACAAACCACCATGTTTTATGACTCCCATGCCTCAGAGTAACAGGGTCAGCAGAGGAGAAGAAATTACATATGCTGTATTTTCTGGGAAGAGTGGATGACCTTGGGTCCCTGAAAATCCTTCTATGTATATATGGGTGAAGAAAGGGGTCTGGATTAAGGTCTTTGGATGAAAAAAGAACATTTTCCTGAAAAAGGAAAATGCCAATAGGCAGGATTTTGAACTACCCACCAGAGTGACTGGTGTGTCATGCAGGGAAACCTGGGATTAAGGAATTTACCAGCTAAAACAAACTTCACATTCCAGAACACTTTAAAAGAATTTTTCAAGGGGAGGGAAAAAAAAGATCTGGTTTGAAAAGCTGTATTAAACTCAGTGATCCTCATAAGCACCACCACCTCAGCTTGGGCACCCTGGTGCCTTTCAGCTACCCCAGGGACAAGGGTAAACTGCAACTGCACCTTGATCCTGCTGTCAGAGGCTGATGTGGCTCCTACACCAATTTTCTTTGTCGCACTGCCACTCTTCTGAGAACATTATGGCTCAATTTTATGGATGAATTTTATGCCATTGAAAGTCAGCCAGGCAGTGTGGAGAGTCTGTTTGCTCAGCCATAGCAGGAGTATCTGGAAACACTGACATCTTGTGACAGTTTGGAGTGAGATGACAACAGAAAAGAGCTGGAGAGCTGGCGGGGTGTCCATGCCTCTTCAAGGACTGGAGATTTTAAGGAGGCTTTTACATTTATTGCCATTTTTCACATTCCTTCTGCACCATAGCCCATTTGGAGGTCCTGCTGCTGCCAGTGTGAGCAGGTTCACATGGCATTGAAGGTGTTTAAGCCCTGAGTTTCTGTCCACATTGCTGTGATTTACACTGTTACCCTTCAAACAAAGGTTTGATATCTAAATCATGTGATAGCATCTGTAGCTCCGATGTGGGGACAGTCCCACCTGTCCACCCTGTCCTGCAACCTGCAGCCTCTCCTGTTTCCCACAGACCCCTTCCCATCCAGTGATGACTCCCAGGACCTTGTGGGCACACCCTGCACTGTCCCACACACACCTGGACACCTGCAGGAGCAGTGAAGGTGACTGATCCCCTGCCCAAATGCTGCATGAAGAACGGCAGCAGTCCCACATCAACAAAACATTTTGTCTCTCAGAAAACTGGTTTTAGCTTCTTTAAGACCACAATGAGGAAACATCTGGCTGATGCTGCCAGTGGTGCAGAAATGGG
Organism: Peucedramus taeniatus; assembly: GCA_013400575.1. Lineage (NCBI taxonomy): Eukaryota > Metazoa > Chordata > Aves > Passeriformes > Fringillidae > Peucedramus > Peucedramus taeniatus. The sequence continues at coordinate 202,008 of WBNO01001362.1, read as the reverse complement.
GCAGGGCTGTGGTGTGTGTTGCTGCATCCTTGCCCAAATTGTCATCGTGGCTCAAAGGGCCAGTTGAGTGGCTGCCCTCCAAACCAAACCAGAGGGAAATGTGCTGTCAGAGAAGCCACACCAAGTTCCTGGTCTGGACCAAGCCATCAGATTCTCCAAGGTTTCATCCTGCGTTCAGGTCTTTTAGATTTAATGTTGTTTATTTATGAAAAATAGGTATTTTTAAGCCTAGTCAGTTGAGCTGAGGTGGTCTTTTCTAGCCCAGCCAGATTTTCCTTCCCCATGGGAGAAGTCAAGTCTCAATACATCTGAGGACTCCCAACCTCAAATGTTTCAATTCTAGAAGCAGGAGACTTGCCTTAAAATTGTAAGATGAGAAAGGAACTGGAGGTTCTTATTTACTTAGCTCTTTGCTTAGGTCTTTTGAGGAGTGAGTATCATGTTTTCAAATTTTACTGGCAACCACTGTAAAATACTTTTTTTTTTAAAGAAATGACAAAATTTTCATATATTCACATGACTCCTGGAGCTAGCAATTTAAAGAACATTATCAGGACTCAAGATAAAACAGTGAAAGCTGGTATTGTAGGGACTCAAATTGAAAGTTATTTTGTAACTTAGCTACAAAGTAGAAAAGCAATAAAAATAATGTGATTTTAGGATATTATTTATTCCATGTCTAATAGCTGCATAAATACTATTATATGTAGGAATCTTACCTAGTTAGTTCAATTCCTTTTCATTTGCAGGAATATGTTATAGGGAGTATCAAATAAATAAATGTTGACAATTATGACAAACAACATAAAAGCCTGCTGTGAAAATTTAAAGCAAATTTATTATAGTTTGAAAAGAAATAGCTGGTTGAGAAACCAGTCCGTGCTTTCCAACTTCTTTTATTAAAGAGAAACTAGACTGTTTTTAAATTTCTTTCTTTGAAAGATCCCGAGGTGTTACGAATAGTCTGCTAAGCAGAGTCCAGGTAAGGCTGATGAACTGCTTTAACCAGCTTCTGTTTCCAAAATTAAAGTTCTGTGGGCAGAAGAGGTCGTCAGGGTGGCTTGCTTTTTCCTTATTGAAGTCGTGTTTGGGCTTCACAGATTTTAAAGCCAGAAGGGACTATTATGATTCTCTTGCCTGACCTCCTGCATAACACAGACTGCAGAACCTCACCCAATAATTTTCGCATCAAACCCATAACTCCTGTTTGATCTAGAGCATATCTTTTACATCAAGACTGGATATCTTCTTAAAGACTTCAAAAGTGATGGGGAATCTACCAAGTTCCTAGATAAGATAGTTTGAATTTGTCTAACTTCAGCTTTCAATCACTGGATCTCATTATGCCTTTTTCTGCTAGATTAAAGACTCTTCTTCCATCAGAAACCTCTTCCCATGTAGGTACTTGAAGACCTGGAGAGGGTGATAAGAGAGGATGATATTTCTCGAATGGTTGAAGAGAATGTGTCACTTTAACAAAGATAAAGACTTATCTGTGGATATTCTTTATTTTCCCCCCAGTTTAGTGCTGGTAAAAGGTGAAACCAGTAGTCTGCTCTGGTGAGCAAAGATTACTGCCAAGAATAAGGGCTACAGCATCAAACTGACTAACTCATTGTAGGTTATATTATTGTGGATTTGAAAATGTCTGTCAATTAAATTGCCCTTCCTTTTTCCAGGTAGAGACATTATTATATAGTAGGATGCAGCATCTGCCCATATGATTGGAGATTGTGTTTTTAACAGGCATTTACAGTTTTAATCCACTCAGGAATGATCCATTTCACAATTTTTTCATCCTTTCCTTTCTAAATACAAGCACAAGAATAGCGTCACCTCAGGCTACGTCTGTTTTAAAAATGTTTACTACAGTCCCAGGAAAAAGTCTATTTTTTTTTGTGTGTGAATCTACATGAAGGGCTAATTTTTGCTGTAGGCTAATTGTGAAATTACATACACTTAAAAAAAATAAAAACAACCAACCAAACAAGCAAAAAAATACCCACAAACTGAAATGCAGCACCTCCATTCCCAAACAACTCCTTTCCTGCCCATCTAAAACAGTCTTATTGTTATAAAATAGGAGAGGACAAAGGAAGTACAGGAAAGAAATATTTGCATGGAGGTCAGTGTCTCCTAATTCTCTCCATGAACGACCTTTTCCTCCCTCTTCAGACCACTGACAAGAATCCAAATGATTATTTGGCCAAGGAGTTTACAGGAACACTACACTGTGTATTGTTTGTCCAAGGTGGATAGTGCCATAAAGTGTATTCAGCTGGAATGCTCCACACCTTTGTGTGAAGGAACAAAGGAGATTATTAAAGAATAGTGGTAAAACACATGGTCCTGGATTCATGTTATAAACTCTGTCCTGCATCCTTTTTGACAAGACACAGCTCTCACTTCCACACACACTGCCTGACTTGAACAGAGTAACATTTCCAGGCCAGCACTGGAGCTCCCAAGCCCATATCTGGTGCCTTTCCAGGGCCATGTCTTTCCAAAGGGAGTGTCTAACTGTGTGTTATCAATGGCTTTAGGGTTAAAGAAAAATTGGGATTTTTTTTTTCCATTTCATTATGTAATTCTTGACAGTCTGCGGTGGAGCCAGGAGCTCTGCAGGATCAAGTCCTCAAAACAGAAGATGGATATGACAACAAGAATTACTTTTTTCCAGAGAAATTATTTTCTTACATCTGAAAAAAAACCCCAAACCTTTTTTAACATCATGTTTCACTTTTTCCATTGTGCAAACGTTAGGGATGAGGATGGAAACAGCTAATGGTATTTTTGGCCCAGCTCAGTGATGTTTTGGATAAAGATAAAATTCTGGGTGTTTCAGCAGAATTGGCTTTATCAACACCATGAGGTGCTCCAGTCTCTCCTGTGGGTTTAGCCACGTGCTGGTTGGGCAGTGGAGGTTTGGAATTTGGCCAGTGTCATCCAAAGAGCTGAAAGGGCCCGAAGAAGCTGGGAGAGTTACGTGCACACAGACAGGTCTGTTTTATTAAAACAGGCAGGGCACACAGTTTACCTTTTGGAGCCAGCATCTGCCAATACAAACTAAACTTTCCAGTGTTGAGTTGGGAATTAGCCCACAGAACCCGGTTTGAAAAGCACTGCTGGATCTGGAACTAGCACGTCCCTGCTCAGCCCCAGACTGCAGGCATGCAGCAGAAAAGACACTGTCTTTGGTGATACCCAGGCACTCTAAAGCAAGGAATGTTAAACCAACATTGGTAAATACATTTTTTAACTAAAGGCTCTTGTAAAGGCCGCTTATTATCCCAAGACATTTCATCAGCTCCCCATGGATATGGCAACCTGTCTCCTCACAAACAGGTGACAGCTAGCACTGCTTCAAGAGATGGAAAACCTGTTTGAAAACAGATTTCTTCCTGTACCTACCAGAAGGTGTTTTGTTGAAGAGTGTAAGTTTTCTCCCTCTCTTTTTTCCAAAGAAAATATTTCCCATACACCCTCACCCCAAATGGCTGAGCACACCTGTTGGGGGTGCAGGGTGCATTTATAAATCTCCTTACATTGCCTCCTCTGAAAACATTGATTCCCACCATCAAGTAAAAGTATTCTATGTAGTTTTCTTCCCTGTGTGCTCCACAGTTTCCCAGGGCCTACATTATTAATCTTCACAGCACATAACACTCACCCAAAATTCATTTTGCTGTTCTGTAAAGGTTAGTACTCCCAGAGCTTTTTAACAAATGAGAGATCACCAGATATTGCCTCTAGTGGATGATGCTTCAGTAGCTACCAGAAATCTGCATAATGACCTTTCACAACTGGAAATACTGGATGGGAACCAGACTGAAGGGTGGCATTAGGACAGACCTAAACATTGCATTAAAGAGCAGGCAGTATGCACATGGTCCTGTAATACATATTTGTGTTCAAACTCACATTTAAGGCCATCCTGCATGTTTACAACTCTTTATCCAGCCTCTTCCATGATATTTATGAAGTAATTTCTCCATGAGCTTTCCTCCAGTGTCATGGAAAAAACATTCTCCAAGGTAACAGAGCTGCACTAGAGTTTGAAATTTAGACAAAAAAATCTTATGTACCAGAAAAGGGCCATCTTTCTCTCCCAGTAGGAGAGTAGAAATTCTGTTTGGCTATGAAATAGAAAATTGAAAAATTCAGCCAAAATTAAAATAATTTGTAGCAAAAGTGCCATTTCTTCTGGACTGGGTGATCTAGCAAAGGCTGTGTTTTCTACTCAGTTCCTTTCTCTTTCTGTTTAAAAAGACCTGATGTGTCAGGAATATAAATACATATTTTACGTTACCTTTTCTAGTGGGAATTCTTAGTGAAAACTAAACTGACTTCTTTATCAAAATTTGAAAATGAGAGTAGATTGAAGAACTATTTTATGGTTTTTGAAAGCAAATGCAAGCTTACTGCTCCCAGGCTCCAAGATGAGCAAACTCTGTGTAATAGCTTACAGCCCAAAAAGTGAGAGCATCACCACTGCACTCTGTTCTCAGCTGCCTTCACATTTCTTGGAGTCAAGCCCTTGTCATAGAGTCTGGACAAGGATAGGGAGAGATATTTTTTTCCCAAGCAGCATAACATACATAACATGAAACAAACAGAAGTGGTCAAAGACCACCCTGATGATGAGCAGGTTCCCCTGGGCCAGCTCCTGATGCAGCACCAGGCAGCAGCATGACATCCTCAGGCAGGGGTTGTCACATAGGATGTGGCACAGCTCCAGAGAAGGCATTTGGGAGAGACAGGAAGGAAGTGAGCTGCTGCTGGAGGAGGGCTTCAAAGAGCATCACTTCTGAGGGTAAGAAATTTTGGGCTCAATGACTTGGGGTTTTGGATTTCCCAGTGCAGACTTTGCTGAAAACATGTTTGGTTGTATCCTGAGCTGGTTGTCTTGGATCTTGAGCTGGGATCTTGCCTCGTACTGGGCAAGGAAGGGGAGTCCCCCAGATCAGGTGCATGGTCCAATGCAGAGCATGTTTTATCTTTCTTCTGTTGGCCTTGGCTGTCCTGCTGCTCCTGCTATGCAGGAACCTTGCTAAGGGAGCAGAGCCTTGGAGCTCCCTGCCCTGAGCTGGCAGCCTTTGTGAGGCTGTAGCAGAGCCCACTGCTGGCTACCAAAACCCCAGGAGGTGTCAATGCATCTGTGGAGACACATGACCCCCTCTGGTGCTTTAGGCAATCAGCCTGGCAACCCCACTGCCATCCTCTGGTGCCCTGGGCTTCCCTGCCCATGCACAGAGCAACCTGTGTTGATGAAAGCAGCTGGTCTGCAGGTGTCTGCTCCAGCAGAATCCAGCATGTCCGAGTCAGGCACTGCCTGCCCTGCAGCCCATGGGTGCATGAGCATCCTGGCTCAGCCCCATGTCCTTCCCAGTGGGTGGCTGGTGGCACCAGTCCCCCTCTGTGGTCCCCAAGTCAGGTCAACTCAAACCTGCTCCCCTACACCCCCCTGGGACTTACAGCTGCAGAGATAGGTGGAGAGGCAGCAATAAGCAACACAGCGGTTTGATTTGTTCCCACTGGCACAGCAGCACCTTGAGCACAGTTAGGAAGGTGGTACCTGGGGGAATGTTGTCCAAAAAGCCTCCTCTGAAGGGCTGGACCCCTCACCATGTCCTGGCGTCCCCCTTGGAGGCACACAAAGCTGTTGCTCAGCTTGGTTTTCCTCTATGTGAACTGCAGTGAGCAGAAGTAGCAACCCACTTCACAGGCATGCTGAGAGACCTCCTTAATGAATGTGCATGAAGAACCCAGGGCTGATAAATGCAAAATAACAAATAAAGAAAACCATGGAGTCTCAGAGCACTGCTAAAGGAAGTCAAGCATGTGATGAAAAGAGGTTTTAATAGATCCTGACCAAACCTCCCTGTGTTGCAGGCCTGTGAGCAAAATGCAGTTTGCCTCATGCCACGTGTGAGGAGACTTAGAAAGCCAATTAAAACTGCAAGCAAAGTCTGGAAATTTTAACTTCCTTTTTTTTTTAAGCATGAGATTTTTAGGCTGTCTAATCCTAGGCACATCTGAGCTGTAAAGCACCTGTGCTGTGTTGAGGTTTGGTGATCTAGTGCTGATATCCTGGGTGGTAACATAAAATATTCACAAAGACAAATGTGAACTGAAGCTGTACAAGCTCCCTCTACCAGCTGTGTGGACAAAAGAAAAAACAAACCCGAAAAACAAACCACCCAAAAGAAACCCCCCAAAAACCCAAAACAAAAACAAAAGTAAAAACTAAAACAAAACAAAACAAAAAAATCCCACCCAGTTAAAGGAAATGTAGCAAGCAATCAGAAGTGCCTCCACATAGGTGAGTTAGTCTGTGTGCTTTAAAAGCCAAATTATCAGGGTTTTGTGAACAATGTTCTCCTGACAAGTCAGGTGAATTTTATTCCTTGCTTTCAGCTGCTTCAGTGAATTTTATGCAGCTCCCTAGAGAGGCTCAAGCTTACAGCACTTCTTCCAAAAATGTCATCTTTTCTGTCTTTGTTGCATCCCTCTCCTTGTCAAACTTCCACTGCTCCAGTCCCCAACTCTTTTAAATGGGCCTTTCCTGTTCATTTTTATTCTTTAATGGCTGCACATAGCCAAAACTTTTTCTTCCTGTCAGACCTGAAACACCCATGAAGTTAAACTTCTTCCCTTTGACAAAACAAGAGGGGCATGCAGACTTGGAAATTTCCTGAAAGGAGAGAATAAACAGTCAGGATGGCTCAGTGAGAGGCTGGTACTATGGGTGTCCATGGGTTAAGGTGTCCCTCCTTCACAATGCCTCTGAGGGATGTGCCATGATTTCCTATAACATGTAAGGTTTGGAAAACACTGGAAGAACAAGCAGTAGAGAAGAAAGGGTGTGGGATTTGGGGGATTTTTTGTTGGTTTTATTCCCTGTGATCCCATAATATTTAGGATTTCAGGCCCAAAGTAGAGGCTGAAGGAGTAGAAGCCTTTCCAGGTCCTGCTGGATGTGTCTCCTTGACAAGAGCAGGCATAGCAGGGGCTCAGACTGGTCTGTCTCAAACTCGCTCTTCAGGGCAGGTTTGTTTACCACTGTTCTCTCCTGGCTTCTCCAGAGAACCATGGCATCAATAAATGCTGGGGACACCTGCCCCTGATCCGTGGGGGCCCAGTGACCCTGCAGTGGCAGGAGGTGGTGGCTGCTCCAGCCCAGGGAGGCCTGGAATGACTGACCCAGAAGCAAACAGCTCAGTATCCAGTTACTAATCCAGCATCCAGCTACATCCCCAGCTCTCCCCTCTTTTTATTATTTTTTCTTTTAAAGGGCATTTGCTGCACCAGCTGCCAGAAGATCTCAATTGCATCATGTCAGCAGATCCATCTCAGCCTGGTGTTTTCTTCCAGGGTAGGTTGGGCTCAACTCTTCCATTAAACAATTAAAGCCGTGCGCGCCAAACTCGAAACAGGCTCTGTGGAAGAGAACAATAAATATTGATGACTTGAGGCAAGTCTGGCTTTTGTGACGTTTGATGACAACTGGTATCACTTACAAAAATTACATCATAAAGGAAAAGCAATGAAATTGCATGTCATCAGGCATCACTAATGTCAGAAGAAGTATGTTTATCCTTTGTTTTCAGATCCAAATTCAGTTTTAACATTTAAATGAAATCTAGGACCATTTTGATATTTATCAGGCACCATTACAAAAAGTCCTGGGGTATTTTTGTTTGCTAACTTGCTCATTGCCAAGGGTGGTGTGTTGTTTATGTTCCTGTTCTTTCAAGCCAATTTATGCTTAGTAGAGCATCCTCTGAGTTGAAACATCCCCTTCCTCTTTACCCCACCCACTTATTTTTGTCTGTTCTCATCCTCTGGAGGATTCATGGGCTGGCAGCTTGTTGAAAACCTCAGTGTAATCAATGGCAATACTGGGCCTGGGGTGAGATTCACAGAGGTCTGGTATTAGCAATAATCCATGGGTTTATTGAGATACTTGGAGATGTAAACACTTTGTCTCCTGTTTTTTCGTAAGCTAAATAAAATTAGGACTGTCTGGACCACTGCACCACAGCTCTGTGGTTCAAACAAAACAAACCCTCCCTCTGGACATGAACCTCAAGATCCTATATATAGCCAAGGATGTTAAAATAAATGCAATTCTTAAGCAATGTTAGAATTCTCAGCTATTCTGAGTGCTTTAATATCTACTGCCATACGCATTTAAAAATAACAACAAAAACCAAACAAACAAAAAAAAAAAGAAAATAAAAAAAAAAAAGAAAAAAAAAAAGAAAAAAAAAGAAAAAATCAACTAAAACACTCAGAGAAACCTTAAAATGCATGTCTTAGTATTGAGGTCCTTTTGCTGGTCAAATTCTAAAAAATTCTTTCTTGTCTATGCACGAAGTGGTAGATCACATGAGAAACCTGGCCTGGGGTTCATTACTGTGTTTGTCAAGTTTCACTTTTGATAATTGAAACAAATGTAAAAAGTTAGAGTTCAGGGAGGAATAGGTAGAAGAAAGTAGAAATGGCACTCAGCAAGCATCTGGGAGGGTACAAATGTCATTTCTCTTTGAAACAGCACACAACAGCATTCAGCACCTTTTACAGCAACCTACATCTCGATGGTGTCTGAAACCAGTGAGCTCTTTGAGCAGAAGAGCTTTGCCATTGCTTTCATTGTTAACAATGTCCCCTGATGTCTAATGTAGGGGGAAAAAATATGCTCAAGTTTTTTGACTTAGCCACAGCAGATGAATGTGTTCCCATCCTCCTGTAGCCCGTACACAAAAGGTGCAGCTGCCCCACACGCATCTCCAAGGCAAACTGTGCACACAACTTCAGTGTTTGCTCACACATCAGCCACAACTTTGGATTTAAGCACTTGGAAGATTGGGTAAAGCCTGCCCTGTACCTTTATTGCAAGTTAAGCCCCCTGAAGATTTCAGTGTTTTTCATTCAGAAAGCTGCTAGAAGGGGCCGGGGGAGTTGCTTTTGACTCTGGGGGATGTAAACCCAATTAAACTATGCAAAAAGTACATTTCTGGAACAATTTTGTAGTAAAAGTTTCAGTCAAGTTTTACTTGTTGAGTTTTTGGCTCATCCCTACAGAGCCAAAAAAGGGGGAAATGTATTATTTTTTTTTCCTCCTGATGGTGCACAGGCTGCCAGTTCATGCAAGCTGAATAATCATTGCTGGGTGTTAGGTCTCAGATTTTCTGATGATTTTAAAGCAAGGCAGGGGCAGCTGCAGTTGTTTTACACTGAGGAATTTCAAAGAATCATCATATGCTTTTTCTTGTAGTTGAAATGCTTAAAATATTCCTGTTCCTAAAGTAAGCCGAATTTACACACATCTATATGTGTATATAAACAAACACATACTAAGGCTCTAAGTCTGCTGGGAAAAAAAAAACGTAGCAGTTGAAGCAGGAATACATCTAAGTTATTCTGGGAGACTATGAAAGCATCAAAAAATAAATAAAACCTGTAAAAAAAACCAAACCACACACCAAAAAAAAAAAAAAAAAAAAAAAAAAAAAAAAAGAAAAAAATCAAGCATTCTTAAGGACTGGGAGATATTTCATTGGCTTTGCTCATTTGCATGTCAATGCCACAATGCCATGCCAGCTTGGAGCTGCTTCATAGCAGCACTGGTGTCTGAGCCCAAGGGAACAATGTAAGAGGTCAGAGCAGCACATTTGTAGGTTCACTGATTTCTTTTCAGTGTGCTCAGGAAAACAAAACAGGAGTGGAGAGACAGGATCTGTATCCTACGTGGTGATTTGTCACTGACCTTTCAGGTCTCCAACACAAGCAGGGTGGCTGGTTTTCCTTCACACTGCACAACGTGGGGCAAGGAAAAACCCTAGAATTCCACTGTGGGCTCTGCTGCAACTTCCCAGTCAGCACAGCACCCATCTAGGTGTGCTTTGACTCTCAGCTTTTCTGTGCCTGAGCTGAAGGTCAGGGTGTCTTCAGCTGAAATAGGAGCAGTCAGCTCTAATTATTACTGTCAACTTCTCTAAAGCCTTGTATCTGAATGTTGCAGGGCATTTTATGGATGTTAAGGGGTAAATTTGGCTCTGTTAGACATACAGAGCTTTCTTAAAGGATGTTGTGTTTGTGGCTCTGATTTGAAAAAATTATTGAAATTTCATGCTATCACATCGGCAAGTGCTCTTAGGAGGAGCCTCCAGTTCCTGTGTGACATGGAAAGAAACTATAATGATATGTGGGGTAATAATAGGAAAAATACTGAGTCTGAGGATGGGAAGGATAAACAAGCCTGGTACGAAGCTTCTGCTTCAGTGGTTCACAGGTGAAGTATTCTTCTGAAGTTCTGGCTGCACATTATTGGTATTACACAGGAGTCCCTTATCTTTCTTTAGCACTTGCCACTGGTTCATGATCTCAGCCCTGAATTTTGTGGTTCATGCTTTCAGGTGGTTATGGTTCCCTTCAGGCTTAACTCTGGACTACTGCCTTCATGAGATGGTTAAGAATTTAGAAGTTACAGGTCCAGGACTCAATTTTCTTTGTGGAGCCAGCTCAAAGTTTTCTCACCATGCTTAAGATGACTGCTTAAACAAGTCCAGCTGTTGCCACATGATAAACACAAGCTGCTACTCTGGATTAGACCTCCTGCTACAGCTACAACTGGTTTATTTTTTATTTTCTTGAATGCCTGGGAACTTATGCCACCATGCTGTAGTACCAAAGCTAGAACAAGAGACCTGTGGAGGAATCCAAAATCTCTAAACAAACTAAAAATAAATTCTGCAGCTGGAGGATACCAAGAGGAAAAGGAAGAGCTGCCAATATATGCAGCATTTTTCAGCCTATCATTATGTGCCAATTTTAGCTTGTCAGCCATTACTGGCAGTGGCCAGAGAATGTGAATGATTTTCATTAATTACCATTTCCCTGCCAATGTAGATAACCAGAACTTTCTTCCACCTCATTTATGTGCAATTTGACTTTTCTTTCTTTTTTCTCTTTTTCTCTCAGTTGCAAAACTTACAATTATCTTTGGAAACAGGAACTTTTACCAGGCCTTAAGCCTGCAGATTTTTTCCTGGATTGAAGTTGTGTCTCATTGATTTAAGTTCTGTTTTACACTTGCTTGCACCTTCTCAGACACTGAATGCTGATCAGTTTTTCTGTTGTTTCAGCTGTTCTTAGGTGATAGTAAAACCTTCTCCTCACTGCACTGCATTTTTTTTTTTCAAGAGACAATAAAAACCCCCCAAACTTTCCTTCCTTTGTCTTGGCCATGGGATAGGTGTGAAGAAAGCTGGTTTGAAAGGGAGCAAAAATAACCATTTGGGGAAGATCACATTGTGTTAATAATGAAGCAGAGTTTGTGGGAGTAAACCATCTAGAAAGCTGATAAAAGCTGAAATATTGGTGTTAATCTACCTCATGTTTTGTCATCACCTGTACAATTGGTTAACTTTACCCTCCATGCTCTAGCCACAATTATCAAAGTATATGTAAGCAAGGGCTACAAAGAGAGGCAAAGCCCTTTGGCTTCATATGAGGTAACTTCCTTACTGCTTTTGTCTTGCTTGTATTTTTAGACTAGCAGGACCGCAATGATGTTGATCCTTCGTCATTGGCAAGACTTAAATTATTTTGTTCATGAACTAGCAAGTGATTTTGAAGGCTACAGGGTTTTTGCTCAGATTTGCTCCAATATTCAGTGGTTAATTTTTTTCTCCCTACATGGACTATTTAGTCATGGTTGAACAAATAATGGATGAGCAAGTTTGAGAAAAGGGAAAGCTAATTTAAACCATTGATTCAAGACTGCTGGTATATTCAGAACATTTTTTCTAACATTTCTGTTAACCTAAACAGTTGTTATCTCCAGTACAAAAGGCAAATATGCTGCAGTATTCCATAGCAATGTTCTCAGCCACTCCATCACTTTCTGTGAGGCCAAGTTAATAATTTTCCTCTCTTTAAAGGATAACACCTGCTCTGCCCACAAAAAACTCACTTTCTGAAATAATCCCTGCGGTTCTGTGTCTTAGGCTCTGACTTAAAATGCTCAATTCACTTTCTGTGTTAGCACAGAAGATCAGCCTCTGTTTCACACCTTTTGGCAGCCTGCCATTGAAATCAGAAAAGTGTTTAGAACCAAACAGGTCTACCTCAATGGTGGGTAGACAGTGTTTAGAGAAAAGGCTTTTGATGGAAAAATAATGTTATTATCCAGCTTGCCATCAATTATTCTAAACATATCTAGTTTCTTCATAAGTTCTAGAGAGTACTAGTGGTCAAGTTGGATTTCTTTTTCTTATCTTAATCACCTGGGCACTTGCATTTATGAAAAAAAGTCTTTAAGGTTGGATGTAGTCAAAATAAAAATTTTAAAAAGTAATAACTTTGGCATATTTCTCTCATGTCTCCTTTATGGTATTCAAGGCAGTTCTTCAGCTTTGATTTGTTTACCTGCAGCTTTATCTTTCTAGTTTCTTATTAAATAAAATCTGATTCATACAGGAAGCATTTATATCCAAGTCATGACACCACAAAAGAATACATGTATTCTTTGATTAAGGTCCTTAATCCTCTGATTAAGGTCCTACCTGAGGAGACGCCCAGACTGACCATTTTGTACCTGTTGAGATCCAAAATACTATTTCCATTCTCCTGTTTCTGAATGAGAATCTGGTCACTCCTTCAGGCCATTTTTGTAGGCAGATTGAATCTCTTCTCTTATCCCTGCATCCTGAGGGACCTGAATCTTTGCTAATTCTACCTTGGGACCCTGAAGCACTTTGTTTTTTCTGTCCTTCAGGCTGTACCACAAAGAAAATGAACCAGGCTTGATCTTCTAACTCACTGTCAACATTTCTGAAAGTCTGTGAAGAACTCTGCTAATTGTGCTTATGTGTTTGCATACCCATGGTCATGTTCAGCTGTTTAGCTGAACTCTAGGAACAGTCAAGCCTCATTAACTAATCATATCTTTGGTGAAAATATTTGGTCTGACATCTTCATGGACATAAATGCCCTCTAGTGACTGGTGATCACTGTAAAGAGCTGTACTTTGCATATAGCCTATGTATTCTTTGATAAATATATGTCTGTCTTGAAGAGTTACTTAGCTGGACTGTTGGCCACTTATGGTACTGGTCTGTTATGGGAAAATTCAATAAAGTTTAGGGTTTTTTGAGAAAACACTCACTCTTTATTCTTTAATTCCATGCTTAGACTGAAGGTGTTATATGTGAGAAACCCCTCTGATATTGCTGTGTTTGCTCAGCTTTTCCTTCTCTCTCTCTTTTTCAGATAACATGAGCAGATGATAGCTGTCACTTTTCCCTGACAACCCTCAGTGCCGTGTTTTCCCCCAATATGGAGCAGCACATCTGCAAGCAGTATTACTGGGTCTAATTGTGCTTCTAATTATGTTTTCCACAACTGGAATTACCTAATTCTCCTTAATGAGCAGGAGAACTGGGAACAGGAGGATTATGGCTGCTTGGTTCTGTTTCCAGCTCTTACTACTGTGAGATAACTTGCAAAAATTGGGCTTTAATATTTTTAATTTTTTTCCTTGAAGCTCTTGGATCCCTAATTCCTGGTTTTTGCTTCTGTTAGCTGGGGTTCAGAGATCCAAGGAGCACTCATGGAGAGAAAGCACAAAATGCCCATTGCCTTTGCTTTTTAGCAAGATAGTGCCAACCCCTCTGGAGAAGACCCTACCACTGCTGCTCATTGACCTATGGATGGATGGGTCTGCTCCCAGTCCGAGCTTTCACCAGTGGCGACAAAGCCCTTTGAAGCCGCCCTTAACCAGAGCCTTGAATCTAGACCTCATCCAAGTTGTCATCAGACCAAGAGATGTCTTTCATCCACTTGACTGGGACATACAAGTCTTCCCCACTGGCACAAGTGATGGCCACAAGCGGCGCGATTTCCACACAGGAACCAGGCCCCCCGGCCAGGCCATGCTGGCCACCCTCTACCCGGCCTCTGACCGCCCAGCTCGGGCCTGCTGTGCCTTCTCGTGTTCCGAGGTGGGTTCACCTTGGAACTCCTCCTTCCCTGCTCCCAGGCCTTATCTTGCTGAGTGTGCAGGCATTCTGTGCTGCTGGCAGCCCCGCCGGGTCAGGCCGGGCTGCTGCTGCTCTCTGTGAGGCATCGCTGCCAGCGAGCGGCCGCCGCGCCGCCTGCGCCGGCCCTGCGTGCCTGGGTTTGGGTTTTGTTCCTTTTAATGCTGCTAATCCCCAAATCTTATGTAGGACGAATACAGGACAGCTAAAGAATGATTCTTTTTTTTGGCGAGAGAGCCTCGCAAAGCTCTACAGTCAGCGTGTGAATGCTGTCTGGGGAGGGGGAAAAGCAGCTGATCTTGGCTGTGTCTCAGGGTGGCTGAAGGTTTCACATTAGTCTGGGCTGATTTGTTTGGAGCTCTTTCGCACTAGGGTGCTTGCAAGATCTGCTATACAAACATATTCTGTGTGCTTTCATGCACGTGTGTTATTTTCCATGTTGCTCTTAAAAGGATTTGCCATTGCTATTCATATTCCTGTCCCTTTTGGGTGTCATTAGTTTCTGCCATGATAATTAATCCAAAAATGGGGAGGGAGAAAATAACCATACAAATAAAAACGACAGACTAGTCATATTTGACAAAGGCATCAATGTTAAAACAGAGGTTTTCAATACCATGACTGCTTCCTTGTTATGCCTAGCTAAGGGAAAATGCAACTGATGTTGTGTTTTTTAGTGATTAAGTGGTTAATGATTTAATGAACTAAAAAAAATCTCATTTGTTGCATCCCTTGGACTTAGAAAAAACCTCAAAGAGCTGATTTTCTGTGTACCTCAGTCCAATATTGCTACCTGCTGGGATATGAACACAATCTCTAAATAAATTGCAAGTGGCCTTGGGCAAATGGAAGAGTTTCGCTTTGATCTTGCTAGAGAGAATGAACTCAAATGTTCAATCAATCAAATTCATAACTTCTAGCTACAATCGGCCTGACAACAGCCTATTATTTATTTTTAAAATCATATATTTCATTATTGCAAAACACACAGTCTCTCGTGGGGGGAAAAGCCTAAATTATTGATAAGCCTTGTATGTGACTGAGTTTGTTGGTTTTGACATGCTTGTCACTAACTATTGTCAGGAAGAATTTACTAAGATGTTTAGTCTGAAAAGTTGGCCAGGAATGTGTGTTGTGCCACATTTAAACTGGGTAGAGAAAACTTTAATAGCTGCTTTCTTCTTGAATTCCTAGTTGGTAAAGACAGCTGAAGGCAGACTGGGCTTTCTAGTGTGACAACAATGCGTTAGAACAAGCGCCCTTTGTTTTAATTGCTGCAAACCAGATGATTCAGGCTCTGAAATTATCCATGAGTTGGGGATATGAAACTTTTACTTGATTTGTGTATTTCTGGAAATAGCAATTCTCAGTCTGCAGAATATTTATGTGTACAGAAAAAGAAGAACAATTAACCCCACACCTCAAGAGTCTGTTTTCACTAGTGTTTGCCAAAAGCATCTGAGGAGTGGGTAAGGGAAGAGTGTATCAGGGAAGTCTGTAGGGAGAGTCATCCTATTATACAAAAGCATTTATAGAGATGTTATAATGAGTAGTTTCTCCAGCCCAGCTGGAGTTTGTGAGAAGGCTGTGCAGACACCTGGATGCAGCTCCCACATCCCACAGGGGACCCCATGACTGACCTATCACCGTGTGCCTGGTGCTGGGCAGAGTTTTGTAGGAGAACCATCACCTCTTCACTCCCCACTGCTATTTATGTGACCCTTATGGGCCTTACATGTCTGTAAATAACTACTAATGCTTCCTTCTTGCTGCTACAACTCTGGAGCAGATTGAGGGACACATCTGATCCATGAGTATAAAAGTAAAAATCTGCAGAATTATCTAAACACTAATATGTCTTAAAGTCATAGGGCTTGACAGAGAATTCTGAAGATAATTTTAATGGGAAGGTGATGGTGTTACAAAATCAAAGTGATTGAAATAAAACTTGCTTTTCTTCTAAATTCTGGCTATCTCTGCAGGGTCTAAATAAGTAATTTTATTTCAGCTTAGTGTAACACTGATCTTTTTTATTTTGGTTTTGGCATGGCTTGATTCAAACTGAAATATTTCAGGTCACCAAAAGAAGAAAAACTAAATGTTGTCATAATCCCCAGAATGTTCTTTTACTCAGATATTGAAATTATCATTTTAGTACTTCTGGCTATACTTGCTCCTAAACAATTTGTTCCATGAACTTTTGGATGATATTTCATAATTTTCTTTTGACTTCACAACAGTGGAGTATCCCATGGGTTACAAGTTCCATGAGAAGGTAGTGGAAAAGCTGAGCAAGAGGACTGATTGAACCAAACTTTAACAATCTGAAAGCTGTGAATCTCACCCAAGGTCTTCCAGGGTGCCTCTGCAGACCCTGCAAAGAGGGGCCCTTCCAGGGGATGGTTTGCTTTGTGCTGAAGCAGTTGAGCATGGACAACCTTCCTCCACAGGAATGGATACTTTTATAAGTTCTATTTGCATTTTTGACATCTTTCCTTGTGCCCTTGTTTTAGCTGCCACCGTTTCATGGTTTGTCAGAAGCAACAGTGCAAAAAATCTCAAACCTTTCCAGGTCCCTCTGTTCAGATGCGTCAGAAACAGCACCATAGGAAAACAGGCAGCTCCAATAGATCTAGGGGGCTTTGGGTGCTTCCCTTCCTGGCGCTTGCTTGGCAGCTCTGAGCATGAACTCACACCATTTGCCTGGTCTGTGTCACATATGGCAGTCCTATTTGCACCTAGGCTTGGGTCCAGACTGTGAATGCCTTTTAAGCCCCACATAGATTCACACTTGTTGCAAAGCCTGGAAAATTAAGCCTTTCTTTAGGCTTTACTCCTGTGGCATCATTGCGGCATGTAATTACAGATACTGTAATGTTATTTTATTATGAAGGTTTAGAAGATGAGCAGTTTGGGACACACTTAATGCCTAACATGCAGTTCAACTTGGCTTTGATTTCCGTTATGAGATTTTTTATCACAGGGAATACACACTTCACTTGACTCTGCTGTGTGCCTGTCTAAGCTGATACAGTAGACTTTTTAAAGCTAGAAAGATTCATTTGTTCTTTTTAATGTCTGGGACTAAACTTTTGCATGGAAGGAATGTGTTGCCTAAATATAATGTGATCCTTCCAGGTATATAGTGGGATAAAAATAATTTGCTTTATATCTGTTTTTGTCTGAGAAGTATTTCAAAGATCTTTCCTGCCCAGGTTTCCATAGGGCTCTAAGCGACTGTTGTCTGTTTTCAGAAGTTCACAGGTCTATCAAAATGTACAAATCATATCTCTTCTCTCTTAGCACACACACAGGCTCAGATCATTGTGGGGAGACAGTGCCAGCGTTGTGTACTTTGCCAGATGCTTAGCTGCTGTGATAATGAGGGTTATTAGAACAGGGATATTAGCTGCTGCAATCCATGATAGTGGGGGACTGTGCCTGATGACTCAGAAAGTCTCCTCAGCTGCTGTGTTCTTGTGTTTAAGGAAGGTGGTGTTTGTTACCTGCCAAGCAGCCTCTGATTTGCAATCTCAAAGCACCGTGAAGTGTCAACACCAAATTAATTTCTTTGTGTGTCGGTTGTGATCTCAGACAGTCCCTTCTGATACGTGGTGGTTATGGAAGAGTGGTAAATTCAACTCTGAGGTTGTTTTGGTTTTATGGCTCAAGTGAACATCAGAGGAAATCCTTCCCTTTTTACTCAACTGTGCTATTGAGAAGAGCGGAGAAATGGCTCAGCTATGCAGCTGGAGTCAGTTGGAAGTGTTTTCAAAGGAAAAGCAGCACTTGAAAACTGGATTGTCCTGTGATTTCTCTTAACCAGGTATATTTTGCTGTTAACTGTAATAATGTAATCCCAAGCAAGCCACATACCATCTGTTTATCAACTTATCCACTTGGAAATGAACACGCAGCAGGCAATTCTGCTGCTGTAGGTGGCTCAGCCATGATATCCCTGGAGACAATAATTATCAATCACTTCTGTCTGAATTAAGATACCCTCTGCACCAGTTCACAACAAGAGCAGATGTTGAAAGTTAACCACACATGCCTGCATAGGGGACCACTAGAACAGGTTTGTCACACAGGACAGGGTCCTGTTGCCAATTTTTGTTTCAGAAATTATTCATTGACTTCAGCAGCCACAGAGTTTCAGCCATGGCTTGGAGTGCACATAGCAAGGGTTTGTTTATGAAGACTTTTGATAGCCCAGCAATACCTACTGCCTTCAGATTTGGGGAATGAGACAGTTGGACATTTTTCCAGGGAAGTTATGCATGTTGCTGCCTCAGCCTGTGTTGGTTTTCTTTCCCATTCCAGTAATTTATCGCAGCATTTCATGACTTTGAAACCTGGAGTTCAAGGACACCTTTTTGCCCAGGCAAGCAATTGTGTGCTTTACATATACACCATATATGGGCACTTCTGAAGGAGTCAAAAGTGCCATCTGATTGTTTGTTTCTGGATTTTGCATATGAGGCTCCCCATTTGCATATTGGGATGTTAACATACCAAAAATAAAAACCTGTCTCCAGAAAGTAGAAACCAATATAGACAACCTGGTGCTTTCTCCAAGTGAAAAGTGGAGGTAAACAAATAAGGCAGTGTAGGATGGTTCAGTTCCTTGTCCTTGCTGTGAAAAATTTTCTGATCTAATTTCCTCAGGTTCTTGGGATGCTGCTTGTTTGCATCATGTGCTTTATCAACATTTAATTATAGCCAATTATCTATTTCCTCAAAAACATAATTATTGATGCATTTAATATCCACCTTTGTAAAAGCCTGGCCACAATAAATTAGGGAAATAGAGCTTTATCCCTAAAGAGAAGCTGATTTATTCTAGCAGTGTAGTTGTAATAGGACTCTGTGAAATAACAAAGGGACAAAAATTAAGCAAGATGATGATAATCAATACACACAGTCTGGAAGAAAGGCCCACGTACCAGGCTTGGATGGCAGCTGGCCCAGGCTGGCATAAAGCAGTGGTTCAGGGTGCCCAGGTTCCCAGCAGAGCTCCATCTACCCCTGCCTGTGACTGCATGGGCAGTGCTGAGCTCCAGACCCCACCTGATCAGAGCATTTCCAGCTCTTGTCCTTTTGGTTTTTGATACATACGAGAATTCAGGTGTGGTATCTCAAGCTGGTCCATGAATCTCCCCAGAAAATCTTACTAAGCAACACCAGTGCTGATTCTGGTGGGTTTCCCACTGTTAAGTGGAACACCCTGGGTTTTGCCATGCTGTGGTGTTGTTTGGAGGTTTTCTGCTCCCAGGGAGAGCAGCATCTGAGCACAGAACCACTCATCAATGTCCATCCTGATCCTGGCACTCAGCTTACTGTCTATGCACCAGTTCTAGGTTCACTGTATTGCTGGGGGGCTTGATTTCACAGGGGCAGTGGAAAAGATTTGACTTCATGACTGACTTTCCTAGAATGACACTGACAATGGTTGATGACACTGGCAATGGCAATTTCTGTTGGTCTCACTGTGTTATTTTAGTTGAACTTCTTAAACCATAAAGTGCTTATATTCCCATTTTTATCCTCGTGGTAGCACAAACTGCAACTCATCTTCTGGATATAAGATGTGGTTATCTATAAATGCATGGGAGAGAGTGGATTATGCAAATATGCTTATTACTCTGTTATGGTGCTGGTGGTTTGTTTGTGCTTTTTTTGTCTTTGGTTTATTTTTAATTTGAGCTCATTAACACTTGAGGCAACATGTATTTTTCCTGCAATCTGAAGACAAAATCATAGGAAAAAAGATTATTTCCACCTCTATTATGCCTGGGCTGAGACATAAAAACAAAGAGGCTGCACATTGTTGACCAAGCCTCTCTTAAATCCCCCCAGCTCCCCCTATGTCAGTCCTTGTTTTCTCACTCCTGAGCTGAAAGTATCAACCAGGAGCAAAAATACAATGTTTTTGTAGTTGTTTCTTTAGAAATTAGGCAGTTCTGCTACACCTTAATTGCATATGTGGCAGATCCTGTCATAAGTCATTCTGACAAAAAGGCCAGGGAACGTTAATATTTTTGTTTACAGTATGTTAAACAGATGTTTTTTTCAGTGTAGAGATAAGACTACATTAAATATGATTTTATAAATAGAGGCTCTCACAGCTCAGCTCCTCTCGGGACTGCTCTGATTTGCTTGTTGGATGATTATAATGGGTTTTTAATTACACCTGTTAGCCAAGGTGTATATCAGAACTAAATTACAAAGCACCTTACAGTCAAGATTTTTCCAGTGTACAATGAGCTGAAAAAGGCTTTTTGTCCATAAGGACAAAGAAATTATTTTTCACATTATCAAAAATACAGAAGCTTTCTGGGCAAACATAGTGATAACACAGTAGATTAAGACAGACAAACTTTTTATTTCTTTATTTTTATTATTTGTTTATTTTGGAAGGTGCTTAGTAATTACTCCCAGCAAGTTTAACTCCTTGTGAGCAGCTGACTTAGCCTCTGGTGGTTTTCATACTTGGTGAAGTTTGCAGCAAGTTATTTTGTCTTGGTTTTTTTTTTCTAATTTTTTTTCATAAGAATGAAGAAGGCCAACTGCGACATTAAAAAAAAATACCCCACAAACAAAAAAATCCTGCCCAAAATCAAAAGGCTTGTGTTTAGAAGAATGAAAACAAATTATTTTCATCTTTGAAAGAAAAACATTTAGGATAGTTAAATCCTTTCTGAGTCATCTGCAGTTGTCACTTAGGCTGAGAGGTATCTCTAGCTGCCATGAGCAGTTTGACAGCTGGAATCATAAAGGAGTGGCTATTTTGGTCATATACGAATGCTCAGTGAAGTTAGAGGAGCACAATAATTCCATATAAACAATGTTTGTGATAATATTTAGAACAGGCTTGCTTAGTGCAGGCTCTCAAATACGTTATTTCAAACATAAATGTCAGGCTGATCCAGGTCCTGCTGAGGCCAGTGGAAATAGGCCCACTTTCAAAGTTTTGGTTTTGATTATGACTAGATCCAACATCTTTTGAATTTACCTGAAACACAGGGTGAAATATATGAAAATACTAATGTGAACTAGGCTTCCAGCTGCAGAAATCTACTGAAACATTTTTGAACATTTCATGGGTGTTCTGGTGTGGTTTTTAGCCAGGAGTTGTTGTGTGTTTCCCTCCATTGAAGCACACGATGGCTTGAGCACCAGAAGATCTGGGAAGGCCAGAAGGGATGTGCTTTGCAGGGCTGCCCTTTCTGGCAGTGTGCACAGAGGGAGGTTGATGGATTTGCTGGGAAACCCAGCTCTTTGTCTTAACCCAGCAAAAGGCAAGTCTTGGCCAACATGCATCTTTGTTTTCGAGCATGGCATCTGCTGGATTCCAGACTTCCACAGGGACAGCCCACCAGTGGTGTTTCAGGGACATCCAGATGTGTTTCAAAAAGCCCTGTATGCAATGAGAGACTTGATTGGTGGATGATTATAAGATGCCTTTTGCTTATTCTTTTCAAAAATAATTTTTCCAGTATCACACTGTATCAAGGAAGCCACCATGCCCCTTGCATATTTGTTTTTTGGTTTCCAGCAGCATGCCTGGGTGTGGCAGCATGCAGGGACACTGCTGGACTTGGGAATGACACAAGCTATGGAACCTGGAAGCCCAGCTGCACTGCTCTAAGAACTCATGTGTTTGAAGAGTGTGAAATGGAGCTCAACTAACCTGTCTTGACTCATGATGTGTGTCAGGAAGAGTAATTTCACTGTGCAAGTGAGTCTTCTGCTCTGTCTTTCAGAAGAATTTTCTTGACTTATTGGTGGTTTTTGTGAACTGATTACAATAACTATGTAGGTCTGAACTTCTCTGAAAAGCACAAGAGCAGATGCTTCCATAGTTTGTCCCTTAAATGCAGAAGTCTACTCGGAAAAGATGCTTGTCTCAGAGTGTAAAAAGACATTTTTAACAACCCAGGTTGTTACAGCCTGGGTATGCTGACCCCAACTGTTTCCCCCTTCATCAGCTCAGCACTGCCTAGTGAAAAAACCAAGAAATCTTTTTTCCCCACATGTTTTGAGAAGGGGAGGGGTTGTTTCCTTGTAAAATTTCGGGAAACTGAAACCTCTCCTGTAGAGAAAGAAGGGTGGATGTCAAATGAAGGAATGGTGAAATAGTCACCTATAGATACATTGTTGAATAGCTGTGCAGTCCAAGAACATTAGTCAGGCATGGAAAGGGAAAAAGTGCAAAAAGCAAAGCTGATTGCCATGTTTACCCTGCCTTGGTGAAGTTACCCACAGGGCAGCCTTCCCTGCTGAGTTTATTGCCTATAAATGTGCACATTTACTAAGGAGGCAGTATCTCTGTTCTTGCCTCATATATCTTTCAGAGAATGAACTTGCTGTGTTTCTGAAGGCTTATTGGCCTTCAGGTATTGCTTAATGGCCAAGGGGTAAATGGACCACTTGAGATAAGCCATATTTGAAGGAGCCTGTAGGCATGTTGTTCATGAACTTTAATTTTTCCCTGAGTGGAACTGGAAGACAATAAGCTGAATGTTGAAAGGTGGTGATGGAAAAGTAACACAAAAAGAAGGATTAGGGGGAAATGCAGGGCATAAGAAAGTAAGAAGAGATGAGTAGATGGGAAAATGGAAGAAATGGAGATGAAGAGAGAAAGACTTTAGTGAGGCAGCTGATACGAAGTGATTGGTCCTAGGATGAGCCTCCAGAGGAGATTTTATTGGCTCATTTTATTATTCTCATGCAACTGACTGTAGATATTGGCTTGGACACTGTTTTCAGACACTGGTTTCACCCAATACTGGTTACTGCTGGTTTGAATGAAGTATTTTAGAGTTTCATAGAGAAAAATGGAATATGGCCCCCCTGGACTCTAATCTAATTGTGAGCAGTGGTGTTGTCCATTGTGCTGATTCCAGTTCCAGTGAAATTCAGAGGGCTCACTCATGCAGGGTGTCATCAAATTTCAGCAGGAGCTCTTTTTAGCACCATGTCAAAAGCTGACAAAAAGAGAGGCTAGCTATGCTTCCATGGTGGCTTTCTCTTTTGGAAATGCCAAAATAGTGGCCGAATCTTGTTTGGTTTAGATGTGGCACATTAGAGCTGGCATTGTTGCAAATGTCAGTCTAGTTGGTTTGGGGAGTAATACTTATTATTAAACACAGTTCCTGACAGGACCATGAACACAGAGTATAGAAGGCCAGATCTGTACCAGGTATGAATTTTCTACACAAGAATCTCTTCTATTTCATTGAACCAAGAAGTTCTTTCACTTGTTAAGTGTCTGCCACTTCTTGCTGGATGTTGACAGTCAGGACTCCTCCCAAATGTTCTCCTCATTGCTCTGCTGTCTTTGGCCAGTGTGTGATGGCTGGGACAGCCCCTCCCAAGTGAACACAGCAGGACTGCCACTTTCTGACTTCTTCTTTTTACAGGGGAAGCAACAGTGCAATAACTGTATAACTTCCCTGATGTTGCTGACTTGAAACGAACCCAGGTAGCATGTTTATCACAGATCACAGCTCTCTTTCAGAAATCAAATTACCTTTGATCTCCAAATCCTCCATCTATTATCATTCAAGACCAGAAAGCCTGATTCATAAAAATGAAGGTAGAACCATGTCCAAGAAGCTGGGCCTGGCCTCTGTTGTTCCTCCTTTCCTGAGGTGTTGGAGCCCATATGAGGGGACTCACGTGCTTTAAGGCCTCCAAATGACAGGAGAGTGCACTGGCAGTAAAAAGAGACATACTGTAGGGCTGTGGCAACTGGAGCACACAGCGTTATAACAAGTAGCTCTCCAGTTGCTGTCAGCCTTGACAAGCACCCTATTGAAATGCAGATGCCTCCTTCTTGCACCCAACACAGCAAATGGCTCAGCCAGAGTACATTCCCCTGGCTCTAATGAGAAAGAGGGGAAAGGATGAGCTTTTGATAATACCTGATCATCTTGGCTTGTCTGTGCCTCAGGGTAGGGCTGTATCATGCAGGTGCTTTGTGCATTATCCTGTTATGAAATTTAATATTTGGCCTATCCTACCAACAGCCCAGCCAGGAAGATGCAGTGGTATCTCAGGATTTGTTCCTTTTTTTTGACTTTGTGGCAGTAAGTGGAAATGACCTCAACCTTGACAGAAGATGAAATTTTATAAGAATTTACCTACAGGTGGATGTTAATAAATATTTCTTGCATTCTAATATCCTTCCACTTAAACATTATTAGTAAAATCTCCCTTCTTCCTTTAATCACCGGAGCTAGACATTTCTGAGCTTTTGAAAAGAGACAAACACGCAACAAATCGCGCTTGACTAATTTTGTTAAATTCTACAGAAAAGCAAATGTGAAGTCAAGTCTCTAGAGGTCAAGTCTTTGGCAAGAGGAATTTATAAGCGGAGTACTATTTGTTCTCTGATTATTTGCTCCGCTGACAGTAGATGAAGAAAAGACGAAGCAGAAGATTTGTGCTAATTTAGAAAAATGTTTGAAAATGTTTGCCTTGCAAATCCAAATATATTAGCTAAATGTTATTGAATAATAATGAGAATGGGCGTTTATTGACTGAAGGACTTTGGAACTATGCAAAATTAATTTGTATTTATTTAACACTGCCTTTCAATGGATCTTTGTTCATGTTTCTGCAGCTTGGATTTCCTTGCAAGAGCTGATCTCTTTTTATAGCACTTCTTTATTTTAGTAACCAGCCTAAGTGCCTTGGTTTCCTAACAAAGCTTGAACAAGAAACGAAGTAAATATACAAAGCAAGGGCTTGCTTCTCAGAGGTGCTATTGTTTGTACAATGGTAAAGTGCCGGCATCTCCGCTGAGGCCTGGGCCACCTCTTGCTGGATGTGCAGTAACCCCAAATCTTCCCAGACAAATGCCTGAAAGAAAAGAACTCTGTTATCTTTGACTTGCAGGCAGAAAACTGAAGTGGGGAGCAAGCAGGAGACCCATCCCAGTCTCTGGTTGCAGTGATCTGGGGTTCCCTGAGCCACAACCCCTTACCCCAAGCACGATTCCCTCCTCTCATCCTGTACGAAACTCTCCACCTGATGCCTTTTTCTTACACAAAAAGAAGTGTTTCATCAGATTAAAATGAAGAAGGATGAGTCACAGGTAAGGAGATCTGAGAAGGACTTAGTAGTAAAGAGTAGCTATTAAAAGTGAAAAATCAAGATCTCGCCAATCTTTCATACAAAGATGACGCTGTCCAGCCCGTGCCCACAAACACCATGTGGGAGATGAAATGAGTTGAATGCATCCTCTTCCTCAATCTTCCAGCACCCTGGGTGCCTTCCTGGTGTTTATGTATCCCATTCTGCTGTGCCCTGAAGCACAGCAGTGCTCAATTCTGTGTGGTCAGCTCTCTGCTGAAGGACATAAATCTGAATGCCATTCCCCTGTGGGTCATTGTGGAGCATGGCCAGGTGTTGGTTGACAGTCTGGGGCTGCAAAGACCCCCCTCTCTCCTGCTGCACCCCATGTAAGGGGCAGCTGGGCTCATTTCATCCCTGTACATCCTTTGTGGTGCAGCCTCAGGAGCCTGTTTAATCCTTCTTCCTCGCTGAGATGGGATTGAGCAACACCTAAATCCTTTCTGATATCTTCCCTAACAGCTCCATCAGGGGCACACTACAGCTTTCTGCTGCTCCAGGGGGCTGGTGGCCCAGACTCAACGTATCTTTACATCTCTGTGGAACACAGAGGGCTGTTACTCATTCCTCTTTCATAACAGCCATTCATATGTCAAAGATTTTGCCCTCTCTGCCTTTTTCTTTAGTTCTAGACTAACCAAACCCATGGGCTTTTGCCTCTGGTGTGGGTGGGGATTCTTGGAGCTCAAGTGCTTCCACTTGCCACCCTCTTCATCACTACAGAGCCCATGGCCCATGTGTGTCCTTCCTGTATCTCCCAAAGAGGTTAGGATCCCCCCCACCCTTCCCATTTTGGAAATGCCACCAAGGACTTGCGGAGAGGCCAGTGAAAATGTTTCACAGGAAAACCAGAGAATAAGCAGCATTTTTCAATAGGAACAAAAGCAGAATGTCATGTTCCTTTTCTCTATGGGTGTGGAAGTGTTAAAGGCTTTTAAGCTCTGCTGAGGACAAGGTAAAAGGAGTCCCCAGCACGTCTGTAACAGTTGCACCGATGCCTGCAGGTACATGTGTTATCTGTAGCAACACAATACTTTTGCAGAGGGCTTTGGGAAGTGTGAGAATGAAACAGACTCTTTTTAATCTCATTTATTTCCTCAGGCCATCTGGATTTAGTAAACACTCAAGACGACTGACAGGAAAAAGTTGAACCTTAGCACTAACAGGTTCATGTGTGCATTAAAAGCCAGGACTTTCTGCACTCCAAGCATTGGCTGGATCATTGGCTTGCTATGAAGCCTTAATAGCTTTTCTGCAGTTTATATGTCTTAAAGTAGGCCCAGCTCTGACTTCTTGCCTCTTGGGGTGTTGGGAATGTTTATTACTTATTGCTGAGAGTGGACAGCATTACTGAAAAAAAGCTCTCGGTCTTATCCAAGGCTCATTAAAACCTTGCGAATTTGGCTTGTGCAAAGTCATTCTCAGGAGTTACCTGTTGAAGTTGCTTTACACCTTGTGTGAGAATGGCAGAGCTGAGCCTTTCAAATGGTTTCCAAATGAGTCTGCTCTCAATGTGGTCAGGAGAATCTTAAACTGGCTTCAGTGGAAGCATGGGATATGGTCCAAAGTAAAAGAATCGGCACTCTGGGAGTTTGAATGAAAACTAGTAACTAATAAATGAAAAGTACTTTTGTTTATCCATGCTGGCAAGCAGCCTGTCTGTAGTGGGAACACCAGTGCCCAAGTATGTTCTTCATCCGTTTGGATTTATACGATGCTAAAATGGGAGCCTGGCCAAAGCAGGAGGTGCCCCTGACACAAAAAGCAAGCTTAGCTCTGAGAGCCATTTGTGAAATCTGTGTGAAACAGAGCTCCCAACTCCATGAAATCTCTCTCTTTGCCTGCTCCTGTTTGTGTCTGTCTGGCACAGACTTCCACTAAAGAGGCTGCCACGTTGCTGACCTCCATGCAATGCTGAGTATGGTGGGAGCATTTGGATGTAAATTGTGCAAAACATCAGCTGGAGGCCTGTATGTTTTTTGGTCTCATAGTCCTTAAAGTTCCTTCACTGGGAGGATTCTCAGATGGTTTATTCAGCTTAGCTCTTTTACTGCCTTGAAGTAACATTAGGTGTCCAACCCACCAACACTTGTGTGACCCTGTACCCACCTCTCTACTTGCTGGTGTCAGAAAGGGGATGAGTAAACCATAAGTTCACTTATGGTTTCTGGGGTTTAAAAGTAAACTTATAAACCTTGATTTATTTTGATGTGAAGGCAGAAGGAGGAAGGTTAAAGTGGGATTTTTCCAGTATTGTCACCTATCTTATGCTTACTCTTATCTATAGTCCTGCCATGAGTCTTGTGTAGTTTTATTGAAATTTATGTTATGGTAAGTGTTATGAGAAGGGGGATATTCCTCTTTATTGTTCCTGATCCAGAAAACTCAGGAGGTAAATATTGTGCTTCAAAGTATATTTTAACATTAGGAGTGTATTTTAACATTAGGAGAAGGAGATGTTTAATGCTTTTCTTGGGGTTTACACTCAAGATACTGGGTTAAATGATAAAATTTGCTCTAATTATTGTATGAATGAGAAGCTGCTGGAGGGAGTTTTGAGGAATCATTCAGCAGAGCGACACCTTAAATATCTTCCTGATTTTTGTGCCTGAGCACACTAATTACAAAACCCCTCACAGCTGAAACTTGTGTAGGACATTTTATTCAAGTCAGGCATATATTAATAGCTGCTACAGCATGCTACAATGCAATGATAAAACAATCTCTAGCTGCAGCATCATGGAGGGGCTTTTTAAATTGCAGACAAAAACCTCACACCTATTGCAAGGCATCTTGGTCAGCTGCTTCATGTCTTCCACTGGAGGGGGAGTGGGTGGTTTCATGCAGGCTGGTAAATCTGAACCCTGGTTTGACACCACCTCAGTCTGAGGTTGAGCCATTTGAATTTCACGGGTATGCAAAGTGATTGGGATGGAAGGTGTGGGGGGAAGAGGCTTTCAGCTAGTTAGAGCCTTACACTGTTCTTGGTATGAAGCCTCCTGATGGGAAGCAGTCTAATAAAGCTTCCATTTTCAAGTTGAGATAAAAGAATTACCTATCCAATAGATCTGTGTGTAGAGACTAATGCCTCTCTGCTTTGTTTTCACGTATTATATGTACAACTGGCATTAATTGTTACATTTTCCTTATGTTTTTCCAGTATGTTTTTAATCTCTGCAGGCTGTATTGATTTTTTTCCTGTGTTGCTTCTACACTTGCCACCAGGACCTCCTTGTAGATAAGGTGTTTCAATTCAGCGTGTGATATTTCTTGGGAAAACACTCTAAAACACTTTTTTTCTTTTTAAATGTGTTTTTTTTTTCTTTTCTCCCCCCTTTTGCGATGTATTAAAAGGAAGATGTTGGAAAAGAATTCAGAGCACAAAGCAGGGACTTGGAATGCCCTTTCTCTTTCAGCAAACCCTTTTATTCTACTGTGAGGAATGAAACGCTCCTGTTACAGCAAACACAGACTTGTGTTTTACAGCAAAAGCTGTTTAAAAGGTTATACACAGACTGTACACAGAGTTGAGCTTGGTAACAGGAGTGTTTCTCTGCTGCTAATATTGAGAAGAGAGCACTTATTCTGAAGTCACAGTTGTTATGGAAGGAACCTTCCCTTTAGTGCTTCTGTCATCTCTTTAATTCAGAGCTGAGGGGATTCTGGTTGGAGAGCTAGGAGTTAAGGCAACATATTAGGCTGTCACAGAATAAGGCTTGGGGGCTACAAAAAGGGTGTCCTTGGCTGTTCCTCTTGCCTGATGGATGATGAGGGGGGATAAAGTTTGATGTGGGGTGGGCAAATCCAGTGGTCTCAGATAGAGAAATCACAATCTTTTGGAGATTGTTAAGGTTTATGATGCATTCCTTAAAAAAATTAAATATTCTTCATTACCTCAGCGCATACAAACAGCAGACATGAAGCAGTCTGAAAATACTGTGGAGGTGGACTCAGCTGCCATCTCCAGGCAAACAGAGCTGCCAGAGATGGCTTGTGGTATATCGTGATCACCAGTGTTGTGCAGATGTGATTGACGTCCCTGTCACGCATCTCCCACCATCCCAGCATCCCAGGAATCCCAGTGGTTCTGCCAGAAGGCAGCTCTTCTCTCAAGCTGCCTCTCTGCTGCCAGCCCCCACCTATGCCCTCAGCTGCCCAACCATAAACTGAGTTGTTGAAACTTGGTATGAGCACAATTCACCTTGGCACAGCACATCTGAAAAAACATGCCATACAGTCCAGCCACAGCCACCTGTGAAGGTCCCACAGAGGGGCAGCAGTGCTCCTGTTCCCCCACCCTGCTTTCTCAGCCAGCTGCTGTGGCAGCCCTGATCCAGGGGAGTGGGGGTCACATCATTCAGTGACCTGGGGAATCCAAACCACTGCCGAGCCCTCTTCAGTGATAAATTGAGTGGTTTCATTTGTCTTGGGAGGCAGAACTTTTTCTGCCCTATGCACTCCCCTGGACACAGGGTTGCTGCCCTCTCTCCTTCCTGGTGTGGGCTGTGTGAGCCTGCTGCCCTGTCTGCTGCCTGGACAGTATCCTGCTGGTTTCTGGATATGGTATAAACAGGCTAACCCACATTTAGCAGTTAGAAAACTGTGCTTGGAGCATCATGCTGTGCACTTCCCACAGCCTGTATGATGTGCAAGCCAGCAGCCTTGTCTGCCTCAGCCATGCATCATTATCTGGGCCATTCAGATCCACTGCTGCTCATTAGGTCTCTTTCTTTAGCACAACAGGGTCCACCTGTGCACCCCCAAAATGTCAGGGACCCTCCTGGCTGATGCTGCCAGGGTGATGACACACACACAAAACCAGTGCTCACCAGAGATGATTTTGGAAGACCACTGGAGCTTGTTCAGCTCCAGACTGATGCTGCTCTGGGGAGTGGAGGACAGGGAAACACAGGCTATTCTTGTTACCCGGTGCAGTAAAGACTCAAACCTGTTTCTCTCCTTTGTCTCCCTTTATTTATTCCCTGTGTTTGGGTGCTTTTGGCTGCTTATGGACCCCCCACAAATTGTGCTGTGTGTGACTGCACTGCATCCACTACTTTTGCCAGTACTGATGTGGTGATCTCACTGTTCTGGCAAAGTTCTAAGTGCAAGATAGAGCAGAAGAAATTCCCCTTCAAAGCTCAGGGTTCAAAATCAGACCAGGACCTCCCATAGCACTTTATTGCCTGGGAAGCCTATCTCAGCTGTGCCCCCTATACCATCAGCCTGAGATGCTCCAGCATCCAGCCTCCCACAAGCAGGAGAGGGAGAGGAGATGAACTTCCCATCAAGCACCAGGACAAGGGAAAGAGCAGCAGCCTGAGCATGTCCCAGTGTTGCTCATTCTTTCATGCACAGTGAAAGAAATTGCCACGAGTAGGTCAAAGAGCCTGAGCTCTGCTGTCACAGGCTGTACCTCGGGCAAAACACAGCTGAAGGAAAAATCAGAAACCTTCCAACCCAGTCAGCTTGGATCCTAAGCAGAAGGAACAATGTTAGAGCAGACCTACATTTCCATCTGATGTCCCTAAATACAAGTGATCAACTTAGAAAATGATTTAATAATAAAAATTTCAGCCACCTTAATCAGAAATAAGCCCTAATTCAACACAGATGTACAGAAAAATGTTTTGAATTTTTAGGTCTACACCCCAACCCCAGAGAGCTAAACACTGAATCGTCACCACTCTGAAATGCATGTTGTCTCCTGGAAAGTTCTCCAAAAGGTGAAATGTGCTATGGTTTGTTTTGCTTCCAGACTGATCTAACTAACTGTTCGAACTTTCAAAGAAACTGTCTAGGAGTCTGACATTTAAAAGAGTGGGGAAAAAAAAAAAAAAAAAAAAAGAACGCGGGGGAGGAAGTCGAATTTGAAAAGATATTTTTCTGCCCCCCTCCCCGAAGGAGATTGTGTCTGGAGCACTGCTGGGCTGGCGTTTGCTCCCAGCGGGCAGGAGATTGCTCCGTGTGCGTCCCGGTGCTGCCGGGGAGAAGAGAGCGCAGGTGGGGATGCTGATGTCGGGCTCGCCTCGCTGGGCTGTCCGGTGGGAGGGGATCGCTCCGGAGATCAGCTCTCCCTGCATCGCGAGATGCTGCTCGGAACAATAGGAGATGTTTGCAAAGACTTTATGGGCCATGGGAGATTCACAGCTGGAAAACACAGAGCGTGCTGCAGACCGCTCATCTGCCCGGCAGCCAGACAAGTCTTGTGCTCCCCTTAGTCAGTACAACCAGGAATTCACTAAACTAAACTGGGGTGCATTTCCAGTGTGCTGTTCCCCCTCTGCAGTATGCAGAATTTCCATGCATGCACACACATGCAGATATATAATAGAATCATATGGAATATATGCAGCTATGATATATGCAAGTATTTCCCCCATCTGTTTAAGCATTTCTTCTATATTTTGAGACATATTGTGGATGCAAATCAGTTGTTTGGAAGCACAATAAAAAATTTGCCAGTGCCTATGTGTAAGCCATGAAAAGGGGTCCCTAGGTACAAGCTTTCTGAAATTTAGCACAGGAGAGGAAAAGCTGCTTTTTCCTTAGGAAACCATCAGCAGGCAATACATATTCTTAGAGAAAGTAGTTGTTTGTTTGGTTTTTTTTCCCTTACCATACTGGCATAGACAGACTCACATAAATGATCTGGATTTAGAGAAAAACTCCTGAGGTCTAAATGTTGACATACAGATGGCAAAGTTCCCTGTAATCTTGTTGAGCAGGTGACCATGGGTTACTCAGCACAGCTTCACTCCCAGGGCCCTTGCAGCTCCTGATGGAAGGTGCAGGTCCACACTGAGTGATGCTGTTAGGACTGGTAAGAATTTAGCTCTCAGGAACTGAAATAAATGCCTCGTTCAGGTGGGATGTGGTGGATGTCACTGGGGCTCGTGGCCGTGAGGTGTGGAAACAAACTATTAGGCTAAGTCCTCTCCCTTGTCAGCACTGGATGTGGACTGCTGTCCCCCAAAACTGTACTCACACTAATTCTTCTCACTTATGTCATGCTTCCCATTGAAGTGAAATCAAACTCCAGTGCTGCTCCTTTCTCTGAGCTTCCCTCTGCATCCTGTCTCTTTTGTTTCTAACAGAGGTTGGGAATGTGAGCTGTGCAGGATTGCAGCTTTCAGCACCAGGACTTAACTGAAAACAGTGCCTTACTGGTGGGGTGAGAGACAAAAAATATCAAATAGAGATTAAAAAAAAAATGCATTTTCAGGGGTTTCATTAAAAAATGCAATCCTAAGAGAGTATTAATTGATACAACTGTTGCAGAATTTTTTTAAACTAAGTTAATATTTTGATTAATTGAAGAAATGCAAATCAAGATCTCCCTTAAATAATTTCAATTTTAACATTTTTCTTTCATACAAGAAACCTGTAAATCCCCTAGTTTTCTTTTTCCTTTTTTTTTCTCACAGTAAGATAAGCCAAGAATGCTCAACAAAAATATAAAAAGAAACTTAACTTACATGAAGTAAAATAAAATTTGTTGTGTAAAATCAGGACAGTAACAGGCTCTCTTTTAATTCCTTTTTTGATTTTTGATTGTCACCTGGAAATTTTAGGGGTATATTTTGCTAAAATTATTTCAGGACTTACATCTTGCATATTCCAGTTACATTTAAAAATATTTCATATTATCTTAGTGGCATATTTTCTGTTATCAAGAATGACAGTCATTCACTTCTGCATGGTTTTAATGCTGAGGTTTCTTACATCTGGTTTTTAGCTAACAAAAAAGTGTGAACTGATTTGCACCAAATTTCCTCATAACAGCAAGAGTTTATAATAAAAAGTGATTGTGAAAGTGAAGGAAGCATTAAATATAATGGCAGAACAATTCTTTTAATCACTCAGAATAGGATAAGCATGAAATGCAACTATAATATGAATGATAATCTGAAGGGGGAAGTAACAGCTGAAAGACTGAAAGAATTTCAATTAAAATATACTAAGCTTAACTGATTGTGCAGATAAAGCCCACCGATACCGCAGTGATGGGCACCCCGTACACGCCAATGTAGATTCCCCGAGCACACCGAACAGTTTAATTAAAAATGAATTTCGATACAATGATTATTTTAGCCTGACAAACAACCGCAACAGAAAGTCTCATTTCATCTTACGAGCTCCCGGCGCACAAAGCGTTTCATTGTCGGGCATTTACCCGCCCCGGTTTTGTTTCAGACCCGGTAAGGGACACTTGGAACGCGCCGCAATGAGCACATCCTTGTGTTGCTCCTTTGTTCTGGAATTTTATCCAGAGCTGTAATGAGAGGGAAGGCGGTGGCACAGCCGGAGCCCCGCTCGGCGCAGGAGCCGAGCGCGCTGCATCCCTTCGGCTGTGTGTCACTGCCCTCTCGTGGCTCGCGGGGACACGGGGGACAGGCGGCCCCACGCGGGGACACCGCCACCCAGGGATGCCCCTCGCACCCCTCTGCGCCTCTGGGCTGCACCTGCACCCTCCGACAGCCCTGGGGGACATCGCCGCCTCGGAGCGCCCCGCGGGGCCGTCACCCCGCACGGGTCCGTGTGCCCCGGGTCACCGCCCTGCGGAGCCGGGGCCACCCACGCTGAGGGGCACAAGCCGTGCCGGGAAGCCGCACAGCCCGACCCCGCAGCCGGCGGGATTGTTCGGGATTGTTCTGACCCCGTTCCGGGATCCGGCCGCTGTGTGACTCACGCTCCTGTCGTGTACCGGGACATCAAAGGATGCTGCAGCCCGAGCGGTACCTGCCTGCATGGGGCTTCTGTAACAGTCAGGGGTTATGGACTGTGTGATGGCTACTTCAATACTTAATCGAGCATTTCAAAGTTCCCCTGTGATCTATACATACGTGACATTTAAAACATCTTTCATGTCTGTTTTGTTCTCATAATATTTTTTTTTTCCACCAGCTGCTTCTTCCTGCCCTTCCTGTCCTCCCGAGCCGAGCAGTGCCTCTCTCAAAGTGCAGCACTCGGCGCAGGGGCTGCAGGCTCAGAAGAGCAGCCAGGTCGTGGGCAGCTGCCCAGGGAGCATCCCACACACATCACAACTTTCTCTCAGAAATTAAGTTTCTTGTTCTCTCCTAGTCCCGAGTGGGCTGCCAGTCACACTGATTTGTACCAAACTGTGCAGTACACGTGCTCTGATAGAGAAAATTGTGCCTAATTCTGAATCTCAGTCACTTATCTAAGACTGGTTGGGAGTCAAGCTGTGACCATTACATTCAGATCACTTATGACACAAACTTGATTTAAACACGTATCTCAAGAAGCATAAACCTGTGTCTACTGACTTTACTACAGTTCTATATGATGGTAAAAGTCAAAACCACCACTGTAATTACCCATCTATTTCTCATTGTGTTTTCTGTAGTGCCCATCACTGTAAAACCTAGGATGTGATGTTTGAAAGTTAAATAAATGATGTGGAACTTAGATCTTTGTTTCAGCCAGGCATTTTTTACAGCATCAGAGCTTGAGTGCAGACTGTAAGCCTTGTCTGTGCACCATGTCTTTTATTGCTTCCTTGCTTGTACAGTGCAGCTTGGGAATTTTAAGGCAGAGGAGGGTGTGTGAATTGCACAGCTCTGTACCACAGATGGAACAGATCCCTGGTGTAATTCTGCTGAAGTAGGAGAGCTGTAAATGAGAAGGGGTTTTGCTCAGTGTTTAGTATATCCATTTCACCAAGCACTGCTCTGCCCAGCCCCTGAAGCCTCGTGCTGAGAAAGAGACAGCTGGTGGAGAGCACTTGTAGGTTTTAAAAAAAATTAACTGAGCAAGAGTCATATTTCCTTCTTCTGTTTTTTGTGTCTCAGTAAGACTGTGTAGGCATCACTTTTTATTTTCAGGGACATAGCAAATCAAAGCCATAGCAGGCCTGAGTTTTTTCTCTGATGCCCTCCAAAGGTGTGGGAGTCTTCCATTATGATGTTGTTGAATCACTGGTCTTATCTTCTGTTGATACTGAACTGATGTTCCAAGCACGGGGAAGTTTCTAGCAAGGATGTTTTTGCAAAAAAAAAGAGGAGAACAGGCACCATGATTCTCTATGTTTCTGTGGGGTCCTTGTGGTGTTCTTACTATTCGGAAATTATGAATCAATGGAACTGAGGCAGCTCATGGAGGTAGCTGCTACTTCTGCCTACTTTCCCAACTTTTCCAGCCATGTTAAAAAGAAATGTATCTGGTCTTTGAAAAGGGTAGAGAGGAGCAGATGGGGTCACAGGAGCAGGCAAAACTTCTACTGGGACCATCCAACACATCTGGTCAGGCAGCTCTGCTACATTATTAATATAAAAGTGTGAATACACAGTTCTCAATCTTGTATTTTATGAATCATTAAGTGGCACCTTTCTAGGATACCTTCTTTTCAGTCTTCAGTATTTCAAGTACCTCTAGCATTGAATCTAAAGATGTGAAGAGAGGAGTTACTCATCTGCTTTGTGACTAAAATCCCAAAGGATCGAGGGCTAAGAGATGCTGAGCACCCATTTCAGCAGGTGTTCCCACTGCAGACCACAGAAACCTGCAGTTCCTGCCCCACAGATGCCAGGGGTGTGCCCAGTGGTGGGAAGAGCTGAGGGACTTTGTGGCCGCAGCCCCAACCTGAAATGCAGCTCCCTTTGCACAGAAAAGGCAGTGAGAGGGAGTTTCTTTATTTGGCTGAACTGGGGTGAATTCTGTGTTGCCGTGATTTTGCTTTTCTGCTTTTCTGTCCCAGTGAACCCTATCTTGTTGCTCACTGACATTTTCTTGAATGCAACTGTTATAGTCAGAACAAAAGGTGAATGCTCAGAGATGTTTTCGGAAGCCGGTTGCAAAGGCCAGGTTAATGGTTACTTGTGTGCTAACACAGACTCTGACCCATATGAGCAGTGCAGAGCATGGCTATCATCTGCTCACACAGCACAGGATGGCACAACACAGAGACGACCTGGAGTAGTGCTGTCTCCTCCCTGCCTCATCTCTCATTAGCAGCAGCCTCTACAGCCAGAGATGCTTCTTTAGAAACTTAAAAAGTGAGCGTGAATGCTGTTCAAAAGCCTGCTTGTTAGAAGACTAGAAATGAGTGGCAGCCTGAGCCAGAGAGATATAGAAGACTTTAAATACATATATATGAATCGTATATGCCAGCCTATGAGCCGGGGTGTATGGAAACTGACCTTTCTCTTTCATCACTGCAGAGTAAACAAACTGCAGAATTTGCTCCATCCCTGTGTACTTGTCCCCTCTATACTGTCTGTCCCAATGTCACACGCTGCAGCTGCATTTGGCAGCTTGGCTCCCTCCCTCTTCCCTCTATTTCTTCTGTCCTCTGTCAACCAGCACAGCAGGGTACCCATTCCTCTATCCTCCCTGTTTCTTCACCAAAAATATGGTCCAGTTTTTTCAGGTGCAGGGGTGAGTCCTGATCACTTGGGCAGAGGTAGGGTAGATCAAAAAACATAGGAGCACCTTGTAGGAGAGCTGTCAAAGCAGTCC
This sequence comes from Peucedramus taeniatus, assembly GCA_013400575.1. Taxonomy (NCBI): domain Eukaryota; kingdom Metazoa; phylum Chordata; class Aves; order Passeriformes; family Fringillidae; genus Peucedramus; species Peucedramus taeniatus. Next base: position 165,340 of record WBNO01001362.1, on the reverse strand, counting down.
CAGTTTAACTGGGACAGACAGGGCATCTGTCTCAGATACAGAGATTTAGATGGCTGGATGCTTATCTGGAAAGGCAGAGATCCGTCTCTTGGTGGAGGAAGAAAAAAGTTATGGCCAAGGAGAGAAAGAACAATGTGAAGGTCTACCACTAAAAAAAGGCACATGAATGGAGCGCTCAGACCTGGTCTAATACATGATCAGGTCTCAAGATTTGAGTTCACACTCAATTTCAACACATTTCCACAGTCTTTTTTGAGGATGTATCTGCTCCAGTTTGAAGAAATCCCTCAAGAGTAGGTATGGTTTTATATTTGGATTTCCCAGTGTTGGGGCACTTTGAGATTCAGCTGGAAAGGTGCAGGGGTGTGCTGTCTAGACTGTGCTTTGCCAAACAAGGTTGGACCAGGTCCTTAATGTCCCCTTCTGTGGGAAACCAGGAAATCCCTCTTGCTGCTTTGGATGGGCTGAGACCCAGGCAGGGGGCTCAGAGAACTTGGCACAGAGCCCAAAACCCCTCTGCCCTTGATTTTGAGCCATGGAAACAGTTACCAACTTTATGTGAGGAGTTACAAACCAGGGAAAGTAGAATAAAATGAGTAGCTTATCACTGAGTAGAGAAATAGAATGTTAAGATTCTGGTATGATAAGATATGATAAGTCTACAGGGGGGTCAAGAAGTGCACAGGGGGGTCAAGATGGAGGAATCTGGGCGTGTACTGCCCTCCTTCCTTCTTCTTCATGGTCTCCATCTTCTCGGTGATGTTGGCACTTGGGGATTGGTTTAGAGTAGAAGTTCACTGTTTAACATAGGTGATAGGTATTGGGAATTAACTGTAAATAATGTCTACGTGGTTTATAGTATAAAAAGACAACACAGCCCTGGGGGCAGGCAGAGTGCCTTGGACTGACCTGCTGAACACATCTGGGCTGGGCAGGGGAACATGTTATAGATAAGATAAAATAAACAACCTTGAGAATGAAAGCAAAGCAGCTCTGACTCTTTCTTGGACCATCTGGCTGTGAAAAAGGACTCTCAGGAACATCCCAGGCAAGGGGAAATCCAAGACCCTTCCATCATGGTATTTATGATTTTATGATTTTGTGATTTGTTAGCTAAATTGCATAAAAAGTTAATGCTCTCAAGGCTGAAGATCTACATTTAGTTTTCCCTTGGGATAAGCCATCTCCATCAGAAAATATATGTTTTTCACTCACAGAAGCAAACAAATATTTTACATGAAACTGATGCATAAAATAAGCAAAGAAAGCACCCTCCTGTGAGTACAGCAGCCTGCTGGAAGTCCTGAGTAAGCAGCATTAGAAATCTATTACTTCATGGAGGCTAGAAATGGTTTGCTTAATATTTTTAGCCCAGTTGACAGTTTTGCTAACCTCTCTCCCTTTAGAACATTTTTCATGTAAATATTTTTCAACAGTAAGTATAGAGAAGCAGAGTGGTAAAGAAGAAGGGAAATATAAGAGGAGCACATGAAACTGGTAAGGCAGGAGCTGAGACCTATGAAATACCAACTCTGCAGCCTGATCTCCACTTGCTCTATAGTGGATTCCTGCACAGGGAAGCATCAAAATTCCCCTGCCTGCAAATAAATCTGATCTCCTCTGGGCTGCACACCCCTGCTTCATGCATACTGCCAGCACTCAGCCCATCTCAGTGCTTTCAGCTGGGAGCCCTGGTCCCTCAACATAGCAACTCTGACCCCTAAACATGAGTAAGAGGAGCCCATGAGTTGCAGAGAGGAACCTCAGTGGTGCCTCTGAGCACCAGATCCATGGTGCCTTTTGTGTCCAGCTGCAAAGGATCCAGGTGCCACTCAGGATAACTGGCTTAATTTCAGTGTAAAGCTGAGATCTAGTCATAAAATAGGAATGTGAGCTCTTTATTTGCTCTTCACTGCTGATTTCAGGCATTCACTGAGGGATAACCATCCCAGAAGATGATAGGCAGTTATTTAATCATCCTTTTTCTCATTGTTCCAAAAGAGATTTTTTCCTATAAGTTCCCAGATAAAGGTGAAACCATGATCACTGAGAATTACAGATCATAGAAAGGTCAGACTTCAGGAACACTCCCACCTGCATGCCCTGAATCCTACGCAAAGTATTTCCTGAGCCTAAAAAGCAGGAGGAATGGTAAAGGCTCACTGTAATGGAAATTCTGGACATAGACTAAACCACCAGGCATTAAGGGAGGTTTAGGTGATGGGACTGGGGAAAAGCATTATTTTTGGGGAAGTGATGTCATAACTGGAAAAACCATCCCATTCCTTTGTGCTGAGGTCCAGCCTTGCAGCAAGATCAGTGCTGGAAGGGGCTGTGCCAGGAGGCTGCGATGCCTCCACCGTGAAACATCTCTGAGATCCTGCTAGAGAACCTTCCAGCAGTGCTAGTACAGGGGACAGACTGATGAAAATCACATGAATTTGTGTGATATTCGTTGTTTCCTAGCAGATTAGGTTGTTGGATGATTCAGCTATGTGCAAACCTCTGTCTCCTCCCTGCTGTAACATCCAATTGCCTTCACTTCTCCTCTCTCCCTTCATGTGCCACTTATTTGGACGGAGGTTGGGTGACCTGGCATCCTTTACTCATGAAAAGAGCCCTGCAATATATGTACATTTATTCTATGTTCATGGGGTTAATTTATTTTTGGCAAAAAGTGCAGAGAAGGAGCCCTGAAGATAAAAATCTTATATTTTCCTTCCCAGAAACAGACAGTGTTGTCCCTGCTGCAGTGGTTGTCCTGCAGAATTTCTCCTGCCTCATCTTGAACACCACAGGGAATTTCAGCTGCTTGTACAGTCCTTGGCCTTGCTGAGATCAGGATAACAGCACCAGCCTGTTATGCTAGCCTGGTAGATTTTACAGCTTTCCCTACCTCCTCCAAGCTATAAATTGGACTGGGGGAACCAAATTTTTTTCTCTGGGGAACTTCAGAGAATCACAGTTGGTGACTGATGTCATCCCATTCTCACTACCCAGCTGTAACTCATGGGCAGAAGATTTGTTGTCTTCAGCAATTAAATGGTGGTTTAAAAACTGGTTATCTACCCCTCTTATAGTAGGAAGTGTCTCTTTAATTGTGAAACTTAACACCATCAGAAAACTCCTGGCTGTCCCACATGAGCTATTATGGAACTTTTGAGAAAGAAGCTGCATTTGTCACTGGGGAATAATAAGTCTTATTTATAGAGTAGCCCATGCATGAAATCCTCTGGGCAACTAACAAAATACAGTCTGGCTTTAAAAAAAAACACCAAGTAAAGTCTGAAAAAATATCTCCATGTAGTCCAATAAATGCCAAGAGGGGTGAAATAGTTTCTTAATGTTTTTAGACCAAACGTGGTCAGCAGTAAATGAGTGTCAAATGGATTTTTAACAGACATTTTCTGGAGTTGCTTGGCTATCCTCTTCCAAACAGTTGGTAGCTGTGTGGGATGATCAGAAAATGAAGAGAGAATACAGCTGAAGAGGTGACGATGTCTTGACCTTCAGCTCATCAGAGCACCCCTTCCGTCTCTCAGCAACTTTCATCTAAAACTACTGGAAAAAACTAATATAGAGATGGCTCTGCTGAACACCAAGTGACATTAATTCTACCCTCAGATGTGGCAAATCAGGAGAAAAGGCCCCCTGTTTAAAATATTTCCTGGTTAAGTCTTGAGATCCCATCTCAAGGGAGAAAATTTGGGGTTTTCCATTCAATTCGTGAGAGCAGAGCAGTCCCCATTCTCTGAAGGGGCTGAAGTCACGAGGGGATCTGAGGACTGCTGGGCCACCCTTGAAGATCTGCTGGTCCCCAGTGTCAGGGGTGGGTGTCACTGAGCATTATAGAGACAGCACTGGGGAAAAAGTGTGAGAAAGGACAATAATACCCAGACCAATAATATCCTTTTTATCCCTGGCTGGAATATGTGGGAAGATCCAGGCAGGAGACTGGGGACCAGAGCTAGAGGTGCTCTTCATGTCAAGGTTCTCATCTCTACTTGCTTTTTAAGGAGAATAAGAATGAATTCAGGGTGCTATCAAAAACCAGATGATAATTTATGCAGGTACAATGCATCTCTTAATATCTTCCTTCCAACCACATTTCCTGTATGTTGCAGCTTTTATTTTAATCATTGCATTCCAAATGACTTGCCTTTCAGTCAGCAAGACCGAAAGATCTTGAAAGACCCCAGAAGTAATTTATGAGCAATTATCTGATTTTCATTTTTAGCAGCCTGTACTGTTTCGATTTCTGTCACCTTGGAATATTCTTCGCTGCAGTGTAGATAATTTAACTAATAGGAGGGACACCCATTTAAAAGGGGGCTTTCTAATGACAGGCCCTGCTGAGCCTGCTGACACTGGTGCTGGTAGTTGGAATTATTATGGTGATTCTCAGCATTTTCATTAATCTCTTCTGCATTCTCTGGGGTTTTTGAGTTGAAATTTGCCAGGCAAGGTCTTAGCAAAGTAACAACTTTTATTCTCTTTCCTTAGGGCCTTTTTTCCTATTGTGGGAGTCTATTAAATAAGTTAAAAGTAGTTCACAAAACTACAAATGAAGATGGTGACAACAGGCTGAGCACATATAGGGAGAGCAATGACTGTCTCCTGGAGCAGTGAATTTCTCCTTTCTCATACTCTTCTCCTGAACATCTGGGTCAAGGAGGGTGATGGAGTGGCAGTGTGTTGGGAGAGAGGAATGAAATGCATGCAAAGAGCCCTGTGAGGGCTGTCAGATGGGTCTCCCTCACCTGGCAGGATGTGCAGAGCAGGATGCAGAGCACTCACCTTCCCTCTCTGCTTGTCCAGGCACAGCTGAGGTGTCCTCCAGCAAGTGTTGGAGAGTGGGGCAAGATTGTCAGTGAGGCAGCAGAGTCATATCCATTGTTCACTCTCTCTGCCCACCAAGTGACCACTAAGTGCAGGAATTTGTCTGATCTGACAATGTTTGACCAGCCCTGAGAGGATGGGGAGCTCATGGAAGAGTTGGTGGGACCAAAGGTCTTGCACTCCTGAAGCACAAGGGGTCCAAAGGGTTCCCTCTTGGACAGAGAGCCCCACAGAGGTGGTGGAACCCAGATATCTCTTGTCATCACGTCACCAGCTGGGGAGAGGCTGCCCACAGCTCCTGCAAACCAAGGTCACCAACAGAAATAATCTGTTTTCATCCCCCTTGTGTTAAATTTGCTTATTGAGACTGCTGGTGATTCAGAAGCCAAGAAAATTCCACTTTTTGCCTGTGCATCATTGACTGCAGGAGGTTCCATTTTTTGTGTGGAGCATTTGGGCGCTACCACAATCCAAATCACAAAAACCATTTTTGTGTTTATCTTGTCTTCCCTTTGATCTTTCCCACACTGTGATTGCTGATAGATTCAGCTAGCTTAGAAACAAATATTTATTGCAGCTATGCTCTTCCATAAATAGAAATGGTATACTTTTAATTTTTTTTAAGTGTGTATCTGGAAGCAAAAGGGAAGGAAATCACAAGCATTTAGAAGGGCACAGGATGTAGGACTGTGTTCCATGTCTGCACTAGTGCCAAGCTGAGCACAAATACCACTGCTGCTCTCAGCAAACATCAGAGCCTTTAGACATTTAAACATTCAGCATGCAGAGGAAGAAAAGGCATGGCAGCCACCAGCTAACTGGGAGGTTTTGTTTTATTTCTCTCTCTGTTCCTCTTGAACGCACTTAGAGGGGATGGCTCAGAGGATTCAAACTTCTTTGCTTGCTTGTAGGGAAAAAAAAAATCATCCCTGCTTTGGGAACCCAACTTCTCTCCCCAAGTAGGAAGTCACAGGTGTAACACATCAGTAGGTAAGAGAAATGCTCACCTTGCCCCCACCCTGGCACATCAGAAGTGAAACCTAGGTCAAATCTTTTCATGTGTTGCTCATAGTTTCTTTAAAATAGTGTTTCCACTGATGCACACCAACGTGATGAACATTTTTTCATGTATTATTAATGCCTCTCTTTGTACCATGTTCCAAAAAAAAAAAAAAAGTTTTGATTTATTCTACACCTTAAACCCAATGTGACAAACTAGTGAGATGGCAGCAGGCTGCCTCTTTCTTTCTCCAAGATTTGAAAACCGAACTTTAAAGTCTGGAATTATACTCAGATGCATTCCACTCTTGTAATATTAACATTTTTTTTATTACCTGAACTATTTTCCCTGTCTCCCTTGACTCCCACAGCAGGGACTCTCATATTATTTCCTGCAGTGTTCCACCCCCACTTTCAGAGACCTGGATTTGAGGAGCTGCCCTACCGTTTATCAAAGCTTTTCCCTTGGTCATCAGAGAGAGTCTTGTCTGGTTTGGGCTCTATGAAATTGTCTGCTTCTACTTTTTTCCTTGCTTTTTCTTCCTCTTCTTTGTATCGAGTTATCTGTTCACAGCTGAGTAATCTCAGTAGAACTGCGGGGATGGAGATCTTCTTGCCTCACGTCAAAGATACAGAACCTTTTTCAGCTGAGCCAGGCATTGGTGATACAGACAGGTATTTATAAGTGCTCACACAAAGTAGGCATGAGGTGTCCTCTGTGGCAATTCCTGTGCAATATTGTATTGATCATATATACCTCTGACCTCCTCTCCTGCCCTCTAACCCCGCAGTTCACCTCCACCAAGACTAACTGCTTTCTGTCTTCTTTACTGCTCAGTGCCTCTCCAGCAGCAACCATCTTTCAGGGAAAAACAAAAGAAAAGCAAATAAAACTCAAACAACACACAGAAATCAGAAAAAGAAGATCTTTGTTTCTTTTCTTCAAGATGTAGGATTTTCTCCCAAACCAGAGCTGTAAAATATGTAATATCCATTCCTAGGTGAGCTGACATATTTAAATCTCAGTGGATTGTAAAGCACATTAAATCATTACTGCATTTATCCCACAGAGATTTGGAAAGCATTTGCTTGACAAGAGAGACAAAAAAATGAAGATTTAGGTAGGTTGTGAGATAATAGATTTGAAATTGCCAGTATTGTTGTACAGAGAAAAATCACAGATCATTTCTCAGTGAAACCAATGCTACTAAATTTGTAGACAGTGTCCATCATCAGTAAATATTTTAAGGATATGATATTAGTTTAAGTGATCCAACTGCAGATCAGTGTGATATGACTCTAAGCAAACATTTTTGTTAAACTTGCTCGGGGGCTAAATTCTTTGTGAGCTTTCAGCTCTCCTGTTGGTGATCTTTTCCTCACAAAGCAAAGCCCCTTCCCTGCCTGTGCTTTACTTCTGAAGCTCTTTAAAAACATTTCTCCCTGCAAGCCTTTCTGTGGTGAAGGGATTTCACACAGGTGGAAATTTTCAGTTGTCCCTAATCTCTGACAATTTCTGTGACTCCTGTGTGGGAGCTTCTCAGAATAGAAATTAGTCTCTCCTTCCTGAGAGTTTGGAAATAATCTAGCCCAAATCAGCAACCTGTGATAAAGATGCTGACACCAGAGTTGCAGATGGCTATTATTTATTTATGTTTTTGTAACAGGGTAATGGAGTGTTCTCACCTAATNTAAATCTCCTTTATCTCTATTTGTTTTTCAGTTATTTGGGGAAAGAAAATAATTTTTCCCCCCAAATATAATTGTCACATTTACTTTAAAAAAATAGAGAAAAAAGACCCTTTTTCTGCTGTTTTTATGTTGCAGCCCTTTCCAAGCCTGGTGTCTTGTGGGGAGGTTATTCACTTTCTGTGGCTACTCTGGGTGACAACTGCAGTCACAAAACACTGATGTTTGCTTGAGATCCTGAGATATAGGCAGAAAGCAAATTTGGAATGCTAAATGGAATGCAAGGAAACAAAATCTCATTCTAAGAGTAACACTCAATCTGCTAACCTGACAAGGTTTTTTTTTTCCTTTTCTTTCCTGAAAAGGAAACCCATATGAGCTATATATACCAAACCAAGATTTATCAGCCTGGCTCCCTTACCACAGGGTTGAAGGAAACTGTTTTGCTCATGGTTACAGATTACAAAATCTGCAAGGTGTTAGAGCACGTTTTGTAAACATAAAAAGTGGGCAAAACTATAGAATAATTTATACACACTTTTTCCCACTTCTTTTTTCTGACAGCATAACTCTGCCCATACTGTGCTGAAGAAAGGGTTTTCACAGTTTTGTGATGTTAACTGTTGAATCTATATTTATGAGTTTCCATGATGTTTCTGTAATAATAAGATTATTAACGTCCTTTTTACTTAGTATGAGGCACTAAGGCAATCAATGCATGAAACTCACCCGCCTGTAACAGTGGCTGGTTCATTAGCCAGGGACTGCTGTAAAGACTGGGGTGAACATTATGGAGTCTGCATTTATTTTTAGCAGGAACTCGATATTCTGTGCAAATCCAGCATGAGAAAAGGGAGCGGATTTCTCATTGGCAAAGAATCCTTTCCAGAATGGCCTCATTCAAAGACTTTATACCTTTTCTTTCTAGTCCTGCACACTAAGATGCTGGTGAAAAAGCATTAAAAGGCACAGAGAGGGTTTTTTGGTGAAACTGGTCCTCTGTTTTGAGTGATGTCCACTGAGTGTGGTTCTACCAACAGCTGTGCCCATTTAATGCTTTGTCTAGTTCCCATTTTTGGCAATTAGCTCATGAGAACATCATGTTGGGCTCTTTCAAAAGCCTCTCACAATCTTCAGACTTACCTTGCTCGTGTTGAATTCTGCTCTGTCCTTAGTATCTCCTTTCCTTTCAAGTGAGACCAGGTTCGATGGGGAGGCAGCTCCCAAAACCTGAATCTTGCACCCTTTTGAGAATCCCCAACCCTGGTGACACTCAGATCCCTTGGTGGGCATTGAGTGGCCTCACCATCCATGTGTGGTCACAAAGGCCCTGATTCAGCACTGGAATCCCACCCTTTCACTGTGAGGGGCAGCCCCACACCAATGACACAGTGCTGAAAACATTGCTTTGATGAGGGCAGGTTGTGAACATTTTCAGTTCTTAAGCTTTAATTAACCAGATTGGAAATCCACTTGGTCAACTGAAGAGCTTGCAACAGCATGTGAAAGTGACAGTGATGGAAAATGCCATCATTAGGAATATTTCCATAGTGTCTATGGCTCTCCATCAGCAGGCAGACATCCCAAAGCAATGCACACAGTATTTTCAAATTAATATAAAGTGTATATGAGCAGCCTTTGTAAGTTTGCTGTATATTCAGGGGAAGCTCAAACTGAGGCTCTGACCTGAATTTGGAATTGAGTGCTCCTTTCACTTAAGTAAAAGCTCATTTTTCATGACTGGAATCCATTTATTAGGTGAACCAAAAACCCCATAAGCAGACAGTTTTAGGATTTCAAAGTGCTTTCATACAGGTTCTAGGAAACAACTTGCAAAACATGCAGGAATTTATACAGAGATGTTTAATAAATCAAAGAGACACTTACAACAATGAACATCACTCAGTTTAGGTGATTAGTTCTTTACAGTCATTAGGATTGGAGACCAGAGTGTGTGGACTAGTCTCTTTTTATAGATGATTGATGGGATGAGAGAGATCAGAAACAATATTGTAGACAACAGATGAACAGAGAATATTAAAAAAGCAATGGGGGGAGGATTGAAGCCCTGCTGAAAGATTAAAGAATAGAAAGAAGTACAAATGAGCAAATCAATTATTGTGTGAAGATTTCTAGGATGCTGTTTAATTCATATTGGCCTGTTCTATATTTAGTTTCCTCACAGTTTCTTTTTTTATTGATGTTTCTTTTAGTTCCCTCTCTGGAATCTGATTCTAAGATGCATCATTGAATCATCCTTTGAGGGGAAATGTTACAAAATGAGACCAAATCCAGCAAACATTTTCTGACATGAGCCGTCTTGCCTTAACTAAGCAAAATTCAATGATACTGTTTCAGAATATGAAAATCACTCAAAAAAGCAAAAAGTTTGGAAATATGGGCCATGGAGGGGGGTACATCTTTGGGAGGAAAGGAAAGAGAAGGAAGGGGAAGGGATAACTTCAGACAAGCTTTTTCCTTCCTCTGGAATTTACTTGAGCACCCAGTATATGGGGCAGGTTCCTGGAAGGATGGACCCAAAAATGCCCAGAGCAAAGGAGATTTATGTGCAGCATCTATCTGTCAGACCCCCTTGCTGGATGCAGTGTCAGGAGCTGGGCAGCTCCCCCATAGGAACATCTGTTCAGGGCCAGCTCCAGGAGCCAGGAAAATGAGTTTTCCAGCTTCTTCTCCTGCCTGAAACCTTCTTTTCCAAAGTATCCTCTATGTGGTGTGAAAGATCCTTCCCTCAAGGAGGGTGTTTGCTTTGGTTTTTGGGGTCCCACTCAGGTGCACAAGTGAGGATGTCAGAGAGGAGAAACCTTTGTGCTAGGGAGACACCATGGTAAAGGGAAAAGGGGAAATAAACACAGGTTTTAAAAATCATTTACTGTTATAACAGACCACAGACTTTAAAATAATGTAACCATATTGCTTTGCTGTCTTCAGGATGTCACTGAAGAGCTGAGATCAGGCTGTTCAGGAATCAGTTCCATTTTGGAGCACATTTGCTTTAGTTTTAACAATAAATTATTCAGTTTTTCAATGCCCGGCTTAGGAATGATTATAACACCACTGTAATTACTTTTAATGTAAACACTGATAAGTGCTGCCACCCACACCAGCACCTCCACATCCCAAATTTGCAGTGAAAGCTTAGGGGCCATCTAAACCTACGGTATGAGAAATGCTGCTTTACACACAAAATATCAACTTTTTCTCAAAAGGTTCTTTTTAACAACAGCCAAAATAATGCACTGATATCCTTCTTGTGAAGCATCTCATAGGAACATAGTGACTCTTGCCTCTTTTCTTCTTTCTGGAAGACTCTGATGCTTTACAGGAAGATTGTCAACCAGGATGTTCATATTATTACCAAGGGTTAGGAAAGGAGGAATTTGATAGCTGCTATCATGAAACATTGTCATGGTCATATAAAAATTTCTCAACCTTAAAATGCTCAACTTTTGGTTTAGGAGTCTGGAGTGAGAAAACCACAGTGACTTTCCAGTAGCTGATACAGTTGTTGGCTGTTAACAAAAGAAGCCTCACTGGACACTGTCTGCATTTCCCTTTATGAACCCCAGACTCTGGTTTTTCATGGTGCTGGGTCTGTCCACTCCCAGTGTGGCCCTTTGAAAGTTGTGCTGGTGGTGTGGGCACAGAGACCCACAGGGCTGCAAACACTTTGCTTCCATCACTTCCACCAGGTCAGGCTCTTTGTACCTTCCATCAGTGTATCTTTAAAGGTTTGATTGCAATAAGAACAGAAATTGGAGATTGGAAAGGTAAGAAAAGAGATGTGGTAGCTGCTTGGTCCAAAAAAGGCTGGTTAAATAGGACCAGAGGGAAGGCAGCAAACTGTGCTGAATGCAGTGAACTAGGGGGAAGAACAGTGGTTGAAGCTTTCAGAGTAAGGTAAGGATAAATTAAGTGGAAACAGGACACAAAATCCCTTAGGATCTGCTCACAGTTCCAGTGACTAACTTGCAAGCTGTTACCCTTGCAATTATTGATCTGGTGCTCACATTTAGCATTGCTGCTCGAGACACAATTTTCTCATCTGAGAAAGTCTCATCATGATCAGTTTTACTTGTGGTTGCCACTGCTACATGGAGAAAAGTGCAAACCATACTGTACTGTTTCTATTGCAAGTTTCAGAATCTTAAATTACAAAAAAAAACCCGCTTCTTTGACTCCAACTATGTTAAAAATGAGCTCGAATACTGAATCAGTGTCTACAGAAAAAACAGCTTTTCAGAAAGAAAATCCAGGTCAAAGTATAGATATGAGATGAGGGAACAAAAAGAGGAATTGTAACCTGGGGAAGCTGAGCTTGAAATTAATCAACATCTCTATGCTCAACCACATTGGCCCTGCTTATCACACCAGGCTGGCCAAACTGAACACAAAACCAAGATAAACATGACATGAGGCTACTCAGGTCCCCACCTCCACAAGGAGAACAAGAAGCTAAGGCAGAGTCTGTCACCATATGCAGCCTTTCAGCTGGCCATTCACATGAATAATTCTGTCCTTATGCACTACTGACCATTAGAAAATACATGAGAATTTAAAATCTGCTTTGTATACTTATTTAGCGTGCTGCACAAGGAAATCTAAACATTTTAGAAGAATTAAATATTTTTGTAGTTCTTACTGAAAATTCTTTGGCTCTGTCAGAACTGCTTAGCTGTGCTCATGACACTTGTGCATCTTTGCACCTGAAGTTACTTGTCTCTGTTATTTCAGTCATTCAGATAATTCATTGAACAGCATATTAAATTATTCTGCCAAAGAATTCACAGATATTTAGTATGTGTATTACTGTATGAACCTGTCAGATTCCTTTCCTGAAAAAACTGATGACTCGATGAAAAATTTGTGAGTCCTTTTTAAAGTAACACTACAGCAAATGGGAAGAAAAATGATTTTAAAAATTGCAGCAATTATTATTCAATTATGCATTTTGGAGACATGTCTTGGGTTTTCTTTTTCAACTCAGGTGTTTTCTAATTTGTGATTGCCTCTAATGCATGCCAAATAGCATGGAGGTCATATTTTATTACATCTTTGCTTGTAAGAGTTGCCTCAGATTAATGTTCCTGCTCTCCACTTTGTCTGGAGAACGACCAATGGGGCCTGTGGAGGAGGTGTTTGGTAACTGGAGCAGAGAGACTATATTAGCTCTACCTTTGCAGTCTAAAAATATCTCTGTTTTAGGACGGTTGGACAGAACTTGGCCCTTGGGATTTATAGCCTAGGCAGGTTAAGTGAGTGCTGTGCACATTAAATGCAGACTTTGAGGTAGGCCATCGCATCTTTCCTAAAATGATGTTACCCTACGGTCAGATTTTTGTTTGTTTTTAATACTCTGTAAATTTACTACAGGGGCTTTGATGCATGTTTTTCAGCTTGAAAGCAAAACTGTCTTCCTTCATCCAACACTTTACAGTTTTAATGCTTTTAGCAGGCAGCTCCAAGACACAGAAATGGGCTCAGAAAGCAGCACAGCTAACAAGGATATCTGGAGCTGTTCTAGGAAAGATTTAAAAGAACACCCAAGAGGCCAGAAGAGGACAGAAAATCTTTTAGCGGGGCGTCTGTCAGTCTTTGACTGAGCACATGGACTGTGGCAGGTTGTTCTTCAAGGTGGTGCTTTTGCACCTTCAGAGGAAGAGTTTGGTACCAAATCAGTGCCAGAGAAAGGCTGCTGGTCCTGGTGTGCATCCCTGGGGTGGGATTGCCTCTCTCTCCAACCAGCTCAGCTTTTTGCACCAGCTTTGAGCTAGCATAAAGCCTTTGATGAGTTGCTTCTGGGTTACAGCAGGATGGACAAGGGAAGAACTCTCTTGCGCATCCAACAGAACTTTCTGCTGCCTGGACTCATTCTGTTTTTTGTTTGTTTGATTGTCTTGAAATTTTTAACTGTGCTTTTGATCTGAGCCCAAGAATTGAAACCATCACTGGGAATGTGCTGCTAGAGAGAATTATGAAGCAAAATGCAACCACAACACTTTAAATGTTGATTTAAGGGATGTCTAGACCTCATGCTGGCTTTCTGCACCAAGATGAATTTCTCATAGAAAATACCCCTCTTCTGCTTTCCAGATTTTATATTAAAAGTCAATTCCCTATTCACTCTCTCAACTCCAGTCCTTCTGTATAAAGAGGAATAATAGGGCTTCTGCTTTCTCATTTTCATTTGCAGTTTGAGATGGGCTTGTATTTAATGGAAGTGGAGGGAAACTAAAGAGGAAGGATGAACATGTGTAGGGCTTTTGAGTTATTAGGTCAATTAAAGAAAGCCACAAAATGGTAGCAGTGTAAAAGACCAAAGTCAGAGTATCCATACATATTCCATGACACTGCTGTTGACTCTGAAGAAAGATGTTCTTACCCTTGAAGGGCATGGCTTGTGCTCCTGTGGGCTGATTCCAACAAGTATTTCTAGAACTTCTGCTTTTGTTAGATTCACATAGTAGATGTTTTTATCTTGTTTTATCTTTGGAATTTTCTCTCTTCCCTCACAGCTGTGGTGATTTGTTTATACTGGTGTTAATAACTAGATCTGCAGTTAGTGTGTCTAACAGCATAATAATCCACATACACCAGGCACTCAGAGGTAGATCCAGCACAGAATATTCATTTGTGTTGGAGGATGGAGAGGAGTTATCAGCCAGGAAGGGTTTGAAATGCTTTCCAGGATCAGAATTCAAGTGATCCGTGCAGTGGCAGAAAAATATCCAAGAGTAATATTTTTTCAGTGGAAATTCCCATTTTAAGGGGAAAAAAAAAGGACCAAGTAATGTTTCTGCTGTTTATTCTGGCAACCAAAGCTGCTCAAGCATTATAGAGTATAATACTCAGTAGTAATTCCAAATAAATCATTTGAGACTACAGTCTTTTAGGTTGGTTATTTTTTCCTTCCTTTATAGTAGACATCACAGCTAGGACAGGGTATGTCTTTTGCCTGGAGCTGCTCATTAACACAGGAAAAAATAGTGAGCCAGAAGAGTTTATTATCTAAACAGACAGGACATAGTGAAAGTAGAGAAGTTACTAGCCACACTCTTGTGATGGGAATGAAGGAGTAATTAGAGAAATTATTTATTCAAGGTGGTATCAACAGTGATGCAGAAAACTCCCTGCCCATCACAGTCCTGATCCAGTACTTCAAATTAGTCTCAATTTAAAAGGATTTGATTATTTTTTCCCCTCCATGTTTATTATTTAAGACACCTAAATTGTAACAGAGAAATGCTTCATGTCTGATGTGCAAGCCACAATCACTAGGATGGGCTTGGAGATGTAGGGAATAGTCAATTCCTAAAAAAAAACCAAAACACCTGTACCTGAGTCCTGCACCACCCTTGAAGCCTTTTGCCATGCCCAGCAATATACTTTATGCATCCCTATGCCCAGAGGGGGTGGCCATATCCTGATGGACAAGGAAAGCAAGATGTACATGTGGGCTCACAACTTTGAAATGTCAGAATGGCTCCAAAACCTCTTTTCGGTTTCTTGAAGCTCCCTGCTGACGAAATATTTCTGTATATAGGAAAGTGAAAGAAGGATTTTCACTTGTTTAAAGTTACTGTGTAAACTTCAGTCCATCTCCTAAAACCAGAACAGGTTGCAGGGAGGTTTGCCTTCCCATCGGGTCTGACATGAGGACCACTTTGCCACTGCCAGGGGGCAGAATAAAAATTAATCCACTGGACATTCCCACTGTTCAAAATCCTCCTGGCAACAAAGAGAGACCAGCAACCTTGTGTCTTGCATCTTATTGTGTAGATTTATGTGGTATAAAAGGACCATGAGCATTGTGCTAGCTCTCTGCACATGGTAGGATTTCACTCAGCAGCTTGAGAAGGTCAATTAAGTGTTAAATAGCACCCAGGATAACAGGGTAAGATCACCGTGTGCCATGTAACATTTTTTACATTTCATGAGCTGTGCACAAGGGCATATCTAAATAAAATGCATAGGAAATAGCATCACACAAATATGATCTACATTTTTTCCTGATCAAAGAGGCTGAGGAAAAAAATAATTAAAAAGTAAAAGCCTTATGCAATGAGATTTAAAAGAAAACTTCGGAGGCTGATAAGACGCATCTGGCACAACTTCAAAGTCCATCAAAGTACATATAATCAATGTTTGTCAATAGCAGTTTTGCATCCTTTAATTTATCTTTCATGGATATAAAGCATGATGTTATTAGGATCCAGTCCATACCTTAATTCTGTTTGAGATTTGATGAATCAGGGCTCTATTAAAATTCAGTGCAAATCAGCTTACTCAAGGACACATTACATAAAGTCATGTGTTATCTAACTCCTTTTATCTTGCTGTCTTTCTAACTAGCTAAAGAATCTGGAATTTCATAAACTTGTATTTGTGGCTGGCCACCAACATACTGACTCAAACACATATTTCTTGTAGGCACCTGCTTAAGGTACATGTGGCATTTATGCACATGTGGCATAGTCAGGATATCAAAATTCTTTCTGTATCTCTGGTGTATGTAATCTCCTTTAGGAATGTTCATTCTCCAGAATAAAGAATCATCACAAAAAAGGTTCTCTGGCATCCAAATTTCCACACCTGTCACTGTAATCAAGTGCTCACAACTGTCTTTTTCACCACAAAATCACATTCAGGATGGGAAATTTTTAAGCCCTTGGGATTTCACTGTTTTCTTCCTCATATTTCAACATGTGGACACTATTTCTATTGCCTTCTTCCTTTTCAGGTTCTAAATTGTCTTGGAGAAAGAATGGTCACTTCATTTGTTTTTGTAACACACAGCACAAAAATATCTGATCAGCAAAAGTTTGTCAGCATTTCCGCAACAGAGAGTTGTTTATTCTTGCAGCAATTCTCTGATTTCCTGAGTTGCTACTGTTGTTACCAGTGCTTCAGCCTCAGGAGAATAAAGGTTACTCAAGAATTTAGATTTTCGTTTAAAAAAATTAATAAATCCTGGTTCTCACATTAGTGGAAAAAAGCTTGAGAACATGAACTCTGATTCATGTCTGAAATTTAGAAAATAATCAAATAACGAACTTTGATACTTTTAAAAATCATTTATTATGTAACAAGATCTCACTGTTTTTCAGATGAGAGAGAATTAAGTATGATTCATACTTTTTTTCCAATTTAAAATAATAGTTGAAAGATAATTCTAATACAAGGTAAATGCTTGTTTTTATTGTTAATTTATACTCTTCCCATCCTTGTTACTTACTGATTTGAAACATTTGCCACTGGTCAATGCAGTGATTATCTAGACAGGATGCATTTATTTGATCAGGGCAATCTGTTGAACATTAAACAATATTTGAAGCACGGTTAATTATTTGCACTGAATTAGCTTGGCCTCAAAAGACTGTGGCTTGTCTGAAAAATCATAGACGAGAAGAAAAAGCTAAATTCAAGAAAAAACCAAGGATGGTTAGCAGTGCTTTGACGCTTCAGGTTCTGCCACTGGTTATTCTCCTAGGGACCACATGTTTGGGCGTGAGTATGTTTTTATTCTCCTTTTCTTTCTGTGTGCCAGCTCTGCTGCATCTGCATTTCAGGCCACTGAGGTGACCAAGTAAATGCAACATAAGAGGGAAGCCCCATGGGTTTTTTTTTGAAGCAGACATCTACAGTGTGAAGGAATGGCTCTTCTGGGTACACTGAGTGGCCACACCATTCCTGGTAGTCTGTGGTGGGGAGTGTGGTCCCTCTCCTAGCCCTGGGCACTAAGTAATGCCCCAATACCCCGGGCTGCAGCATGGACAACTCATCTTAAAATCATAGAGTGTTTTGGGTTATAAAGCACCTTAAAGATTATCTTGTTCCAACCCCCTTACCATGGACAGGGACATCTTCCACTAGACCAGGTTGCTCAGAGCTCCATCAAACCTTGAGTATTTCCACTGATGAGGCATCCACCATCTCCCTGGGCAACCTGTGCCACTGACTCACCTCCCTCACCATAAAAACTTTCTTCCTTATTTCCAGTCTTCATTCTGAAGGGATTAAATGTCTGATTGAACAGGTCAGGTAGGCCCTGCCTTGGCAGTTTTGCAAACTCTTCTGTAAAAGGTAGAAATTCCCCTGGCCGTATGTTTTGAATGACTGAATTATCGTTGTTGCTAACATGGGAGGAAGGTTAATGGCAAAATATTCAACACAAGTAGGGGTGACCAGAGCTCTGCTCTGGCAGAGCTTGATATACTTTCCTAAATCTATTCGTCTCTTCTTTAGAGAAGACTGGAAGAATGACTTGTAATCAAAGCAAAGTTAGAAGTCAGTTTTAAAGAAATTTCTTTTGTTCTTCCAAGCAATCAAGTAGGTTTTCTCATGAAGGAATCTGACGTTCTTTTAAACATCTGCTTTCTTAGTGACTTTTCCTAAGTGTGCAGGTTCATATTTACTGAAATGCATTGCAGAAATTCAGATGTTGACATGTTTAAATTAAATTATTTGGGAAAAATATATAATGAGGATGTTTCATGGGGCATGAATTTTTTTAAGATGTCTGGAATTTGAGGCCAGTGATTTTCACAACTCAATAGAATAATTAATAATTAGTGTATCACCAGGACCCATGCCACACTTGGTCCAGTAATACAAGTAGCCTCTTACTGAGGGGATCAGCTCTAGGGTATTTAAATGCCAGTTTTACAGACTTTGTAGGAACATCATTTAATACAAATAAGCTCATAATGAATTTGGCAGTGTTAATTCATGCTCAATTAGGAAGATGTGGGGCCAGCCTTAGACAACATGAAGTTTTGCCCAGATTTTTTCTAACTAGTCCTAAGTGCTATATTGATTCAATGCTTTGGCAGTCCTAATCTGACTTTGCTTTAAAAATTGCTATGGAAAATGTAAAGTATATCTCCCCCTGCCCCTGAAAATTCATTAACATTGCTAAAATGCAAAAGCAATTCTGCTGTCACTGAAAAGCAGCACGACAGAATATTCAGCAGGCTAGTTTTTAATAAAACATGCTTTTTCTTCATAATTAATATAACAAGGTTTTCTGGCTTAGCACTTGGCATGGATCCCAGAAAAAAAAAAAAAAAAAGAAGAGGGAATGAGTTGCCATGATGTGACCATGGCATGACAAACAAGTTATGAGAGGATATTTTTGTCTTAATGATTTGTCCTGAAGAAAAAGTTGCACTGAAATAGTTTGAATGAAAAGCACTTTGCTGAAACCACAGAAAACACCCTTAAATTCCTATTTTCATCCTTTTCTAGAACTATCTTTGTCATTTTTATTTGACTCTGGTTTTAGGAGTTTTTATAAGTAATAAGATGATTAACAAATATTATTGATGAAATATAGCAGAAGCCAAACATGGGTTTAAGCAGCAGTTCATTTTGAGTCAGTCACAATAGAACAAGAAAATACTTGGACATTCATGTATCTGGCAGGTTGGGAGCAGAACCCTAAGACAAAAATTTTCATTCATTTCTTACATACTACCTGAAAATAAGCTGATTCCATTTGCATGAATCCAAACTATTTCCATAAAAGGCATAAAGCTGCATGGTGAGCACTGAATTTGGTCCTTTACTTTAGCATATCTGATGCAACTGCACCAAAGATTGTCTTCAGACATGTCGGGTCTTCTTGGGGTGGGGTTTTATACCCCTGCTTTTCATTCCATTTCTGCTCAGCAAGATACTGTGGTAGAAATGTGTTTGCCATCAAGGTATTGTATTGTTAAGGATTCCTTGATTAGTCAAAGAGAAAGCCAAAGAACTCTGCTGCAACTGAGCTGTGCATCCTCAGTTATTCAGACTTGTATTGAAGGAAGTTTTCTGGAATGCACTCAGATTTAAATGACATGCTTAAATGTTGTGCTGAGTTGGGCTAGAGAAAGCTGGAACAGGACAATAGGAAGTTGGATCCCACAGCACTCCTGTGACAGCTCTTCCCATACACCAGGCTGCAGCTCCCACTTAACAGTGCTCTAAAGTGATTCAACACATGTTTGCAGGAAAAAAAAGTTATTTTTAAATCTACAGGTGTCCCTTTTTCTTGTATCAGACATCCCTGCGAACTCAACATCCCTGGCAGTGGGGAGGAAGACTTGCATGGGTCAGAGTAGCAGAGGTGGCTCTTCACTGAATATTTTGGAACTTCAGAAAATTGATGCCCACTTAGTTGTGATGGAAAGTGTTTTGAAATCACAAGCCTTGCCCAATCCAATAACCAAGTGCACTTAGTAGTGGAAAGGGAAGCATAAATGTATCACATTAAGATCAAACAATTGCAAAATAGAAACGCTTATCATAAGGGCCTATCTCCCTCTTGGCTCACAGAAAGCAGGATACTGCTGCCAGCAGCGCAGGTCCTTCCTTGCCTCAGGTGCTTGGACACCAACATTTTAGGGTGCTCCAAAGTCAACTCTGTCTGACATCTTTTTCTAGCCCCCATTCCTGTTGTAAACTCCCACTGCTGCTTCCCTCACCCTCGCTGCAGGGCTGCACCACGCGCACAGGGCCTCACGCTCCTCTGTGCCGATCGCTGTGAGGAGAAGTGAATGCTGCCATCCCTGCCTGCATTGGTGGCCCATCAGGTGCAATGCCCTTCTGCAGTGCTCGCCTAAATTTGCCTGATGCAGCAGGAAAGCAACAAAGCCCTGGGAGCGCCCCCAGCTAATTTTGCACCGTGCTCTCGGAGAGGGAAGCGTTCCTCGCTGACCCCCCAAGGCAATCAGCTTATGCCCTGCAGCGTGCAGGTTGATATCCCGTGTAACTAAAGGGACTTAATGACTTTGCATAAGCTTTAAGTCTAGCAGTATAACCTGCATTCCCAGTACTGGCTGCAGGAGTGTTTGATGGCACAGGCACTCGTGTTGGTGTGACTAGCTGGCTCCTGCAGCCCCCTGAAACACATTTTGTAGCTTTCCTGTGCTGTGGCATCTGAGGCTGACCCCATTTTTCACCTGGGAGCACGAGTGCACTTCAACCACCAGGGAGCTTTGAAAACATCCAGCTGCTACCAGGCCACCACTTACAGAGCAAAGATTAATTTGGAAACTTTGATCTCTTGGAAAACAGGAGCAGGTAACTCCTGAGTAGAGGACCAAGCTGATTTCAGCAACACCTCTGAAGGATCTTGCTTTTTTTTTGGATCCCAGTGGGTTTTGTATCAGGAGCTAACATGGGAAAGTTCACCACTAAATATTCAGCAAAATAAAGACTTTAAGTGTGAACTTCTCTGGGTACTCTGGGACTGGTTGATAAGGAACACACCATTTCCTCTGATGCACAAATTGCAGTTCAGTGTGGAGGCAGGAGATGTCCTGTTAGCAGAGAAGTGAAGAACTCTTTTGGTGGAATCCTTTCAGAGAATCGTTTCCCAGGCTAAAAACACAACATGTGTTGCATGTGTGCTCCAGATGATAATATGCCCTGCTTTCATTATACTGCAACCATGGCCTTGGCTGAGAAATACAATGTCATTGCTGGAAAAGCCACTTTCCCTTGAAGTTCAAAGACTCACTACCCAAGATGGTTGCAGGCAAAAATCTGGCTGATTGTAAGAGCATCAGAACTGTCGATTCCCTCCTCCTTTGGCAAGCAGCCCAGACAAAGGTTCCTACTGAGAGCTGTCAGCAGGATCAAGGGGTTCACTATGAGAAGGCAGTAGCTGTGTCTGCCCTCGTGGCTCCTTCATGGCTTGTGTCACTTGTGGATGGAAGTTGATCAAATATCCATCTTCATTCTCCAGTTCAACCCCATCCCACCTCCTTCTTGGCTGCAAAGCTGTGACTGCACAGATGAACAAATGAAAGCATAATCCTTGTTTTTCTGCCACTTTGTGACAAGTTGCAGGAGAATTTGCAGGACTTACTGCAATTGAGCCAATTCCTACCATTGCAGTTTAATACTGGAATTCCTGTAGTGCTTTGTTGCAGGGTGTGTGTATGTATAGAGCTAATTTTCATCTCTCTTGCTACTCTGCCATGCAAGCTTGAGCTATTACACTGTTTTCTCTGAAAGTCTTTTGCACACATGTAAATTCACGGCATAAGCCTGGGTTGTCAACTTTTTGCTCTCCTTCTCCACCTGCTTTTGTGTTTTAGTGATTCATTTTTATTGTAATAAGAGGTAGCACTGTACCCAAGACACAATAAACAGTTCAATTGGGGAATGGTCTTGGTAGCCATAAATAATTTGCCTTGAATTTGGGGCCAAATCTTCCTGGGTTTATTCAGAAAGAATTGTTAGAGATTAACTGGACTTTTTTGTCTAAGAAAGAGCCATAGGATTCCATCCTGAGATAAAGAAAGCTCATGGTTCTGTCATTCCTGTTTGAAAACTATTACATTTCATTAGTCTCTCTCTCTTTCTTAAGGAGTTGAAATGGAAAAATTGCATGTATCATGTATCTGCAATGTACAAAATCTATGTTGCAAAATTTTAAAGGTTCTTTGGAGGAATGAACTTTTAGTGAAGTGCTAATCATTTGTGACAAAACACAACAAAGGTCAGCTGAAATGAGGATCTTTTGAATGTCACCATTTTTTTTTCTAGGAGCCCTATAAATGTAGTTGGCTCCATAGTCAGCAGTGCACTGCACCCATGTAAACTGTCGCTCCTAGATTTTTTCTTTACTTTTTTTCTTTTTTTTCTTTATTTTTTTTTTGGTAGGGTTTCTTTTTTATGAGCTTGAAGTAATAAAATTTAAAATTGCTCTCTGCAAATTCTTCCAGTTCTGTCCCTCATCACTGCAGAACTGCTATGAACAGAATCCAGTGATTTTCTTCCCTCTTGAGAGAGCACACAAAGTATCGGTGTCGAGCTGCAGCAAGGAGACCGTTTGGTGAAACCAGCCCTCGGTCTAATTTCTTCTCCCCCCGCCCCCCTTCCTTTTGTTCAAACCCTGCTCCTCCTTGGGCTCAGTGCTGCACCTCGTCGGAAGGACAAGATCCTCCTCTGCTGGCCACGAGCAATACGGCACTGCCGGCAGGAGGCTCTGCCTTGGCTGCCCCTGCCTGCCTCCCTCCTGCAGCCCCTCCTGGACCCCCACCCTCTGCAGCCCTCCTGACAGCCTTCTTCTGTATCCCTGTCTAACATCCTGCATCCCCATCCTGCATCCCCATCCTGCATCCCCATCCTGCATCCCCCATCCTGCATCCCCATCCTGCAACCCCATCCTGCATCCCCATCCTGCATCCCCCATCCTGCATCCCCATCCTGCATCCCCCATCCTGCATCCCCCATCCTGCACCCCCATCCTGCATCCCCATCCTCCATCCTCATCCTGCATCCCCATCCTGCATCCCACATCCTGAATCCCACATGCTCTCCTGGAGGGGATGAAGGGGAGAGCTCCAGCACACAGGAGGGAAGGAGTGAGCTCTTCCTCCTCCTCTGCTGCACACCACCATGGCAAGCTTCTTGCCATGTGTCAAAAAGCTAAAATTTGGCTCTCTCCTGGCTAGCAGGAGTGAAAATGCTTCAAAACCAGTGTGGGCTGGTGAGTGGTCCAGGAGACCCCAGGACAGAGGAGAAAACTCTCCATGCTGAGAAGTCAGCTCTGCCAGAGGTTTTGTCCCCTGTGGCTCTGCTGCTGCAGCTTGTGACAGGCACACGAGGAGGGAGAGCTGCAGCACAAAAGGAGATACAGGAGCCTTACAGTAAAGATTGTGTTTAACTCCTGGACTCTCTATGCTGGGTGCTCCAGAAGCCTTTGTTCCCAGTACTATTTATACTGTGGCAGCAGGCAGAGGCTTTCATCCAAAAGCAGGAATCAAAATCTGAGACTGCCTCCAGCCACCAAGCCACTGCCTGCTCTGAAGGATGATACTGCAAACCTGCATGTTGCTGAGGGCACCACTTTACTGCAAGAAAGAGTTTAGGGTACCTATCAGCTCTACCCATGTTTGGACAGAGCAGCAGGTGGATAACCAGGGAAAGAAAGTAGTGTAGCACAATGCTGCATCTCTCATCTTTCCTATTTCCTTGGGGTATGAGCATTGTGAGACTGTCATCTCCACCCTACAGCTGGGAAAACTGAGGCACAGAACAGCCTGGTGCACCTCATTCAGCCTGGGCTGAAACCCTCTGGCATTCCCTGGGGGGCCAAGGGCTGCCCCTGGTGCAAAATCACTAAGTCAAAGCTTTCAGAGCCAAACCCTTTCCAACCCCATAAGGCAAACACCACAACAGAGCAGCACAGAGAGCTGGAGAGTGAGATTAAATGTTTCTTGCATCATCCTGCTCCCAGTGCTGCTTCCTTGTTCTTTGTTTCATCTGTTCCTCCAAAAGAGAGGAGTACACTTGCAGGGTTTGTTTTGGTCTGTGTTTATGGATGAACACTACCACTAATTGTAAATGGAGCAATTAGACCTTTGCTTTGTGGAGTCTCAATTGGGGTCTGGCAAAGGATCTGACGAATGCTGTACCTGCACTCAAGAAACCTATACACCAAGGACAGAGCTTTTACAGCCTTCTCATTTACCATCATCTCTGCACTCACTCAGGAGGGGCACTTGTGTGAGGATGTGTGTCCTTCCAGCTGCAAAGGATTTAGTTCTGTATGTGTGTGGCTCACTCAAATGCACCTGGGAAGGGGCTCTGCTGAGTGGTTCAGGGGACATTGCTCTCATTAAAGTCAGTGGGGAAGGGGAGAACTGGAGTTTCTGTTCTCCCTGGCTCAAACACAAGAGGGATACAAAGGTGCCTGAAGCAAAAGCTCATTTACATATTCCAAATAATATTCACAAACGTGAATTCTGAGCTTTTTATTTTGTCCTGTTTCTTATTCATTGCTTCTGATTCATTTGTTCTTAGTCTCAACCAGAATTATCTGAGAATGTCTTTCTTCTATATATAATGTGTGACTAAACAGGGCATATATTTACAGTTAATTGTATCTGTAGCAATGCATAGGTGCACATAATAATTGTGTGTGTATGTATGCTGTCTTTACTATTTGTGTTAAATTGTTTGGATATACATTTTATTCCCTAAAATTATGTGAGGGATGAAGAATAGCAGCTTCAAATCTCTTTCACACCCACTGTTAGCATGTGTATCCTCACTGCAGGTGGGTAATCCTGTCCTCAGCTGGGATTTAGAGCAAGAGGGAAAGCAAACGGAAATTGTCACGCTGGGGATGCGTCCTGGTGTAGAGTCAGTGCCTTTCCTTTCAGACAAACCTCACTCACAGTCTTCAAAGGCTAAGAGCTGTTTTCCTTCTTCTTCTGTTCCCTTTTGTTGCTTGCCCTTGATCATGAGCCAAACAGGAAAGGCTGGAGCCCCATGTTGGAGGTGGGACACATGGCATTTCCTCCTGGAGAGTGCCAGAAATATTCTCCTACATCCAAAGATTCTTGACAGCCTTCCAGCTCAGGGGTCCAGGTACCACTGGGTGTACCAGGTGTAAAGTCCTGGGCCATGCTGCACTGCCCAACATCCACTCTGCCATGCCCTGGCACCTCCCAGCCTCTGGCTTTGGCAGTCAGCTGGAGCGTGGCCTCCTTTAGCATCTCAGAGAGGTTGGACAAATAGCCAGTGTGCCATCACCTCATAAGCAAAGAGACAACTTAACTCATTCAGGTCAGGTTTGACCCAATTCAGACCAGCCCAGCAGCTTAGGCTGTATGCTTGGAAAAGCCAGGCCTCTCCCATGGGTTGTTGACATTTTGTTACCCTTTTCAAAGAGCTCTTAAAATCTAGGTCAGTTAGCTCCAAAGTGGGTGGGAAACAGCCTTATCTGGATTTCCAGCACTAGGGGCAAACAGAATCTTTGTACTGTAAGCAAAACCCTGTGCTGGCTTTTGCTTTATCCAGAAAATGACTGTCTGACCTTTATTATCTCATGCAGGCTTCCCATTTTACCTCCTGGACCGACACAATGGAAGGTAAGTGGTTTCAGTTTCTTCATTTCAACTTCTGCCTGCCACAAAACTGGGAGGCTGACAATCTGGTTCATCAAGACCCTTCACTAGTGCCCAGTGCTGAATTATATTAACTTAATGGAGAGCCTTGCTGTGCTTAAAATATGGTCTGTGATCAAGTAGAAAGCCTATTTGACTTTGGACAGGTAATATGGTGAGTGCTTTCAGACATCCACATGTGCTGTGTCAGTGCAGGAGACAATGCTGCATCATGTCCCAGCCAGGAGTGTGTCTGACACTGGAGCCAAAAACAGAGGTACAGCAGCAATACCAATGAGCAGCTGACCACAGGCTTCTCCTGGACCACACCTGGAACTCTCAATTCTGTCCCAAACCAGGACTTTTCTGCCACTCTCTGCCTTCATGTGCTTTAGGGACCCTTGGGTGACACAGTGGGACATGGTCTAGAGGAGAGATCATGGTGCTGAGCTGCAAACCTCACAGAAGGATAAGCAAAGAGCTGGGGATGAAAACTGTAGGTCGAATAAATGAAGGCTGACTTTTCTTTGCAGCATGCAACTGACTGTGGAACTTATCTCTGCAAGGCTTTGTCCCAAGTGCTAGAAGATTCAGAAACAAGCCCATGCAAGTAAAAATCGTTAAAGGCTGTGTCGCAATAAAATGTTGATAAGGGAAAAGCTGTGATGAATATTGTGTGAGGATGTGTAGGATGTGTGAGGATTTGTATATCCTTTCACAGCCTACATGGTCCACGTGGAAGATTATGGTTTTATTGATAAGTTTAGTATTTTTGCAGGTTAGCCCTGCTCCTTCTTTTTTTTATTTCAATGACTGAGTTTATAATGCGTATCTAATGAAATATTACAATAATTGCGCTTATTTTCCTGAAAAAAAAAACAAAACACATGGATTTCAGTGTGCACTCATTATTCATCTGCATTCCTGTTCGTTCCAGTGGTATTTGGGCTTTCAGGTCAAACCAGGAATCTTGACACTCATACAGCAGTGCCCAAATCAATGTTGCTGTTCTAACAACCTGTGTGTAGAAAACAAATTTCCAAATCAGTTTAGTGTCTGAGCTCAGTATTTGGGTTCTGCAAATATTTGACCACAATCATGCACTTGATTCAGGGTTTACACAGCCTTGTGCAAACTGGTTGATCTGCCTTTTTATGGTAGCTTATCCCTTTAACAATTTCTTCACTCATTCCCTGCCTTATGGTGTATACGGTCCTTACATCTGTCCCCCTCACTGTTCCTACAATCTCCCACTCCCCATCCCCCTTAACATCTCCACTCCTTCAGCCATCACGATTCCCCTTCACCTTGCATCCATCCCTCTGAGGAAAAAAGTGCTGCAAAACTGCTTTTAAGTAACAGCCACAAAACTATTTGAAAGGCTCTCTGGCTTTGTTGTTAGCTGGTCTCCCTTCTTTCTGAAGCTGCAGCTACTCCCAGCCACAGCCTGCTTGGAAGGGAGGAAATACTGTGAGGTCTCATCTCTGCAGAAGTAAATGGGGAGTATCTCATTATTTAAAATACGGTCAGGATTTCAGCCTCATAAAAATAACTCTGCAATAATCTCAGAGCTGGGGACAAAAAGTATTTAGGGGGGTGGTAGGAAAACTCATCCTGCTTAAATTAGGCCAGATTTCAGTCAGTCTTCAGAGGTTCAGAGAGCTTGAATAAATGCTGGGTACTTTCTGGCACTCTTGATGTGTGTTGGCAATAGGCTTTAACTCTGCACATCACTCATCTTGACAACTGCAGTCCAACAAAGTTACCTCGCAATTCAGGTCACCCGATGGCATCCTAATGCATCACTTTCCCACTTGGAACATTAGTCATCACTTGATCCAGGGAAGGTTTTGAAAACAGTGTGACTGTCGGCATTGGGGTATCTGTTCTCTCCGTAACAGAGAGCCCGTGTCAGCTAATGAACAAGGGGATATTGATCAGAAATCCATTGCTTGATTGACAGCTCTTGGCAGTGTGAAAAACTGCAGATGAAAGCTCGCACAGTTTAAAAGATCACCCAGACCTCAAAGCTGATTTGAAGCTTTAAAAGTCAATCTCTGTCTATCAATTATGGGGGGATTTTTTGTACTACACAGAGGAAAGTTATTCTTTGAAAATTTGCATGCAGGATGTCTAATTTAATTTCATGTAATAGTCACATTTCAGTGACAAATGTCAGATCACTGCTTTTTTAAGCATGTTAAGGTTTTCCAGCACTTACAAAGAACGAGCACTCTGATTTAGTAATATGTTTAAATCAACCAGTGTATCAGACTTTGTGCTCTAATTATGTGCTCAGATAAAAAAAGTGTTGTTTTTGCTTTACTAAACCTATGGCTTGTTATGAATAATTAAAAAAATTGGAATGGGAGCACTTCTTAAATAAGAGATGTGGAAGCCAAATAGTTATTTAGTGTCAAAACAGTGATAAATAAGAAGACATCTCTTAGTTTGATATCATATGCCCCAGTGAGGATTTTCTGGTCTTTATTTTTCACTGCTTCATGCAGCTGGGGATGACATGGAACAGCTGGGAGATGGGAAACATCACTCATATGACCTGTAGGAGCTATGCCTGTTTCTCAGTTTCATGAAGAGGGATGGCAATGGGGAAAGCAGGGACACTGGTCATTTCTCAGATCTGTTGCACTCTTACATCACCTTGGCTGGCCTCTCAGCTTCCTGACTCCCATATCCACGTAGGGGACAGGGTACCCAATAGGGTTTGCTGATGTCTTCTGAGCCCTTTCCACATGCACCCATGAACTCCATGCCTTGGCCATTACCTTTCTTGAAATGGTAATTGCCAGCCCTAGAGGGGGTTGCTCAGGGTTGCCTGCTTTACCTCAGCCCTGGCTACCTGAAGTTGCCCTCTTCTAGGGCTGCTGGGTGCCAAACTGCCCTCAGGTGGGCTATAGCCTCTCCCAAAACTGCCCCATCAGGGCACATGGGGGATTGTGCCCCCAAACCTCTCAGAGCCAGCAGAAGCACATCTTGTAAAACATGAATTACAGCCTGGCCATCTTAAATACAGAAGAGCTGAACTTAAAAATCAGTCATAACGTGTCAAATAATTACATAAGTGTTCTTAGTAAATGATTAATCTGTTGCTGAGAAATAATGCCAAGCAAAAAGGGCAGTAGGGTCATTTCTTAACAACACACACTAAGCAGTTGGTCTGAAAACCAGGGTGGATGATTCTACAATGGCTTAGCTACTTGTGCTCATTCAGGGCACTGATTTTTCCTCTGTTGATTCAGGAGGGTCCTCCCCAGCCTCTCTAAAGCATGCTGGCATGTTTGCAGTCTGCCTTTCGCAGCCGTCGCTCCTCTGTTCATCCTTCATAACTTTTAGCAGGTATATTTTTCCATAAAAAGGGATACCCCATCCTTCAGACACCATCTGTGGAATAAAAACCAGCATGCCCCTCTAAGATTCTGAAAATAAACAGGGGATAC
The DNA here is from genome assembly GCA_013400575.1 of Peucedramus taeniatus. Taxonomy (NCBI): domain Eukaryota; kingdom Metazoa; phylum Chordata; class Aves; order Passeriformes; family Fringillidae; genus Peucedramus; species Peucedramus taeniatus. The sequence goes on along the minus strand of WBNO01001362.1, from coordinate 136,449 downwards.
AAAATCAGACTACTTCAGACAGTTTCCTCAACCTCGTTTGCAAAATCTCCTCTCCAACAAAGTGAACTTGGAGGCTACATTTCAGGCAAAACTTCCTTTTTGTTTTTCTTCCTTAACTACATCACATTAATTTTAATTTTTTTTAGTGTAGACAATGTCCTTATCTTTCAGCAAGATCCTTCTGTTCCTCAGCAAGGCGAACACTTCTGCAACACTTGCACATAGTTGAGACTCGGCTCCTGTGGAAATAATGAGCTGAGGAAAAGGAGTCTTGACTTGACATAGCAATAAATGAGGTGAAACTTTCCTCTTTTTTTTTTTTTGTGAGAAACGAGAGTTGGCATGTAGGAAAAAAAAAAGAAGAAAAAAAGACGGTTCTATTTTAATATGAAATATAAAACACCCATTGTACAAACGTGGAATTTCTTTCTTTTTTTCAGAAGCAAAGAAAGAATAAAGATAAAGGCTGCAAGTGAATGAATGAGGAGAGAAAACTAAGATAATGCAGTCGATAATCAGTTCAAGGCAGAGCATTATCCATGGGGCCATCGGTCCGGCCCTAGGGGAGAGCTTTTTAAAATGTCTCTGTACGTAGCTTAGCTTTGCTCATTACCATAGCTTGTCTTTGAAACACTGGAGTGGCTTCCACTGGCAGGAGCTGTACCTGTGCAAGGAGCCGCCAGTCCACTTTAATCAAACACCCCCCACGGGCCGGCGGAGCCACGCTCCCCGCGGGCTCCGAGAGTCCTCTGGCTCCTGTAGGCCACGGGCTGGCAGAGGCAGGGATGGGCTCCTCAGCACATGTCTGCAGTGCTGGGCCCTCGCTGCTTGAAGGCTGTTCTGTGGGTGAGAAGTCACAAAGCCGTGCAGGTGCCTCGGGCCCTCTGTTCCCCCGATTTCTCTCGGGATGGGACTCTGTGTCCCCGCACACGGCGGGGCCCCTGTGCTGGGGAGGGCCCTGCCTCATTCTGCAGCAGCAGTGGTGATGGTCAGCAAAGCAGCTGGACAAAGGAAATCCCTTCTTCTTATAGGAAGCTGAATCTCTTTTTGTGCTGGCACAAGCCTCAGCATCTGCCCTGGCTGTGGTACCACGCTCCTTATGCCTTTGCCTGGAGAGCCCTGGCCTGCATCCCCTCTGGGGCAACCCAGCTGTCACCACAGGAGCCAACTGGGCAGCCAGAGCCCCAGTGCCCTTCAGGAGCATCCTCAAGGGCAGCACTGGGGCCAGCTGTGCTCAGGGTGGCCATGCTGAGCACTAGGTGAGCTCTGCCTATGCCAAGGAAGACCTGAACAGCGTCTTTGGTCCTCCAGATGGTCACTAAACCCACTGACAACCCAAATGAGCTGAAAGGGAAAACTACTGTCCATCTCAGGAATAACTTCTTTCATAACTTGTCTCCTTCCAGTTTTAATTCCTCTGTTCTTTCACTCTCTTCTCCCTGCAGATGAGGCTGATGACTATGAGAACTACTACTACTCTATAGAACCGAAGCAGGACACCAACCTCCAGCAGGAGCTCTCAGAGGAATTGAGCTGGAGCGAGACATCTTTGGGTGACGTCTTTTACATGGAAGGTACCTGTCAGGGGTGGGCAGGAAGGCAAGGAAAGGGTAAAATCCCAACCTGTGCTTGAAGTATGAGTGTGGCAGGCCTGGCTGCCAGCCTGCTCTCGAAATGCCTGCATCAAAGGGATGAGTTAGGAGAATCGTTTGCAGTGTTCTTCTTTGTATTGCTCTTGTAAGGATCCTGTGTTTTATCTCCAGCTTTCACAGGATGGATTCTGATCATGCAGAACATTTCTGATTGCTACTACAAAAAAGCACAGGCTTATTTGTCTATAGACACTGGTAGATGTAATTGCTGTTTTCATGGGATATATGTTCTGTATTTATGCTAGGAACCAAATATAGAGCAGGTTTCTTTTTTTTTTTTTTTTTTTTTTTTTCCTTCTTTTATCAGTTGCAGGGGTTTTATTTCCTTTTCATTTTTTGTTTTGCCAAACTTTGGGAGAACAGAAAAGGATCCTAGAGATTACTCAGGGGTCTCAAAAGGAGAGGCCTGTAACATTCCCCGAGTTATGCCCTGGTACAAAGCAGTAGAGCTGACTTTGGGCTGTCTCCAATACCAATTGCTCCTGGCAGCCTGGACTGCAGTGGAGATGTTGAGTGTAGTGTAAGGAGCAGCACATGAGTGACTTTCAGCAGGTTACTTTCTCTTGAGGCAAGAGCCACCCAGGGGTGTGGTAGAGTCTAATGGTAGTGCATGGCTTTTCCAGGGGAGATTTAATGCTGTGTTCCAAACAGGACATTGCCAAATCCACGTCACTCCACACTCAGTCCATGAAGGCAGACAGCCAGAGACAATGCCACAGAGGCAAATCTATCTCTGCTCAAAGGAAGGGACTTCACCATTACAACTCTGTAATAGGGAAAGGGAAGTAGATGATCTCCAGACTCAAAGCTATGAGCCAGTGCAGCTTGGAATAAACTCTGCAGCAACTCGTACCACTCCTGTGGGTGCTGAGTTGATGCACAAGCACAGCACTTGTTACACAGGATGCTGTGCCCAGATAGACAGACTCTGGCAACCACAAAATGCAAGAAGGAAAAGCAGGTGATGAAGGCTGAGAGGCTGAAAGATCTCCATCCTTACCTCTGCAGACTCATGCTCCTCCGACCCCTGCAAGAATGGTGGCACGTGTGAATCCCAAGGAAGTGACTTCAGCTGTCGCTGCCCTAAGCCATATGGTGGGACTACATGTGAAAAAGGTAATGGCTCTTTTGCCAACCCACACTCCTTATTTTGGCAATTAATGCTACCGTTGCAACTTTATAAACCAACTGTTTGCTGATCTGAGTGTTCTGACAGCCCACAGCAGTCATGTCCATAGTTCTTAGGACCTCATCCAGGCCAAAGTCTGTCTAAAAAGCATCCAATGAAATGAACTTCAGGAGTGCAGAGAGTGCTCCTCTATGCCCCACAAGGTAGGCAGTGGGGAGCTGCTCATTGGTCCCACACAGATTTTTTGCCATATAGATGCTGTGAACAAGAAGTAAGATCCCAAGTCCACATCCTCCAAATGAAAGTTTCCTTGGAGTGTCAAGGGAAGCTGTCTTCCCGTAATCCCTGCAAGGGCACAGCTCTTGTGCACATACAAATGCTGATGATGTATTTTTTGTGTGTTTTCCACAGTGGAGAACATGTGTCTGGAGAAGAACTGCCACTCTGGAGACTGCCTGATTATATTGACCCCACCCTATTATAAGTGCAGCTGCAAGCCTCCCTACAAGAGACCCTCCTGCCAGCGCGGTGAGCTCTCAGCTGGGCACAAATTGGTGGGGACAGCACCATGGCCAGTTTGCAGTGGGAAATCACCCCCTGCAGAGGGTGATCCTGCCCTAGTAATGCTGCAGCTCCCATCCATGGGCCTGGCCAGTGATGAGTTGTGTTTAATTTGCAGGGTGGTGGTTCAGTCACTGGTAGAACCTCCAGAGATATGTGTTTTACAAGATTTCATGAGAACTCAGAGCCAACAGGCTGAGTGGGAGCTCTCCCCAGTTTCCATTGGGCATGCAAATGGCTGTGTAGTGTTCAGCACATTGACAAGGCTGTTCTGTGTTTTCCACATTGACAGCATCCAAACAGTGCAGTCCAAACCCTTGCAAAAATGGAGGCACCTGCAAACGGAACAGATACAGATCAAAATTCACCTGCGAGTGCCCCGAACCTTTCAGAGGGAGATTCTGCGAGATTGGTATGTCACAGCCCCTCAGGGGGAGGGGTGAACCTCCAGAGAGCCAGGGGCTGGCTTCCCCCTGCAGCCAGACTACCTGATGCTATTCCTGTAGCATCCTGTGGTGACTTCCTGTCACTGCTCCAAGAGCCTGACTACACCGGGGACCTTGGAGAGAGGGTCAGAGGAAGAGGCTGACTTCTGCAGCTACTGCTGGCAAAGGGGCTTGAAACAGTTCCCATCTTGGTGTTTTCAAAGTGTGCTTTGACAAGGTCCCACTGGTATATAATATGTGAGGTCCAGAGGTCCTCAGAGGCTGCACATTACAAAGGGAAGAAATGTCAGGATTTCCTTAAACATTCAAAATCTGATGTAGTGAAGATGCCTGCCCAGTTGCCTGTGACTCTTCAGGCTGAGGGGACTGCTTCTGATGGATGACATTTGAAGTCAATCAAGCTAGAAGGTGGACAGATGATGGAATATTATTCTAATTTCTGGCCTGTGTACAATAAGGAACATAATTACTTGTCCCAGTAGTTACTTCTGATTCTCCATAAAATGAATGTAGGACAAGGAAGGGAAGGAAGAGGAACCACTTTGAGCAAGGAACAACACAAAAGTAATTTTCATATAAGCATTTTCTTTCTACAGGACCAAATGATTGTTATGAAGACGATTCCTCTACATATAGAGGTAGAGTGAACCAAGCAGAAAATGGCAGGACCTGCCTACACTGGAACTCCCACCATCTCTTGGACTATCCTTTTAACGCCTTTATGGAGGATGCTGACTCACATGGCATTGGTGAACACAATTTCTGCAGGTAATATTTTGAAGAAGCAGCTGTAGAGGTCTGTATCAAAGAGATCCTTGAGGACAAACTGCTCACAAACTTGAGAAACTGGTGGTGTTAAGAACTCACATATATTTAGACCCTGCCTGCCCATAAAACACCAGAATGTTAGAGATGCCTTTTCTAACCTGCTGATATGAGGCTTCCAGAAGCTGCCCTCTTTGTTTTGAACCAGTCCCACATTTTTCTTATAGCTAAGATAGAGATGGGAATAGTAATATGGCAGCATTATGTGCCTCACTCAGGCATCTTCTTTGTCAATCTAATGAAACATTATCTTTGTTCATCTCTCATATGGGAACATGAAGCTTCTCCCTAAGAATCCTCAGCTCCTTCACTAGTTTATGGAGATTTCCCCATTCCTGCTGGCTGATTCTCTCAACTGTTCCCTTCAGGAATCCTGATGAGGATGAAAAACCCTGGTGCTACATCAGGAAAAATAATGAAGTGGATTGGGAATATTGTGATGTTTCACCCTGCCCAGGTAAAGAATTAGAAACAAGTGATTTGGCAGCACATAGGTGGTCTAGAGCAGCAGGTGACTCCCTACTGCTTAACTCTTCCAGTCTGATATTAACTCTGCATTACACATCTGCTGTCTCTTCCAATGCAGCTGAAGAGACCCCAACAGAACCCCCTACAGACCCCCCTGAAATATTCCAATCATGTGGACAACCAGAAGTCCGTAGGACACTGAAGAAGATCTATGGTGGATCCAAGGCTACAACTGGGAAACATCCCTGGATGGCATCTCTGCAGACCCAGACTCCAGAGGGGAACAGACATTTCTGTGGTGGAGTGCTAATTAAATCATGCTGGGTTCTTACTGCTGCACACTGCCTCCAGTAGGTGGATGTCCTATCATTAGGGTAGACAAATGTATAAAAATTAGGATGGTTAGTGAAGGCAGCTTGGTATCCAAATTATTTGAAATCAAAGTGATTGCTGGGAGTGAAATTTAAAGAAAAACATATATGTGGACAGAAAAAAAATGAATACATCGATAAAAATGTTTATATACTTGAAAATGGTGCTTATTGAAATAACAAACTTAGGTCCCACTCAAACAAAATGAGCTAAAGAAGTTGTGTGAGACAAAAAACGAGGAAAGTAGGAAGATTTTGAGATATGTAAAAGAAGAACTCTATGCAAACCTCGGAGTATATTGGGATGCTATAAGCAACATCACCTATTACATCAGGATTAAGTTCTTTAAAACAGTCAAAATATGCACTTAGCTTTAACTTTTTTCTGTGTCAGCTAGCTTGGAATATTACATTTCCTCCAACATTTGTATTGAATCAGTTGGAAACCACCACCCTAGGAAACAGGTAAATTACATACTGGAAATAATTTCAACACAGATGATTTTAAATATGCTCAGACAATGGCAAGCAATTCTCCTCCTATGGCTACATAAGCTGCCACTTGTCATCACTGCCACAGTAATAGATGGTGTGCACACTGCTACTCTGCCCTAAAATGCAAAGAAAATCATGTGTGTGCAGCTTTAAATCACTTTATTTCGTGATTGCAACAAGTTAAGAGCACATGCATTTTCCAACACCACTGCTTTCCAATCTAAGCCTTACTAGAATGATTTTAGGGAAATCTGGCCAAGCTTTACAACCGGCAGAAATATCTTGACTTCTTGTTACTAAAAGTGCAGGTTTACACCACTACTGATAAAAATGACTGTATATAAATGACTTTTTTTCCCCCAGAAACCCAGAAACAAAGATCCAAGTAGTCCTTGGCAAGCAAAACCTCAACAAGAAAGAGGATCATGAGCAAATATTTGATGCAGTGCGAATAATTTTGCATGGCGAATACAGAGACGAGAGTGGTCATTCCCTACACAATGATATTGGTAAATCCTTTATGTGGCTCACCTCCAATCTTTGTTGTTTGAAGTGCCTCTCTTCCACTAAAGTCAATGTAAAATTCTCATTGAGACTATGCTCTGGAAATAATCAGGCCAAATTGTGATCTAGAGCCATTTGAATCTTGGGGTGTAAATTGTGATGGGCAGGCAGAAGTCACTGCTCAGGAGGAGCCAAACAATGGGAGCAGGTCCAGTGTAGGAGGGCAAATGGAATGTTGGGTTTATGAAGCTTTGCATGGCAACAACTGCTAACAATGGTTAGGGATCAAAATTAGCTCCAAATACTTTTTCTTATTGTTTATCTCCTCTCCAGCACTACTTAAACTGCAGCCTGTTGATGGTCAATGTGCAGTGGAAACAAAGTATGTGAAAATAGCATGTCTCCCTGACTTCTTCCTTCCTGCTGGGACTTCCTGCTTCATTTCTGGATGGGGCCAGACAGAGACAGGTACTTGTGGGCTAACTGGATTTTGGGGGTACTCCAGTGGCAAGGTGGGCTGCTACTTCTAGTAGCAATTGCCAGACCCACTTGAGGACCTAGACACTAGTGAAACCAAGACCTGGAATTCAAAGATAAAGTCAGCTAAAACATGCCGTGAAAATTACCCATTAGCAGAAATCTCCAACTACTAAATCAACCAAACCTGTAAGGTTTGAGTTCTGATAAAAATGCCTGATGTATTTTTTTGCCTGCCATCTGACTCTCCATTTCATAGTTTCATCTGAAGCCAGCTACAGAATCAAGGAAGTATCAAGAGAAGCTATTGTACAGCTTGTGTTTTTCAAGACAGGACCAAGAAAGATAGGAATTTTCACATGGTTTTCCAGCCCATTGGGTCAGACAAAGCTTTTTGGAAGCAGCATCTGGACCTTCAGATGTACTGAAAAATAAAAAAACATCCCAAGCTTTTCAAGTTCAACCAGCTGCATCCAAAAACCTTTCTTGCCCAAAGTAAATTTACTGCGGGGAGAAATTATTATGCTTAGTAAAAGATAATGGCAATTTTCTGAAAAATGCATTTTCTCATGTTTTGATTGATATGCTGCTGTAAAGCAGCAGAAGGAAAACCTGTCACTGAGGCTGCAGTAGGTGTCCTAGTGCTTAGTGACTGATACAGCCTGATACGATACATGGGACCGAATTCTCCCTTCATATAACTCCCATTGAAGCCCACAAGAGACAAGTGTGTTCATTTGATCAGAATGCACCAACAGAATTTAATGGACATTTTTTTAAAAGTTCCAAATAAAGTCTCTCTTAAAAAGGGTAAGGAGGATTTTATAGGGTTTTTTCCCCCCAACAAAGAATATCAAGTACCTTGTACGTGTTCAAACTAAATGGCTCCTTCTTTGAGCAGAGCTATTATTAGCATTTCAGGAAATCACTGCAGAAATGGAATATTTCCTGAAACTCAAGCAGAACCAAACTTATAAACCACCTTTAATTATCTACAGATGTAGCACTTTGAAATTAAGGCTATTGCCTTTAGATGTCAAGTTATGTCTTTAGATTCACTGTAATTAATCATTGCCCTTAAATATTGTATGATTTTCAGTTTTCATCTGTTTCATTAGCTTGCATGTTAAAGCATCTAATAGTACCAGTCTGAGAAGTGCTGAGCAGCTCAAAGTCCCATGGGGACCTCTGGGAGCTGCAGACAACCAGCACCTTGGAAAAGCAGGATTACACAGAGAGAGCTGATTTGAACCAAATTCTGAATACCTGACTTAACTTTTATTTAGACAACAACTCTGTCCTGAGTGAAACTTCAGGCTCCAGCTCATTGGAAACTTATCATTTCAGCCAGATAGTTCTTTCCTGCCCAGGCTAGCACATGCATCCCCCCTTCTCTTCCCCCATCCCATCTGTTTGCCAGGCAAGCTTGTATTTTGAGTAAAAGACAACACATGACAGGAATGGGAAGAAAGTGACTCCATTTTTTTGGTGCACATCCCATAGGTGACCCATCCCATCACCTGTTGGATGCCAATGTCAGGCTGATTTCGCAGAGGAAGTGCAATGAACCCAAACTACACAATGACAAACTGGATGATAGCATGTTTTGTGCAGGAAATCTTCGGAAACCCGGAATCGATTCTTGTCAGGTCTGTTGCTTTTTCTGTATTTGAACACTAATTTTTTGTGTAAAGAGTCAGGCTCTGCAGAACTTTGGCAGTGTGCTGCATATGTATCTGTTCTCACATCAGTGTGTTTCTGCAGTACACTTTGAGCTGTACATCCTTAGAGCTAATATTGCCACTGTCACCTACAGGCAGATCTGTGGAATCAAGAGACTTCTGAGGCAGTTTGTCATAATAACCTGAAAACTTGCTCTTTTTTTTTCCCTCAGTTTTGTTATGGCCTCTACCTTGACTGCCAATTCTAATCTGATTTTCACTATCAGAGCTAAGACTTGCAGGGAGTCAGTATTGATGTTTCTTTTCATTACAGCTAACACAAATGTGAAACAAGTTCATACTTATACCATTGAAAGGTAGGAAACAGTTTGAACAACAATTCCTAAGGTGCAAATTATCACTGTAAAACATACTTTGCAATAGAAATCAGAAATAAAACAAAAAAATGCAAGCAAGCAACTCAGAATAAGGCTATTTTAAGGATTGTGAGACAGCTTAAGTTTTCATTAATGGCAGGGATCACAGCCTTTATCTTTCTGAGTTCAGGTTCTGAATTCCTGGTACTTTCACGCCTGGGAAATTTCATGTGACCTTGTCAGATTTATGTCACAGACTGGAAAAAAATGAAAACTTACAGCCAAAAAGTCTGTTATCATTTGACCTGGTCACAGAACTGCAAGTCCACTTAGGGGCTAAGCAGCATCTGATGATACATCTGTTAGGAAAAAAACATCATTCAGCTTCAAAGTCTTGTGATGAGAGAGAACCATTCTGATTTTGGTTACTATTTTGCTTCATGCTTTGAACATGTGTGCTTTCCTTCACCAGGGAGACTCTGGAGGCCCTTTGACTTGTGTAGTAAATGGCTCCTACTACGTATATGGCCTTGTGAGCTGGGGTGAAGGATGTGGGTGGAAAAACAAGCCAGGAGTTTATACCCAGGTGACAAAATTTGCCAGTTGGATTAATGCTGTAATTCAGTATTCATCAAGGTCACGTCATTAGGAGAGAGCTTTGGAATGACAAATGGTAAGATTGAGAGTTTTACTGTTTTTATTAATTCCTTAAATGCCTCATCTTTGATGAAAAATATTACTGATATTTTCACATGGCCTACATGGGGCATCCTTCATCACCATCTTGAAAACAGCCTTAAGAGTGTTAGCTAGAATGTCAGTGACAGTTTTTCTGATGTGGGCTTTGAAATAAGCCCACATTTGGTAGCTAAACAGATCAGAAAGTAAAGCTACTCTATTTCTTCCCCAAACAAATCAAACGCCCTGATACCATGTTTCTAGATCTGCTTTTCAAGCCATGAAAATTCTCCCAGCTCAGCTGCTGCCAGACATTTCCTCTTCCCCTCATGCTCCTGTTTTTTCTGCACTCATTGGACCCTGACACCTCAAAGCTATTGGTGTGTGCTCTTAAAGCCAGTACCATTTTTCACACATGTGATAAGAATCCCCATGTGGCTGAGTTTGCAAGATTGCAGCCATTGGAATTTCCTGAGGAGGGAGGATCAGGCAGGACAATTATTTTTAAAAGCACTTCTGTGGGTAAATAACTACAAATTGACTAGAGAATAATTAAATGCTATGCTCCAGATCTACAATGGTTTATATGTGTTTAACCAGTGAGACCTAGTAGTAATGCTATTTAAAATATCTGTCTAGAGCCATTGGATAATTTGGGGGTTCTCATAAGAGGTACCTGTCAAATTGTGTAACTTTTGCCCAATGATTCTGCACAGAAATTTGAAAAACAAGAGATTGATATTAAGTCAGGATATAAAGAGTAGACTTGTTTGTGAAGAGTCAATTTCTTAAAATAGTAATGTCACTCTAACTTGAATTCCAGGGTTTACAACCTTCTCTAAGCAGCTGCCTAATCTGTCAATAGCTACCCCTACTGCAAAGAGTAATTCTGATTTTTTACTTTGGAAGGCTTGAAAAAAACTGAAGCACTGATTGTGAACTGAATACATCCTGATAGTCTAAAACAGATTCCCTGATGTCTGCTACAAGACCTGCCTTTAGCAAGCCAGTGATAACTGTCCTCCCTCTGGCCTTTGACTCGCTCATCTCTTAAACCACCTGAATTGTGCTTCTGTACTCTCTTAGGTCAATGGTGCCAATATTCCAGGAACATAAAAACCTCCAAAAACTACAAACATGGAATAAGAGTCACCTGATTTATTCATGATAAATTATTTCATATTCTACCATCCGTGCTACAAAGCTGAGCCTGCCAGTCATCTAGTACTAATTTCATTTACAGCTTTAAATAAATAGCAGAATCTGTAATACATTCAGTGATAAATCACAAAGTATCCACACAAAAATAAAAAGATCAGTTATAAATTGCAATGTTTTGGTTGCCTTTTAAAGCAAAAATTCTTAAATGCCATCTACTGTGTTTCCCAGAAAACTGGAAAAGCTACAGGATTTGCAGGAAAATATGAAAACCTATTTATCTTATGTCATGTTTCTGTTTACTTCTGGTAAAGCTGCATTTGCCTTCTCTTGACTTGCAGAATTTCTGAAGCATCAGGATTGACTCCGACTTGCTGAGATCCTTCTGTCTCCAACTGGTCCTGTAAAATCACACCCCAAAAAAATTGTCAAACCAGCCAGTGGATAGGGGAGGGGTTTAACTATGAATATTTTTGTATTCAAAATTACATAACCGGTAAAAAAAATGAGGAAAATCTAAATCACTGTTCTGCATGGAGCAAATTTCTGCTGTGGAGAAGTGCAAAAAATGGACCTGTTCATGTAAGTTAGATACCTCACATACCAAAGGACTAAATGTGCTCAAGTCCTAGTTTCTATTTTGAACCCTAAATAAAAAGCAAACCAGCAAACACCTGAGTTCCACACGGACTGCACACCTGTAGGTTTCCCTGGGACCATCAGGTCATTATCATGCCTTTGACTTAAGATACTGACTGTAGTTCCCACTGCCTCCATTACTCAACCATAGTTTTCACTTATTTCCTGAGTAACTTTTCAGATGGGAAGCTAATAATGGATATGTACTGTTTCTCTTGGTCTGGATTATTGTTTGACTTCTTTTAAAGTTAACAATTAAATGATCAAAGCATTTCAAGCGCGGTGCTTCTCTTTTATTGTTGCTGAATGCTTCCTAACTGTAAGGGCTACAAGATTCCTGTATAGACTTCTGGTCTCTTGTGCTGGAACACTGCAGACTGGGAGTCATCCCTCTGACAGAAGGAAAGCCTGGAAAATCCCTGCTTATAATATCTTTAACCTTGAGCTGGACAGAGGCAGAGGAGGCTGGAGCATTGCCCCTTTGCACAAAGCCTCCCACAGCACATTTTATCTGTCAGGAGCTTACACCCAGCCTGTCAATACAGCTGCCAGTGGAGACTGTATGGCAACACAGAATTACATGGCAACACGTGTTCCTGATGAAATTAGGAAAAGAGAATGGGAGTAGCATGGGGAGTCTCTTCTACCTCTGCTTCTGCTTTCCTCAGAGGTACTAGGACACTTGGAGATCTGACATCATCCACAAGTTGGGGAAAACACATCCTGACATGGCACTGCTGAGTTCTCTTCAATGGTTCCTTCAAATTAAGATGTACACTGAGGCACAAAGCCTCATGGGGGAAGTGCACATATCCTGTTCAGATAATAGGGAGAACTATAGACTCCAGGGAGCATTCAGAAGTATTAGACAGGATGTGTGCAGGTAAGGAGCAGAGCTGTTGGGATTTGTGAGAAGAATGGTTTGCTCTACTTACAGCTCCAGGTCTGTACTGAGTAGGAGCACGCAGCAATCCCATTTCCCGAAGGTATGCCAGCTCAGCAGCTCTTCTTGCCATTTCAACTTTGTGAGAGCCTGGGGGAGTCCAGCCAATGCCTCTGAGCCAGTTCAAGTCAGACTTGTATTTTATCTGAGAGAATGAAACATGCACATGTATTATTTTGTTGAGCTCTACCCAAATCTTATGTCCTGGGTATTCAGGAAAGAGCATATAAAGAAGCAGCAGAGTCAATAATAAAAAAGTCATTCATTTTTAGCAAGCAGACTGTGGTTCTTTCAAGGTGATCTTGTTGGCAGGTAAAGTTTGCAAAGGAGATTGCACAGACAGCCCCCAGCCCAGGGAAGGACCGTGTTGCTCAGCCACACTTACATCACTCTGCAGCTTGTAGGCTTGCTTTGCATGTTTCACATTTAGCTGCTCAGGGTCACAAGTGTATTGGTGCAAGGGCTGCCTGTAGTTAACATTGCTTGCAAGCTGTTGGCTTCTCTTGGCATGGAGGAATCCTGGCTGGTTGAGGTGACTCTGGAACTGTGCCATGTTTAGGGGATAATCATTCCTGTACTGGAGGTCGCTCTGGAGTTTCCCCACTCTGAGGACATGTCTGATTTTGGGATCGTCGTTTGCACTCAGGAATCCAATCTGCTGGCCTCTGTCTCTCAGGAAGGCTTCTCTGTATTTGTACTGCAGGAAGTGCAGAGGAAAATCTCATTTTCACATTCAAATTACCTTCAAATTCTGTTGTGAAATAACTTATCCTCCCCTGGCTATCAATCATGTTTCCTGTAGTGCACAAAGACCAAGGGTTTGTTTGATATCAAACTACATCTCCTAATCTAACAAGACACTTTAGAAGAATTACCTTTGTGCTCATTTTTAAAGGAGTGGAAAGACTTAGGGGGCCCAAAATGCTCATCTCTCAAAAGTAATCAGAGATCCTCCTACTGTTGCACTCTTGGGTACACACAATACACAGCTCAACCAATGAAGCTCCTCCATCTTTAGCTTTCTTGCCAGCTGTGGTCTTCTGTGTTCAAAGATAACCCACTTTTTCCTGGACCATGCTTTAACCATTCATAGCCTAGTACCTACATTATTAGATTAAATGATATTATGTCATCTTCCCAAGAAAAACTCCTGGGACATAAGACAGAACAGCCTGGTATTGGACATAATTAATGGTAGACTTCGGTTGGAAATCTTTGCACTTAACCAGTACTTTGTTTCACTGACTCACCAATTTTCCACACCAAAACAATGATCACTCATGTGTACATTCTTTACCCATTTTTACAGGATGGGGTGGCATGGTAAGAGGGTTGGGAAGTGTTTGAAACAGAACAATTCTTACATCACTAGCAATCTCTCTTGAAGCCTTTGCTGTCTGGAATGGGATGGCGTCAATCCTAAAATCATAGCCAGATGCCCTTGTCTGTTCCCAAGATGTTTTATACAATTTCTGTGTTGAAAAGAAAAGAACAAAAAAGTCATTTCCCCCTGCAGTTTCTTAAATGCAGTCCCATAACTGCAATAATAAATGTTTTATCCTACTGGGCTTATTTGTATCAAGAATCATCAGTACCATCTCCAAGGTTTTGATCCAGTTCTATAGCACTTCAACTTCTTTTCTATTCACCATAATGATAAAATGCCTCATCTGAAAAGTGCCACCAGGGTTTCCTTTTGTACTTGAATGTGGTTGTTTTTGATGTGATTTAATTTCTATTAGAAACTGTGATGCATCAGTCACATCAATATTGCATTGATATTGCCCTTATTCTCTCTTTTGATGCATCCACTCACAGTGTCTTGGGTTTCCTGGCATCCTAATTTCAATAGCAGTTATTTCAAGCTTTTCAAATGATCCTCATCTCTATCCCCAGCCACATGTGGCTTCATTAACTCATGTGGAATAACAGCCGGTTCTAATGTGACTTTGAGGATGTGAATCACATTTACATCCTGAAGAGAAATTGCTCTAGATTTGGTTCTTCTTCCATTAGTAACTTTCTTAAAATAGCTTTCAGTCTGCAGGTCTTACTACACAGCCATGGTATCTTAGCTGACACTTTCAGCTGTCCCTTTCTGATTTTATTAATTTGCTTTCTGTAAGTCTTTGATTCACCCCTCCTGGGGTTTGTGACCGTAGAGGAGCACAAAATCCTCTCCACATTTTAAGACAATCTTCTGTTTCACTGGTGAGTGTAGTGCTAGGTGGTAATAAATTTGAAAGTAAACTGAGATGCCAGAAATCCTGCAAGACAGCCAGGGCAGAAGCAATGTAAGCATCACTGTACATCCTGCTAACAGGGATGACCTTTCATTTCTGTGCAATCCTTGCACATAATATTTGCCTTTTTACATTTTCCTCTATTGCTTCAAAAATGTAATTTCTACTTGTTTCTTTCACCTATCTCAAAGCCCCTTGCAAACTAAGGTCATTCTGACCCTACAGGTAAAGACAACAACTATTTAGTCAGGGAACAGGACATTAGAAATAGACTGAGTTCCTCTGTATGAGATAATGTGGAAACAAATTCTCTTTAGACTAATTCCACTCACTGATTCAGTTACATCCAGATTGATGACAACTGTGCCTAAGGGATCATTTCAACACAGTGTTGCAGCTTCAGAAAGGTAGAATGTATAGTCTAAGAAAGAGGATTCTCCCTCGTCCCCCACCCAAACAAAACCAAAAAGATTTCAATCTGTAACTAGTCATATCTATAATGAAGATTTGAAATCCTTAATAATAGCTTACTGCCCTAGAAAATTAAATGAATGTTCAAAAGAAAAATTAGCAGACTTGTCCTGATTCTTACAGCCCAAACATGTTGGTTGTTCACTGCCTCTGGCTTCTTTTAGTTCTGGTCAGGCCCAGAGAGCTTGGCTTCTGCATACATGAAATTTTTTATTCCCAAACAAGCTTACCAAGTCAGCTCCCCAAAGGAGAAGGTTTACTTACATCACTGATGTAAAGTGCATTCCGGCGGGCTCGGATGAAATCCGGATGATCAGGAGGCAGGGTGTACCTGTGCCTGTCTTCAGAACCTCCAGCCTTGTACAGCCTCTGTGGGGCCAAAAGTCATTGAATATGACTTTCCAGATGATACTGGAAGCAATGTCAAGATCAATTCTTTTATGCATTATGGTACAGCAAAAGTTAAGGTCACTTATACACTAGAATGAAACCTACGTCATTGCACTGGAGGTAGCTGTTTTTGGCATGAACCAAACTGGGAGAGTCAGCCACAGCAGTGAACTTCAGACTTTCTGGCTTCTGACGGTACTTTATCTGAGAGGGGCAGGAGGCAACAAAAACAAAGGAAAAAAACAGGAGATGTTTCTGTTAATGATATATGACAATTCCAAGAGTGTGATAACTGGGGTAAAATATAAAAGACGCTTTCCTGAAGTCGCTGTTCAGCTTTAGTCTCAGTTGCTCTTTCAGCTAGGGACTGGGGATGCCTTTGTATCAGGCACAGAACTTTTTTGTGTGTGTGTCTATGTGTGTGTGTGCACAAAGGACTTCCCACTAAAATTGACATGCAAAAAGCTTTTGAACACTACATTTTTGACAGCTCATAATTTTTCTCCATTAATGCATGATACTGAGCAGGCAAATGCCCCTTCATTGTGGTTGTCAGCGCTGTATCTTTCTACACAACTTCCATAACCACCTGCTTAGAATTTCATAATGGAGTTTCCTGCATTTATTTATTGCTACATGTTTTGCTTATACTCCTGTGTTTCATTTGGAATGGAAAATATTCAGCAGGTGTCACACAGTGGACTTGCGTCTCCCATACTGCTTCTTGGTAACTTACACCTTGTATAAACAGGCTCCCACATCAAAAGGAAATGATAAGCTACATTCGTAAGTGTCATGTAACGAGGAGCCTTGATGGTAAACAATTCCTACAGACTTGCTATCCCATGAAAGATTTATCAGTTACCTCACTGATGAGCTCTCCAGCCTTCTTTACACTTTCTATCTGCGGAGATCTCAGAGCCATCCAACCAACTCCTTTCATGAAGTTCAGGTCTGATTTATAGCGATGCTGTTAAAAATGAAAATCGTTAACTATCAGTTTTGTATCCACAGCTATTAGGATTTTTTTAAAAACTCCCTGGTTCATATTCACATTTTGAGGTTTTTCATTTGCCATGCACATATCAGATCGTAAAGCCAAACTGTTTGCATTTGTTCATTCCACCAGGAATTAAATAATGTATCATATGCAAGTTACAAGAGAAGGCCCCATGAGTGAATTAGTATGACTCAAAGCAGTAAGTAATAACCTGTTTGTACTGGGCGTAAAAGAACCTCTTTTGAAATAATTTCATGAGGTGAGTACAAGTCAGGAATACTAATTACTTTATCTGGTTCATGGTTCCTCGTTAACCCCATTTCTAGGAGGACACATTACTCTTTCTTTAGTCACATTAAAGGCTTGCTATTAGCTCCTAATCTATTAAAGAAAATCAGGCAGACCCAATAAAAAGTGAAAGTCATCAAAGTGCCTGGAATCCCAACAATCCTGACTTCACTTAAGAGTCATAGTGTCTCACTCTGCGACTGTAATCCAATCATCCATTTTTCATTTTTGTTCTCCCCTATATGTAAAAAGAACATGACAATCAACTAACTCGTGTGTGCTGTACATTACTCTGCTAGGCAGTGAGGGTATCAGGCAAAGCCATCATCACCATTTGCCTGGACTCCTGACTTGGTGTTCTAAAGGCAAGAGCCAAGCACTGAGGTTCTCCTTCACATCCTGTCCTGTGCCTCTCTAGGCAGGCTCAGGAGCACCCTGAGCTGCTGGTACAGCCGACCTACTGAGGCTGGTATGGTCCAAAGGAAATCTTTTACCTCACTCTGCAGCAGGTGGGCTCTTTTGGCCCACTTCATCTTCATGTCTTCTGGGAGCGCTGTAAATTCATGGAGCCTCTTTCTGTAATCTTGATCACTTGCTAAGGCCTGGGCTTTCCTGGCATGGACAAGATTGACCATGTCCATGGGCAGATGAAACTGAGACCACACATCTTGGGACCCCTTCTTATACTCTTGTTCACTCTGTAATTTGGCAGCGTGCAAGCAGTGCAGCAACCTGGCGTCATCCAGAACACTCCTGGCACCGATGCATTTTCCTCTCTCCATCACAAAATTGTGTTTATATTGGTACTAAAAAATTTAGAAAAAGGGTAAAAGTGAAAATGTGCCAAACTTAGACCAGCTAATCCAAATAACTAACTTAAGATAAATTACTGAAACATCTATGTTTTCTGTAAAACCAGTCTGGGTATGTAGCACTAGAAGGCAATTGTTTGAATATCTCATTGCTCTCAAGTTTAAATACCACAGGAGCTGCAACACTAAAGTTAAGTGCATCTCACTGCATTTTCTGAATATGCCCAAAACATTGATCATGTTTAACCTCAAATCAGGTACTTTTATTATCTCTCTGAGAATTTTATTCCCATCGCTAGGAATGAGAATGTGAGAGAAACAAACAAAAGACAGAAGAAAAAGAAATCTACACAAAAGCAAAACACTGTGCACTCTGTAGCCTTCAGATTTGCAAATGCCACCCAGCTATTTTAAAGAGTAAATTCAGTTTTCCTGGAAAGAATAAGAACCAGCAACCCCTCACTCTCATCTTAGCTGGGACTATGACTCTCCCTGTGATCTTGCATTTATCCTCTCTCTGAAATAGTGATGATGATGATAATGCTTATTTATACAGCATCAACAGGGTGCTTAGAACTTTAAAGGGAAGGCCTGGGCCCTGAAGAGTTCATAATGTAGTTGAAATGGGATAATAACACTTATCTACCGCACAAGAGAGTTGTGGGGATTAAATTACAGCATCTAATGTTTATAAAGTGCTTCCAAGATGAAGGGCCAAATTCAGATCTGTTGTAAGTGGATGTAATTCTATTACAGACTTGTACCCTCTAGAGCAGATCTGAAGCTGTAACCAAAAGCACTCTGCAAAATATGGTTAAGTATATATTATAAATTACAACTAGAAATGGCTGCTTCATGAAACAAACACATGTGAAATATATTCATATTTTATCACATTAGAGATAAAGTATGCAACTAAATACTACACAAAATGGAGACTTTTTCTACCTTCCAAGAATTTATTAAATATCTTGTGAAGAAGGGATGAACTTAGGCCTTCTGAGAAATGGGTACCACCATGTCTGAGTGTTTTGTATACAACAATCCAAATGATAAGATATTTATTAGGATGATTTGTTTCCTGTAATTTATAGAGTTATAAATAACTCTATTTTTAGAAGTTAAGGGGATACATATTTACAGGACTTTGCACTGATTTTTACTTTCTAACCAGACAGGGAACTCCTGATTTTTGGAGATTCAAAGAACCCTCAGCTTTTTCTGACTTCATTTCAATTTGGAAATACAAAATACTTCCAAAAGTCAGCTCAAAACAGAGTGGAGAGAGTTAGTGGGCACTTTATAATATGAGGAGCCAACTGCCTGAAAAATAGCAGAATTCCTTTTCTTTCTGTTTGCAAATACTTTAATTCATTTGCTATTTCCCACTGGAAGACGTTTAACCTGGCTTGGTTCCCGATTAGCAGCAATTCCTCCTCTTCTTTTTTTTCCTAATTCACACAAAGAATCTCATTCATAAGTAATATATTCTGTCTCACACTTGTCTCACATGGTTATGGAGTTGCTTTAATTCAGTAAAATCTGCTTTAGACATTGTTTTACATGAAGTTAACAGAAATTAGGCAAGAAGGGAGGTTGAATCATTCAACTCACATCACTGGCAATTTCTCTGGAGGCCCTGGCAGTCTGGAACTGGAGTGCTTCCATTGTCAGCTTGTAGCCTTGAGCACGTAGATTATGCCAAGATTCTCTGTATTTTGCCTAAAGTAGGAAAGGCACATGTAGACTGCTGCTTTACTTTTAAATGCACAAAGGAACAAACAAAGGAACCATCTTTCATTTGTTATTCTGTGTTACAGTCTCATTCTTTATAATCAAAGGATTTTTTTTAAATTATCTTTGGGAAATCCTACTAACTCAGACAAAACATGTCTCGTTCTTTATGTAGATTTAATTTACTCACAACCGTATATATGCTAATGAAGATATAATTTGATTATAATCAAATCAGAGAAAGCACAAATAGAATAGACCTCAAATTTCCTCTACTTATCTATCTTCCTTGCCACTGCACAATTCATCCTGCATCTGAAATAAGTTGTAAGAAATTCTTACAGATTCTTACATCTGAACAAATTACTTCAATTCTGAACAAATCCTTACATCACTGAGGATGGCTGCATTTATTCTAGCCCGTGTAAACTCTGGCAGACCCAGTGTTGGTGTGTAGTGGTGCCGGCTGTCCTCTCCTGCTGCTTTATACAGGCGCTAGGAAAGAGATCAAAGAGACAACTGAAATTAATTTTCTCTCTTGTTTCAATAATACAACAGCAGTACTTAAGTTGTTAATGATTGTGACAACTGTAGTCAGCCATCATCGAAAATAGATGAGGATATCATTGAAATGGCAAAGTTTTTTTTCTGGGCGTAAAGATGTGGGGCTTTTGCTGGGCATAAAGGACATTTACACTAATTTTTATAAATATATGATGAAGCCAAATCACTACATTCTCAGCCTTGCATTGTTACATTCCCAGCAGGACAAAAGCAGACCTAAGAATGTCAAGGGCATCATGATTGTGTGTGAAATAAAAAGGCAAGCATTTCTGGTAGACTGAGCATGTTTTCTAGCTTGAATTTTTTCTTCAAGTTATTATATACGATTTTGATAATTTTTCCATAAAATTATCAAAATCATATATATTTTGATATATATTTTTTCCAGAATTTAGAAAAGTGATTATTTTCTGAAAAAGAAAAGACTTTTGAGAAGCCCTCAAAAGTGGATCATACTATGCAAATGAGCTCCCTCTAGAACACCCCACAGTCCTGATTTTTGAGTCTCTGTTTCATGCAAAAAACTTGATATTGGAACTCTGTGGTATGGATACTATGTGAGCTTTTTGAAAGAGATTGAATTGAAAATGGTATTAAATGTTTGGGGGGGGAAAAAAGTGAAAAAAACAGCGAAAAAGCACAAATCAGTGACGCTTTCGCTTTTTTTTTGATGCATTTTGCTTTCAGAGCAAGGCTGTCTCTTTCCCAGTTCTCCATCCCCAGCTTGCTGCATTTTGAAAAGCATATTTTCTGATTCACGTTAGGAGAGCCTACCTCATTAGCAATCATATTGCTGAATTTTGCATGAAGGAGGCCAGGAGAGTCTGTCACCGATGTGTACTTGAAGGAATGTGGCTGCTGACGATATTTACTCTGAGTTCACACACAAAGGAAAATGAGCAGAATAAGTAAATTGCCTTGTCAGATGAGGGATTTTTTCCAATTCCAGTGGTCTAGTACTGCTTCTTGTGCTTAAAACTCTAGTTTGTCTATAGATCCTCAGACTAATTTACCTTTTGCTATTCTGAGTTAGGTGCATTCAAGTCTCACAGAGAAAATGAAAAGTAAATAAGGAATAAGACGTAAAAGAAAAGTGCTGCCGTGCTGAATATACTGAAAACAGTAATGGGATTATTTCACCCCTTGGTGTCATTAACCCAGGGTAGTGGAATTACAGCAAAGGCAATCCAGTCCAGAGAGAGAAGGACCTGCACAAACCCACTGGATTTTTTTGTGAGGGAAAAAAAAGGTTCTGTTTTACCTGGCTGTGGCCCAGTGTCAGAACTGTGAACAAAACAACTGCAAGATCACTGCAAGCAGGCACCTGTTCCCCAGAAAACAACTCCTACTTTTCCTCATTTTACACCTATGTTAATATGGGCAAAGGATGCAAGATTTGAAACTAGGAGAGACTATATGAAGAGAACATGAGAGATGAAATAAAAGTCCAGTTACAGAGGGAGAAGAACAGCAGCACACAAAAGCAGCAGGTGAAAAACAGACTGACTGTAAAATAGGAATAGAGATGAAGACCCTGTAGTATTCTGGGCACTGCACAGTTCATTCTGATTTTGGAGAAATAGTAAAAGGTACTTATTTCAGATAGGCACAGCTTTATTTTTAGTTGAAAAAGCCCATTTAAATTCCTAAATAAATAACATAAAATAAATACCTCCTGGGTCTGAAACACGGGAGAAAAGATTTGCAAAATAAGTTAGCAAAGTTTGCAAAGCCTAAAACTCCATCAGGTTCCCCCATCTGCAGTTAGGACACGAGTGGAATGATCAAACGCAAGGGGAGGGAGCCTGGCATTATCCAGTGAGTCCCTTTGCCAGCCCAGTCTAATAGAAAGACATCTGGCAAACTCTTGTTCGTAGTGGAGAAATCAAAACCCTCTTTTGTTACCTCGCTGATGAGTTCAGAAGCTTTCTTCTTTCCTTCAATCTCCAGGGCCCCTGGGGTAATACATCCAACGCCTCGCATAAAGTTCATGTCAGACCGATACAAATTCTAAGGAAAACCAAGCAGAAGTAATTACAAGTTTGCATTTGAGATGCCCTATATTTATTCACCCAAAAATATGCAATGACTCCATTAAAATTAGTACCACAGAGAGTTTGTACACATTGCCCTAAGATCTTGTGTTTATGAATGTGTCTGTGTGAATACAGCCCTGACAGATCTACAGCACAGATGCAGGATTCTGAGGACTACTGAGCCTCATGAGCACCAAATGCTGCTTCAACTTCTGTCTTCCATTTGTAACCTTGAAAAAACCTTTTCTAGGTACATGAATTTTCTTCATATATAATACATAAATCACAGGTAGGTATTATTGATTTAGAAATATATGTAAAATAAGACCAGTTTATAAAAGCATAAGAAAATATGTTTTTCTTTCTCTTTTAAGTAAGAGAAACTGCAGACAAATTAGCCTTGATTTTTAACAATTCTGAATGGTCATAATATAAGCAAGCAACACTAAGGAAAAGTAGCACTGAACCATTGCATACACATCATTAAAATATTTTCCAGACCACCAAACCTAGCAGTGACTCCCTGTAAATATTAATTTTTCAAAAGTTACCAATAGGTTCCTGATAAATACGTTACAACAATATTATTTCATTTGATAATGAGAAGGATGAGGAGTAGGATGGATGGAAACTTGCCTCAGAATCTCTGATTATGTGCATTCCACCCAAATTAGGGAAACACAGCTGGCACCTGATGTTACACTTGTTTGGACACAGTCTGCCATCTATAAGTCTGTTGGCTGAAAGTTTTAAGGTGATATATTGTAGCATTTTGTGGCCAGGTATGTTTTTAAGATACAGCCCCTCCTAAGGTCTGCAGGGACAATGTGATCTATGAAAAGCCCTTTGCTCAAGGCTCTGCCAATAGATTTGTAAGGTGTTATTTAATTAATTTTACTCAAGATTACACGGGGAGTTAAGCTCATCCTTAGAATTTCAGTGGATGTGTCTTGAGTCTTACAAATCCAATCTTTCTTGTGGAAGTGCACATGAAATTTCACCTAGATCCAAACCAAGCTGTTAATACCAGTTGGTAAAGGGTTTGCATTTCTAGAAAGACCTTAAAATGGGTATTTTTACCAACTGTCCAATCATCCTCACTTGCAAACCCTTCTCTACTCAATCATCAAAGAATACTAAACTTTATCTCTTGGTGTAGTGTGATCCCTCACATTGTTCCACTGCCCAGTAAGACAGACATCTCATTCCTACACGTAATCAAGAGGGAACAGCCATTGCTCACCCCTCAGCTGCTGCTCCAACACATGCTGCCAGCTGTCACGAGTTGGAGCAGAACTGTTTTGCCCCAGAACCACTGGGGAAACAGCCCTGGGGCACTCTGCAGTTACCTCACTCTGCAGTCTGTGGGCGTTCTGGGCGCAGCGCAGCCTCACGTCGTCGCTCAGAGCCGTGTACTGGTGCAGCAGCTGCCTGTACTCCTGCTCACTCACCAGCGACTGGGCTCTCCTGGCATGCACCAACTGGATCATATCCAGAGGCAGGTGGAAGTGAGACTTCGTGTCCTCAAAACCTTGCTTATATTTCATCTATCAGATGAGAAGCAGATCACAGCAAAGTAATTAAAATTCAGGTTTTGATCAGAAGAGACGTTCGTCGTGTTTCTTCCGTTTTGCGGTATAAATTATTCTTTTTAAAACAAGTTCCCTAACTTGTATAGCCATACTGTGAAAGGTCAATAATTATAATTAGAATATGTGGCAGCCTATTCTTCATCAAAAAGTAGCCATCTATATTATATTAAATTAAACTGAGATTATCTATTTAGTTAGTTTTTTGTTAGAACTTGATACATTGAATCTATAAAATTAAGCAAACTGGCAAGAGAAGTCCTAAATTACTGCATTTTTAGAAAGAGCCACAAATAGAGGCAGCTACTGCCTGAGTAAAATATGCAAACAGCCTTATTGATATTAGAATTTGAAAAAACCCTCAGGTCAAAATATTTGTTGATTTGGCCAGTTTAGTTTCATAATTTTAGACTAATATTTAGTTCTGGGTTGGGTTTTTTTTCACTTCTTGTATCTGTCCAGGAGAAGAAAGGTGCAGAAATCTTCAAAGAACTTTTTTCACATGACATTTCCCAATCAGATTATGCAAATTTGAGATGTTCAGGCCGTTCATCAGGATAATGAACATCCAGAGTTATTGGTGGTCATCAAATGACTGAGAGTAACCTGACAGATGGATGAATTCTTCAGATGTGTTCTACTAGCTGTTTGCCTAAGCCCACCATCACTACAAGACCAGCACTTCTGAGGACCATGAATACACTGCCATATATTTCACTGCTTTCTGGATCAGGCCACAGTCTTCAAAATGCACTAAAGAGTTACAAT
Organism: Peucedramus taeniatus; assembly: GCA_013400575.1. Lineage (NCBI taxonomy): Eukaryota > Metazoa > Chordata > Aves > Passeriformes > Fringillidae > Peucedramus > Peucedramus taeniatus. The sequence goes on along the minus strand of WBNO01001362.1, from coordinate 112,170 downwards.
TCTTATAAGCAAACAACAAATTATGTGATTCTTAGCACATGCCAGACCAGGTGGGAACCGTTCCCCAACCAAAAAAATCCTACTTGAAATTCCATAAACTCATCCATCCTTTGGTCTTTCGGAAAAATGATAAATTGAAAATCAACACTGAATAACTGATTTCCTTTACTTCTGTACAAAGACCAGTGCTAATTTTCAGTTAGACCTGCCTCTGAGTGATGCTTTCACAGAGTAAAATATTCTGTGCTAGGCAGCAGTGGTATGAAGCAGAGGAGTGTGCTAGAACACAGGCTTCTTTTATTGTCCAATTAATGTTACTCTAAATAACATAGAAAAATGGCAAGAATATCACAATTGTATTAATATATCTGGAAAGTGGGACAGAAAGCCCTAAGTTTAAAGTAAGTGAGANAACAAATTATGTGATTCTTAGCACATAGAATATCACAACTATATTAATATATCTGGAAAGGGGGACAGAAAGCCCTAAGTTTAAGTGGGCAACTCCACAGCTAGTCCACAGCTAAGTGCATCTTCCTTGAGGAACTACTCCTAGTTAGGAAACCAGTTCAAGAATTCCCCCATCTTCTTCCTTGTACTTACATCACTCTGCAGAGATGTTGCACGGACTGAATGAGCAATATGAATGTCACCATCCAGGCCACACGAGCCAGCCATCTGCCCTTTCATTTTCTGAAATGCCTCCTTATATTTGTGCTAAAAAGGAAGCAGGAAGAGAAATGTGGATAGGAGTAAAGAGAAGTATTAGTCCAGCTGTTAAAACCTGAATAAAAGGGTTTTCATATTATAGTAAATTCTGACAATATTCAGTAGGATAATAAATCTGAATGAAGCTTTAGTGGTTTCTAGGAATACTTCACCCAGCTGCAATCCCTGTGACTGTGCAGTCACTGCAGCAAGTAAACTGCTCAGCTTTGCTTCCACAAACCTGCCTTTGCTTATTTACCAATAACACCTCACTGTGGCTGCACCTCCAAAAGCAACACTAACTAGTCCCAGGCCAGATGTCTCCCAGATGCAGAGCTGCCTGGACATGCTGTTTCCATTAAAAGTCACTCAGCAGGGCAGGTACAGTCTGGAGTGACTGATACAGGACAGTATCAGCAGTAGGTTCACGTACATCACTTATGATTTCACCCGAAGCCTTTGCTGCCTGGAAGGGGATGGCATCCAGTTTCAGCTGATAGCCACCATCTTTCATCCTTCTCCAGGACTCCTTGTAATGAGTCTGGGAAATATGGAAAAGAAATAAAGCAGAGTTGCTGTTTAGAGGGTTGACATCGCAGCATTATTGAGACCCTGGAAATGTTACCACATGAGTTTCATTCTATTCTAATGCAGAGGGCAAACACAAATGAAACTGTCAATGCACAACAGGAATTATAGCAAGATCTTGCTTAATCTTTCTAATGTAGGTGAAGTTGGATAAGAAGTTTGATTTCCCACATTACTTCAGAAATATTTAGACTACAGAATGATCATATACAGGAGAAAGGAAATAAATCTAGTATGATTTCCTGTTTAGGACAAACAGCAAAGCACTATCAACATTTCCATTTTCCTTTAAAATATTAAAGGTCAGGTTTATACCTCACTGATATTCATAGCATTTAATTTGGCCTGAAGGATTTCAGGAAGATCTGTCGTTGGTGTATACTGATGCTTTATACTCTCTCCATGCTCCTTGTACAGCCTCTGCAAACAGAGATGAATTTCAGTAGCAAGTACTCTCTGCATGTTCAATCATTAGTTCAAACAAAAACATTAACAATTAAGTTTATAGAAAGCAAACACTACAGAAAAGCAGCAGAGGCATTAATAAATACAGGTAATTGTATCAGTCAAAATGGATTCAAAAGGCATTGGGATCTGATACACTTATCAGCTAGAGTATGCTAGAGAGGAGCTCCTTGAAGTTTTGAGTGTGTAAATCAATGTATATGAAAATTCAGATATTTGAATATTAATTTGCCAAAACTTCTAACATATGTGAGTGGGGAGAAGAAAAATAAACAGTGGAGATTGAGGGTGTGCAGCAATGAGTAGCCTGCTAACACTTTGAAATTCTACAGAAATACAGGGAGTTGAAGATCCCCAAACACCTCTCCAAAGGTGTTCAGTTTTAGCAGACAAAAGGGATGGTTATTATGTGTGCAATTACTCCAAATTTATTTCCAGAGTTAGTTGCAAAGGGGTGCTCAATAACCAATGGGAAGAGATTGAAACACCTCAGAAGGTGATTTATCCCATCACAGAAGAGGTGTCTGTGTGTGCCACTCACATCAACCCTTGGAGGAAGAACACAGAGCTGGCCCAGGACCAGATAACTTTCAGATGTCTGCAGACAGGTAAGAGGAGTTCTTTGCAGTTAACTGGAACTGGAACTTCCCCTGCAATGGCTATGCAGAGTTCTCCTTTTCATATTATTTTTATTTGCTCGCCAAGTTTTCTTCTTCCATTGACACCATAACTTTCAGATGGGTACAGACAGACACATTTTCTTGGCCCCAGATTTGAGCCATATCTGACTTGCCTTTCCCAGGCTATTATTTCTGCAGGAGAGTTCGAGACCCTCTAAATTAGAATGGACCCCTCCATTTCACCTGTCTGACACTTTCTGAGCAGCTGGGCCCACTTGTATTGCAGCTCCACAAGAGGAAAATTAATGAGAATTCCATGTGTGAAGAAGTAGAGCACCAGACTGATTTTTACTGTGGCTCAGTGGAACAAAATTACTTATATTTATCCTGTCTGAGATGTAAGTCTTTTGGATCTTATTAATTAAACCAAAGGCACAGACACCAAAAGTATTACAATAGCATGTGTTTTACACAAAGTCTTTCATCTTCTCCTTCACTTTAAAAATATCTATTTTCAAAATAAAACATCCTCTCATGTTTGAAACTTGTCTTTTTTGAGTGACTTTTGCTTATTATTCACTTCTGTATTATCCCAGTTAAGTCTACAATATTTTTAAATCGCTCTTCTATTAAAAATAAACATGTTTAAACACCAAACAGCCTCAATTCTTCCCTTTAAGGTTTCCCCTCCTGGATTTCTCTCTCAGCAGGATGACAGCTTGAAATAATTTATTTTTCCTTCCTTGTCATGCTGCCTTATATTTTGTTTCCAAAGAATATGCAGAAACTGAAATCTGAAAGATATGTTTGAAAGGGGAAAGATCCCCAAACATGTTCTTCCTTAATGAATATCAAAAGGCCAAAATTCTTTAGAGGCCAAAGGTCAGGATTACTCCTAAATTTCACTTCTGAAAATAAATGAGACAGAAAGTGCTTTCTGTATGAAAATCCCATTCACTTCTGTGAGATCTCTTCCCAGTCCAAGTTAGGAACATGCTCTTTGTGGGATGCACCACACCAGAATACAGAAGTTTCATGGTTCCAAAGGATAATCTCAGAGAAAGAAAGAAAGAGAGAGAAAGCCAGTGCTTCAATCAGGTCGTTCAAAGAGGATACCACTCTTATAATCATAATGTATATACATTATAACTTACATCCACAGCCTGGTTATAACTAATTCTAGCCTGGATCATCTCAGGAGTGTCTTTAATACTGGTAAACTTCAAAGCATATGGATGCTGACGGTACTTCTTCTGTTGAGCAGAAAAAGATCAAAGCTGTGAATTTTGTGCTGCTCTTTCATGCTATTTGAAAGAGAAAAATCATAGGTTGCTGGAGATTAGAGTGAATTTGTGAACATAATTATTATTCCTCTTTCCTCATCTTTATGTCCTAGGTACTTTCAGATTAATATTTGTTTCAATTCAACAATAACCTTTTGCCAATTAATATTAATCTTTAAATATAAGAAAAATATTTCAAAATCAGGTTCTGCTTACCTAAATACTCCAGAACTCTGGATTTTAAAATCTTTTCTACACTACTTCAAATAGAGTATGACTGGTTGTATTTTTAATTTACAGTTCCTTTAAGCAAGACAATTGTAGTGTGTTAATAATGGCAACTATTTGACTTATTGTTTAGGGGTTTAGGTTATCTCCTTAAACCTGCAGAAAATCTGTCCAGTCTTTGACATAGTACCAAATTGTTATGGCATATCTTCTAGATAATGATATTAATTTTGCTTGCTGTTAAGGACTCATAGTAGCTTCTGAGAGCTTCTTGGTCTTGTTATATGTACATAATTAAGGTGTAGGCAGTTCAGTGGAAAAATGACAGTTTTTCCATTTGGCCAGGTCACTAAAAGCTTCCCTTCCTGCAGGAGCTGTCTTAAATCCATCAATATCTTTATCACTTCTCCAAATAGTACATACTAAATTTTCCAAATGCCTGAGATAAACTCATGGCTTGTCATTTTCCTTTAAACTAATCTGAGACCCACAGAAGTTTATTTGAAGCAACATCTTGACCATTCAAAGACTAAAAATACTAATGTAAAACACATAAGCTCTTTAAAGTATTATAAACTTATAAGTAATGCTTTGGTTTCCAAAAGTAATATCTTAAAACTGAGCAATCTTAATGAGTTTAACAGGGAACAAAAGTGATTTATGCCTTGTCTTAATCAGATTTGGAGACAAAGCAGAGTTGACCAGAACATCTCTGCATAAAATTGCTAGAGATTATATTCTGGCAATTGTTTTATAGCAGTATTAGAAGGGCCAGTCCCTATATGAAAGAAAGGACAAGGCTCTTAGCAACCTAACATTACTTAGTACTCACAAAAAGGTTGAGATTAACAACCTAGGGGGTCAAATTTCTACTCAGCAGTTTTCACTACTGAAACACCCAAATGGAATACCTATACAGACTCACAGTTACTATTCCAGCTGGCATTACTGTAACAGCTTCTATAAAGCTACCTTGCTTGACACTAGCTGAGGATCTCATCTACTGTGTCTAAAAATTCATCCTTCTTCACAATGGATGATTACATGGGAAAAAAATAGTGTTAGCAATCAGTCAGTTGTGAAAGGATGACTGTATTTTTCTGAGACACTGCAGACTGAATGGACACATGATTCCTGCATCAAAGTTATTGAGAAATCACAGGACTCAAAACAGCAACAGATTTGGCCAGCAGGACTACCTCTGAAATAACAGAAACAGAATACTATGAACTTTCTAACCATTTCCACCAGAATTTCATTTGAAGGCCTCATGGGACAGGCACAAAGTATTCTAGAGTCTGACTTCTACTGTAAGTGATATTGGTTATAAGGAGAAATAAGGATGAAAACTACTTGGGCTGATAGATAGCTACAGACATCCATATGAATTTCAATAGCTAGCATGAATATATGAGAAAAAGGAGCAAGAAGGAAACGTGTATCTGTTACAAAAGAAGGTTCTGGGTCCAATGGCTCCATCTTTTCATCATCTCTCCTATTTTGGTTCATTAAAAAGGTAGGCTAGTGGGTAGCAATTGAGCACTGTTTGATTGCCATTATTATTCATAATATCATTTGTCACCTACTTTGTTTTTGCAAAGGCTATATGGACTCCTACTGGTATGTGTTTGGTATCTGGTTTCCCTCTAATTACCAGTCCTATCCCTGGTTTTGAGGGCTTTCATGTGGTATGCCTTTTTCTTTCCCCTTTGAGTGGAAATTATTTTAATTTTATACAGACATTTTGCACGCATTATGCAGCAAATTCTGTTACATGCTGTCATGAAATCTCACCTCACTAATGAGTTCTCCTGCCTTCTTAGCCTGTTCCACATTTAATGACCCAGTGGCTATCCATCCAGTTCCTTTCATCCAGTTCAAATCTGCTCTGTATCGGTTCTGACAAAGAAAAGAAAATGTCCTATTGTTGGTGTTCATACACTTAAAATGCCATTAAAAGATTCAGACATCTCTGCAACAACAATGAAGTCAAATTAGTGCCTGCTTTTGTTTTATTCACTATTGCATAGTTGCAAAGGAAAGCAGAAAAATACAGAATGAAACAGAAGTGTAAGGATTCACCAGCACTTGTGCAATATGCCTTGCAAGGTAATTTTAAAAAGTGGTCTACACCTTAACTGTTGTTTGTAATTTTTACTCTAACTTCAGTTTTATTGCATATGGAGCACGCTTTAAAAGACCATCCATGACTCGTAATAAAAAGAAAATGACACTCAGCATTTCCCAAAGCATACCCTTTTGTTTTACTGGAGAGAAAGCACTTTGGTTTGTCTGCTTTTCCATGTGCCTTTAAGGAAGAAGAGTACAGGAGCACTTCTCCCTTTCCTCACAAAATCTCTCCTACCAACAGTATTGCATTTCAAATGCTTGGCTGTAAGTCAGGTTTCTCAAAGATGTCACAAAGGTTTCAGCAGCCATACCTCAACAAGGCCTGTACACATTTCTATCTCAGTCTCCTTGAAAAGTTCTGACTTACAGCCTCAGAATGGAAAGCTTAACTGTTTACAGTATCAGACAGCTCATCTGATGGTTACATGTGACCTCCATATGGAATTTTATCACCAATTTTATCACCATACATTATTTAACCTCCCTGCACATTAGGAAACAAAAATAAATGCATATCATATAGGAATCCTAGTGTTTTATTAGCATTTGAAGTAGGCTTTGAAGAAGCCATGCTCATAAATGGAGTTATAACCCTCCTCAGAAACACTGCACAACTTAAATATACCTCTTGAGGAAATAAGTGGTTAATATTTACTGTTAATATTCACTATTTAATAGCTGAAAAATTAGGTGCATAAAGATGTCATGGCTTTGCAAGCATACATGTCTGAAGAAAATCAGCCCTGAGTTGGGCTGAGAGTGGGCAGGATGAGAGGGTGTTGAAATGGGTGAAGCTCTGGACTTACATCACTTTGCAATCCGTAGGCCCACTTGGCCCATGCCACCTTCCTGTCAGTAGGCAGGGCTGTGTACTGATGGAGAGAGGTCTTGTATCCTATGTCTGTGGCCAGGTTCTGAGCCTTTTTGGCATGAACAAGGTTAACCATATCCATGGGGATCTGGAACTGACTCTTTGTGCCCTCAAAGGCCTTCTTGTACTCCAGATCACTCTGCAGCTTTGACATCTGCAGGGAATGAGCCATCTGCGAATCTTCCTCCACAGCTTTTACTCCAATGAGCTTACCCTTCATCTTCTCATAACCTTCCTTATATTTAACCTGTAAAGAGGAAAACAGACCAAGAGTAAATGATTTAAGCTGCCAAACTGACAGCTCTACTGGGAGTAAAGCAATGGTCTGTCAGTGGTGTGGCATGCTGGGTCCTCAACAAAAGCAAGTAAGAAAATCATTTGCAAAATCAATCAATCAATCATTTGCCTTAGAAATTAGTGTTTATAAAGAATAAGCCCTTTCTTGATAATATGTTCACAAAAACCTGTAAGAAATATTTTCTTTTTGGTTCTCTCTAGGAAAAAACATTCTTCAGGCATGGAGGTCAGAAGGTTCTTTCAGGAATTTTCTGGCCAGGCAGAGATATATTAAGTTATGATGTTTCACAAGAGATTTCCACTTCATTTTGAGTTCTAAAATTCACCCTCAGGTCAAAATGAGAATAGGAAAACACAGTCAGCATGTGGGGAAATCTCTGAATTGCTCAGAGCAAACCTTCTGACTAATTACAGAATGCCAATCACCCAGACAACTCCTCCATCGCTCCTTAGCATGAATCGAGTGAGGGTGGCTCAGGGCACTGAGACATATGTGACACATCCCCAACACTAGCAGCAACCTGGACTGTCAGCTGTCCTAAGAAAAAGGAGGCTGATGGAGACCATACTCACATCACTTGCCAGATCCCTCTTTGCCTTAGCTGTCAAGAATGACAAAGCATCCAAACGAAGCACAAATCCTTTTTCCTTCTGCTTCTCCCAGCTACTCCTGTAGAGTTTCTAAAGAGATGACAACAGCACAGTTTCTTTATTACTATCAATCCATTCTGTTTGTTCTATAGTCACAGTGAAAGCTCTCCAGTAATGAGTCCCTCCTGCACTCCATGCCCAGAAACCATATGGCTACAGATCAGATCCTGGTGTCTTCCCTTACATCCTGTAACTGTGGTTACTGCAACCCCAATATCTCACTGGTTCCAGTGCAAATGTCAGTGTGCCACTCACCTGGAAGCATGGGAAAAATGCACAGCTTCAAACTCTAGAAGTGGCAAGTCTTCAGAACAGTAGATATGACTACTATTTTTTAGGAGCATGGAATTAAATTTCACATTTTTATATCTAAAACATGAGGGCCTTCTCTGAGAAAGAATATGACTTTTACCTACAGAACAATTATTTCACAGCAGCTGTAACTATTCACAGGAGTGAGGGAATCACACAGTACCTCACTGATATTGGCAGCATTTGCTTTGGCCAGCATGAAGACAGGGTCATCTTTGCTGATGGTGTACTGCTGAAGAAACTGCTCTTTCCCTGACCTGTAGGCAACCTGTCCACAGGAAGGAAAGCAGGGTCAACAAGAAGTACTCCACATTTAATGCTGAAGGAATACTGGTTAAAACACCCCAAATATTCAAGGATTTGTAAGGGCTAACTTATTTGGGAAAGTTATTCTTTAACATCTTGAACTTTTGTGTTAAATGTGGAGTTAAAAACTGACCTACAGAGTCAGGTTGACCAAACTACTCATGATTAAATATCAAAGAAGCTGTGAAACAGCACATATATCAGAATACTTTAATTTTATTTTCCAAAGTTAGATACTTATCTAGCTATAAAGCTGCCAGCAATTCATACTCTATACAAAATGCATGCAAGAACATATTTCACCCAGTGTTAAACTGCAGCTACTTCTTGGGTAGAATGAAAGTCTTTAATAGGACATAGAAACAGAGAATTCTAGGCATGAAATGAAGAACACTAGCAATTGAATCTGCAGAGAACATTTGTGACCTAAATGTAATTGCTGACACAATACTCCAGTGAGGACTAACATTACAACTTTGAATGAAAACATCAAGGACCTTTTATGATCTGAGTAGAAGTCACCCCCATTTTATATCCCAGGGCTACAACAACAGAAAAATGAACTGCTCTGTTTTGGCCCATGAAGTTCTTGGAGGAACTGTTGAAAAACAATGAAAATATGCCCCTTTCACAAAGTGCTACATTTCTTACATGCCACAGAAAAAGAAGTCCCTACTATAAAGCTCTGAATCTGTGGTTACTCTTCTGATTTCAGCACACACAGAAAGGCAGCTTGTCCAGCACACAAGAGATAAGCACTCAAGAGATTCCTAAGGGTGCTCAATTTTTGTTGCTGTTGTTCTAATTCAAAGACTTCAAGGAGAGAATTAATCAAATAAGCAAATAAAACCCCTTAAAATGTATCTGAAGAAACTTTATATATTGAAAGGCTTCATGACTGGGGGCTCTGTTACCATCACAGTGGTGTACATATGTCAGGAGTGACCACATTATGCCTAAGCTGCTTGCAAAGAGACAAATTCAGTCAAGGACTCACATCACTTTGAAGTTCCTGGCTTTTCTTGGCGTGCTTGATCTGAGAACTGTCAGCCACACTGGTGAACTTCAGAGCATCAGCCTTCTGCCTGTATTTTTTCTACAGCAAATTAAAGCAAGTTACACAAAATTTTCTACAGTACTTGCCCTCCCGTAAAAATGTATCACTTTTAAAAGATACATGAGTGATAGAGCCAGAAGTACCCTGTAAATTCCCAAGACAGTTTTAGCACAGGTATCAACAAGATAAGCATCCAAGTCTGGTATTTTGAGGTGAGGAGGGCAGTGCACAAGTGTGTGCCAAATGCACTGCTGCTGGCACTGCAGGCATGGATATCTTGGGTGCCAGATGTGCTGTGTTCATATCTTACAGGACCTAGGTTGCACACCAAGCAGTGAGTGGTGCTCACAACCTGGGTATGACTCAAATCAGGACTCAAGAGAGCTGATAAGCCACACAGTCAGTGTTACTATCTCATTTCCTTACAAGAGACTTCTCAAGCACATGCATGGTGGTTCAAATCACTGAACATATGTTACTGAGATATTTTTAAATTATTAAGATGACAATTAAATTAGAGCAAGCAATTTCAGAGTCCTGAAAGTAACTTGAGTTCAAATCCTTCCCCGTCCTCTCAAAATCTTCCTCTTTTCAAAGCAGAGCTAGGCACAGATAATGCAGTCAAGCCTTTCAGGAATGAAGAGCTATGAGAGGCCTCCACAAGGCTAAAGTCTCAGATATGGGAAAAAATATTGTTCTTTATTCATCCTCTGGTGGCAGTACTTATATAAAATCAATTTGAATGGACAAATCTGCATAGAGACTAATATTCTTAGTTTGGTACATAAGACTGTCCATAGTTTCATTCAATTTTACATTTTGTTTTACATCTGAAACACACTGAAGTGAATGGAAAACTTGAATTGACTTCATAAGGCTTTAGAACAGGCTTGTTTTCAATTAATGTCTTTGCCTCAACCTTTTGCACCACTTATTTGAGAGCAAGCTAAGCATCCTTTCTTTCTTTGAGATAGTACAAGGAAATGCAGGACTCTGTTTCAAGACCACAGTGTGACAGGGGAGACCAAGCAAACTCTTCTTGTATACTTTAAGTGAATTCTCATTCTACCAGTTCAGTCATGAAGTGGGGCATTCCACCTAGAAAGGTTGCAAATGCATTTTTTTTTCATTGTCTGGCATTTCAGGAGAGAAATTCTTCTGTTTGAACTGATGGGTGAACAGATCAGTTTACACTGTGTCTCTGCTAGGGGAACACAAAATAGAAGTTAAAAAAGCATGCAGCACTTCAAAGAGGTGCTCATCGCTTTCTTTTAGAAACCTGGAAGGGAGGGCGGCAGATTAAAAACAGCATGTTTTGTCACATTGCATGGAACACAATGTAGTGACATCCTGCAAAGAAGTGACAAAACGCCAGGCTCTGTATGGCAATAGAGATCTCTGAAATAATATCCACCAGTCCCCAGTTCAGGTGACTGGCAGCCATCTCGTGGCCTTGCAGTGCTGGAATGGAAAGGCAGATCGTTATGGATTAAATATTTGTGGAAGTGATTATTACTACAGCACGCCCCAGAAGCAGATGTCAGTAGCAAGACACCAGATCTGAGGTAGCTCCTCTTCTTTTGTTTCTAAGATGTATTTTTTCCCCTTGTAGGAGTAGTGAGAGGATGTCAGAGACCCAAGGTGTCAGAGAGTGTGATCGCCAGTAACTAACTGGCTTCTGTTCCTCCTTCCAGAACTAAGTGGGATTTTATCCCTCCTGTCAAACTTCTCCTAATTTATTCTTCTCTCTGTTCTCTAGTTTTCCCAGCACTAGTCAGACTACTCAACCATAGCTAAGAAGCTGAGGAAGTTTACTTCCATAAGGTTAAGGACAGTGCAAAGACATGAGTTAATAAAGCAATAGCAATGAAAAGCAGGAAAAGCTGAAGTTGCCAGTTAAGTCACAGCCTCTACTTGCCAAGGAGCAAGGAAATTTTCAGCTAACAAATCTGCTCCTTAAAGCCTCTTTGTACTTCATGCAGCACATGAAACCCAGTGGAAATTCAATGCTGGTCTGCAAAACGGACAGGAGAATGAAAAGAGGTGGAAGCACAAATACAGGGATTTCCACCTCACAGATTATTCTGATAATTATATAAAGGGGAAACATAATTTTAAACTCCAACCCAGAATCTTCTAAACTATAGAATAACTAAATAATGCTCATCAGTTTTCCCATTCCTCAGAAATTCCTTGTCAGGAATCCCTTACCTATTCCACACAATGTAATGGAATAAATGTGCATTAATCTCTGAACAAACAACAGACAGAATCCTGAGAAGTTTGCTTACCTCACTGACTAAATCTCCTGCCTTTTTGGCTTGCTGTATATTAAGACTTCCTTCTGTGATGCATCCAGCTCCTTTCATCCATGTCAGGTCTGCCCTATATTGGAGCTGCAGAGGAAAATTACATTTATTGGCACAGGGAACACGAGCATAATGTTTGTAAGTGAACACGTGCACCCATTCCAGTTTCAAAGCCATTGCCAAGACATTTTAAAAAGCCATAGTACAATCAGACAGTGTTCACATGAAACAAGAATTAACATCAAATGGAAAAAGTTATAATCTCTTGTACTGTTTATAACAGCTAATGGTCTTACATCACTCTGGAGATCATAGGCCTTCTTTGCCCACTTGGTTTTCATATCTTCTGGAAGCACTGTGTACTCATGGAGTCTTGTTCTATAATCCAAGTCACTGGCAAGTGCCTGAGCCTTCCTGGCATGCCTCAGGTTTATCATATCCATGGGCAGATGGAAATGGGCCTTGCTCTCCTCAAAACCTTTCTTGTAGGCAATCTAGAAATAGGAATGAAAATAGATTGTCTGTATCAGATATTACAAAGCTGTCTAAAGTCACCCCTCTTGTTTGGGTCCTTATGCAGATTAGGCAAAAAAACCCCAAACACTGTAGAAATCAGGTCCTAGAAGCGACAAAACAGATGCCAGGGTAAATTTTCTAAATTCTAGAGACATTTTCTCTATTATAGTAAATCTTGCTTTTAAACATACCCTTACAGACTTGAAAGTTCTGTGTAGAAGTGTTTATATTGAGGTCTTAATGTGATGATATTGTATTCACATTGAGGTTTTAACAGGATGTTATTTTCCTGCCCCAAAATAAGGACACCATTGCCCAATATCCCCTGCTGTGCAATCATTGCAGATTGACAGATGGTGAAGCAAACCAGTTTTGTTAAATGCTTTCAAGAATTTCTTACAGTGAGAGCAGTAACAGTGGTAGATCACACCGTGTTGCTGAAATTTTCCTAATTATGAAAAACAGCTTTTGAGTAAGAGAAATAACTTACCTCACTACTCATCTTGGCCACCTTCAGAGAGTGCAAGAGTCTTGAATCCTTGGTTTCAGTTGCTTTTCCTTTTGTTTTTTCATATTCTTCTTTGTATTTAATCTGTAAAAAAAAAAAAACAGCATAAATTTAAGAATACTTCCAATTCCCATGAAACAAGCAATATATTTTTCACTGGTGATTTGGATGGTCAAAATTTAGAAGAGCTTAGTCTGATTCTCTCATTGTCACTTCAAATTTCCCAGATTTTCTCTGAAATTGCAGAGATGCAAGGTCAGTCTCATTTATGAGGTCCTTAACCTCATTCCTTAAGGCTCAGCTCTCTGAGGTGAACATGCTTATAAACTTTAATTCTTCTGATTAGCTAAATTATCTGGCTCTTAGAGGCAAAAATAAGAAATCAATCCAAGCAAGGAATTCAAGACTTGATTTTTTTAATGAGGTGGGATTTTAGAATCCCCACCACTGCTGAACACTTTCCAGCTGCAGAAAAACTGTCTCCCTTTTCTGCCTTTCCATGAATTAAATATCTTGATATGAATTGTTTAGAAAGATTTTGTTTGGCCTTTTTTTTTATATACATGTGTTTATGTTAAGGAAGCAGACTAAAGAAATATGCATTCTCTTTGTAGTAGATGATAATACTATTTTTCAGGCTATAAACATTTCAAAACACTGAATTTCACTACTGGTTTATTATGTAAATTTTGCTTCAGTCTGTACACATGATTTTTAAAAAATAATTTTTGGAGAGTGAAATTTCATAGCAGAATCTGAGAAGGTTTCCAACTGTTCATTTGCCATTGAGAAAGATGGACAGCCAAATGCAGGAATTAAAAATCCAGATGAAGTGAGCTATGCTTTATTTCCCTGTGCTATAGCTCCTTATATAAGAATAATTCCCAGGTAACTAAATGTAACATACATCACTGGCAAGATCCCTTGAAGCTTTGGCAGCAAGTAAAGGCAGAGAATCAAGTTTCATTTCAAAGCCCTGGCCCTTGCTCTTCTCCCAGCTTTCTTTGTACTTCACCTGAGAAAGGAAAGACAGCAACATGTCACTAACACAGAAACACACAAGATTTTCAAATAAATGTGGAAATGACTCAGAGAAAAGCAGAAGCATAAATATGCTCAGTCCACAAACTGGGACCTTCTTAAGTCACGGTTCATTGTCATTTTGAGCTAATTAATTGTCTAAGATTGAGTAAAAATTTTATTCTTGGAGTTCACAGGCACTTAATATCCCAGAACATCCAGCAACAATTCCCAATTTCAGGCAGATATGGAGGAGGGAGGGTTTTTCAAAATTGCCTCTGGTTATGTCTGCCTATGAAAATAGTACAGATCTATAGGAGCTGATCTATAGGCAGAACAGCTAGTGCTAAGAACCAGACACTAGTTCTTAATGAAGAAAATCATTTCAGGATTTTTCTTTCCCACCCTCAGACCATACCCAGTCAAGTCCCAGTGACTGAATTGGAAGCTGCAGTTCTTTACATGAGCATTCAAAAGGAATCCAGCTGCTGTGCTCTGAGCCCACCCCACAGGGTGAAGCAGAGGCCAGAGCAGCATCCCTCATGGTCAGACTGTCTTCAAAAGCACACTCATGAGCCACACTGTCTCACAAGCACCAATGAAATGCATGAAAATCACACACTTAACTTCTGAAAGTTGGTGGAACTTTAAGTAATAGTTTTTAAAGCTCTTTTTCAAGATTCGACTTGAAATTCCATTAAAGCAAGATCAAGTATGCCTTCATCCATACTATGCATGCACCTAATGAAGGTAGAAGGTTTTCAGGAAGCCCCAGTTTCTGGATTTGGCTTTTTGTATGTTTATATTTATCCTGCTCTTTATCAAGCCCAGCAGTGGGCTTGATCCAAGTTGGCTGAAGTCACTGTTTCTTTCCATTGACTTCAGTGGACTTTGAATCACTAGAACTATGCAAATGTTGGCTCTTCATACTAATTTCACCTCAGAAGCAGTTAGCTTTGTGGAATGAATAATGATTTACTGATTTAAAGAAATTCAGATCATCTGAAAATACCTTGGAAAAAAAAGTCTAGAGGTTTCACTGTCCTTGAAATTGAATCTCTGTCTATTCTGGGCACCATATTTCATCTTGTTTAGTACAAAGCCAAATGATAAATGCTAAATGCTTCCAGAAAGAGTGTCATCATCTTTATATTAATTTCAGTCTATTAACAGCATCATGAATGCCAGTATTTCCCCAAGGCTTGACTTACCTCACTGTATAATTCAGCATTGGCTTTTGCTTTCACTAACAGTGGTACATCCTGAGGTAGAGTGTAATTTGATTTTGTCTTCTCATACTGGGCTCGGTAGTTCACCTGCATATGTTGAAAAGGTCAGCAAGAAACTCAGTTTTTTAACTTAATAAAAATATAACCATTAGACTGAGAGATTTCTGTTAAATTTCATGTTATTGGTGCCATAAATTATAAATACACTCATAGGAATTAGTGATGCAAATATGAAGGCAATAAGGCTAACATTTATTTAAGCAGTAGGAAATAAAAAATCATTCTATAAATAAAAGAGCTGCTGATTATCTTTAAGTACAAAAGATATAATTAAAAAACTTGCCTTAATAAATACACAGAAAATAATTTCTTAAAAAAGCAAACTGATACAAATCTTAAAAGTGGAGACAAATATTAGATCTACTGGTAAGCTTGCCACATTTTTGAAAGTGATTTCATTCAATATGCATTCTTGGTTTGGCTATGAATCTGCTGAAGAACTGTCAAGAATAAAACACATAAGGCTACAAATGCTATGAAATTAAAATATCTCATCATTTTAATAAACAACAGTGGCTAATGAAGGGAGAACTTACATCACTGAGCTGCTGTGCATTTATTTTGGCTTGAGCAATTTGTGGAGTACTGGCCACAGAGCTGTACTTCAGCTTGTCTATGCTCTGCCTGTAGTTTACCTAATTTAAAATAAAATTTAAAAAAAATCAATAAAGGAAGAAATGGTCAGACAGGAAAATGAGAGACTGAATAGATGAAGTTTTGATAACTAATACTCTGGATAAAATATTGCTTAAACCATGATAAATAAAGCTGAGGAAAAATGCCAAGATCTCTTGGATAAGAGCTGAGTTGATGCTCTGAAAGTTTCCCTCTCTGAGGCCACAGTTTTTATCCCACTCTGAAAATTGCTTCATTTATTACCCCTTCCTGTCAAACCCAAAAAATTCTTACAAAGATGCAGCACCAGCTGCAAATAATTGCTATAAAATCCCCCAAATCATTGCTATAAAACTCACATTCTTAACCACCACTTTATCCATTTTTATCTTTATCAGACAAGAATTACTGTAACTGTCTGTGAAGTGATCTGTCCAGTGTACAACTGGGTAGAGCAAATGAAGTCTCTTATACTTGGTCTTTACTGAGTTTTAATGTAATCAATTAACCACAGAATTTTCCTGTGTGGTCAGAGTTTTGTGTGGATGTTGAGAAAAGAAAAATACATACTTATAGTACAAAAAAGTCATTTTAATGTCAGCCATCAAGAGGACTGGAGCCCACTAAATTATTAACACATTAATATGTAGCAACAACAATAAGTAATAAAAAAATATGTTAAAGCCCCAAATTATTCATGATTTAAAAAATCCTGTGATGCTTCCTTTCAAACCTGTTGCTGCAAAAGAACTCATTGCTATAATACAAAGCACAATTATTATTCTCAGTAGGCCCTCATTAATATTCACTGCAGTTAATCACCACTTTGCAAACATTGCAAATCACATTGTTTAAAACTAGTTTCTTAAGAACACTTCTTTCCAGTAAAGTGGAGCATATTTCTAGAGACTTTGAGTTACTGAGACTATTTCAATGCAAACCTTCTTATCTCCTGTATCCTCACATAAATTTCCTCATTCTGCCAGAATGATAAAAAACTAGGAAAAAAGGCCTGAATTGTCTCACAGGTCCTAAGTGATTAAGGTACTTAAAACAATGCATTTGCTTCCTCAGAGACAGAGACAATTTTAATTCCATGGAAAGGGAACATTTCTTTTTAACTGAAACTGTTTATTTATTGCTACTTGTGGTTGCTTAGTGTATGGGAGAGGTGTATTCCTAAGAGAGTTCAGAGAGAGCAAGCATGTTGGTTATTTGGGAGCACACAAGTCCTGGGACTAATTCAAAATCCTAGATGAGGACTGGTGCCACTGAGTCTCTGTGGCCAGTGGAATTATGTGTTTCAAACCCTGATGCTGACTGTCAATTGTAGAGCCACTGGAATTGCTGAAATGTTTTTTACATTTCTGGACATGAATTTATGCTTACCTTGAGCTCTTTAAGAACACAGCTCTCTCACACAGGAAGCAACCAAACACTGAATTTTACTGTTTTCAGCTTTTACAAAGGCAAAGCTGAAATTACTGCTGTGGAGGCAATAGTTCATCTTAGAGTTGAAGTATAGCCAAAACTTCCTCAAAAACATAAGAGTTCCCAATTCTAGCTCTTCATGCTACCATCCTTGCCTTGGAAGAGGTGTTTAGGGCCAGATAAATCTCACTTAATGTTAATGACCTCTCTAAGGCATAATGCTCCTGTATTTTTGCAATTTCAGTGCAAAGACAGGGTGTATATACTTTAGGAAGTCAGAAATGCCCTGAAGAGCTGCTGCTCTCTTTGTGTTGATTTTCTAAGCAATGTCTGGTGACTGTGCTCCTGACTAAGGCACAGGGGGAGTTGGCAATGGTAGAGGAGATCAGTCAAGCTTTTAATGCTTGTGAGAAGTGAAAATATCATATTGTCCCTTCCCACAGGTGAGGGGCACAGGGGGCTCCCCTCTCATGGGCCACAGGCTGGAGGAAGGTTGTGGGACCAACCCACTCCCCTCCAAAGGGGAACACCAATCCCAGGGAGCTCACAGAGGATCCACACAGGCTGTTTCAGTCTCCCTGTCCTTCCAGTCCTTCCAGTGCTTGATGCTGCTGCTGAGATTTTGCAGCACAGAGCTGGGTTAGGGCAGAAGTCACTGATTTCACTTCACTGCAATCTGTGCTGATCTGAAGCCACCAACAGGACATGGCAGCACTTTCTACTGCTCTGAGACCTCTTGACACTGCACTTTTTTACTTTAACTTTGTTAGCAGTGGCTGTTTGCTCCTGTCATTAAATCATCATTTGACACATGCAATCTATCCCAATCCCTCCTACAGAAAGATGATGAGCTCTGCAAGTCATAGGGGAAAAAAACCAAAACCCAAAACATGAAATTATTTACATCTTTCAAAGGGACCAACTTTCTTGTTGTCTGGTATGAAGGAGTGAGAGTAGCTGGGTAATTGTAGTCAACACCATCATGTTTGTAATCAGACTTATAGGCTATCTGAAACACAAGGAGAACAAAAAAAAAATCATTCTTTTTTTTTCAGCTGTCATTTGTTTGAATAATTATCAGTCAAGAGGAAAGGAGAAACAATAATATTAATATTAAATGCAAGAAACAAAGTAAGTTCAATGTCATGAGTGACAAAGAAAATGAAATTATTTGCATAGTTTAGCCACTAATTGATTCTTTTTCAGCTTCTCAATTAATCCAATGCCAACAGTGGGAGCATTAACTTAACTTCCACCTATGACACATCTCTTTTATCTTTCTGCTTAGTTCTCAAGCTTCTTACAGATTTGTAAATAATGTACTCGAAGGAATGGTATGTAATGAAATAGCTTCTTGACTAACCCAGTAAATTAAATTGGAATCCAGAAATCTTCATTAAAGACTGTTTTTTCCAGCAAAGGTCTGACCCTGGGGGTGGTGGCAAACAACCTTCAGCATCCTACTGATGTCAAAGAAAACTGAAGGATCTCAGTATGTTGCCAGATCACTGAAATTTCTTATTTTAACTTCTTCCACACAGTGAGCCATAAAACAGTACAAAAGGGTTTCCAGAATTTCCCCTCTTTTCAACATATCTATCCATCAGATCCCCAGTACAGCATGATCTAAAGTTTTCTATCAACTTAATTCTGGAAAAACTGAAAGACAAGGAGGCAACAAGCATAAAAGTGTGATAAAAGGGACTCACATTGCTTGCCAAGCTGCCAACTTTCATGGCATGGAGCATCCTCTTGTCCATGCCAATACCCACATAGTGACCTTTCATTTCATTCTGGTAGGTTTCTTTGTATTTGAGCTGTACCAAAAAGAAAAGATAAAAATACTCTGAGAAAATATATTCAGCTTTTCTAGTGAAGAGTTTCAGCTTTTAAGAGTTTTCATATTTTACAGAAGGGAGAAAAATTGTTACAACTCTGGTCTACAAGTGTTGCTCCAATACAGGAACTCATTAGTCCACAACAGCCTTGGTATTTTGAGAAATAAAAGCTAAAACCCTCAGTGAGTTTCTTTTACTACAAGATATCATTTACTTGCTCTTCATATCACCTAAATGCCACATGAAGAAGATACCTCTGCATTTCATCAGAAATAAATACTAGAACAAAGTCCCAGGGAGACAATATTTGTACATTAAGAAATGAACAAAATTGGGTTGTTTTGGTGCATCTTTCACCAAGCCCAGAGTGGGGGATTTGACAAGATAAATTGATCATTCAACCACCTCAACTGTATGGCAAAATATTTACTCCTCTGGGATTTCAGAGAATGGTAAGAGGCAGTATGAAACAAAATTGTGTTTCATGAGAAACAAGAGGTTTAACTATTAACACTGATTATTTTCACACAGTAATTATGTTCCTCCATGAACTCTGGTGAAGCCTCTTCTGCCTACCTGTCTAGTCAGGGAATGGACATGGACAATGAAATAAGTAATAATTGTGACAGACAAGAGTAACAACTGACTGCTACTTCTCTAGATCAGCAGTACATAAGTAACCTCTCTTCCAAATACCATAATAGTTCTTTTCATAATCCTAAATGAAATGAGCCCTAGCTATACATCAGGACACACTAGGATAAGTGTTGTACAAAACTAGGCTAAAATCAGTTGTAATCACATTTCCAGCACACATTTATATGAAACACACACTCACAGATGACCTGTGATTCCAGCAGCCAGGGCAAGCAAGCCACACATGAGGTACTGAAAACTTACATCACTGGTGAATTTTGAGATCTTGCTCATATTCTTGAATTGTGGAGTGTCACAGTAGTTCATGCTGTAGCCTTTGTTGTTTCCAAGATCCTTCTTGTACTCCACCTTAGTGACAAAAATGCACAATGGGAAGCTATGGTAAAACCTTAATCTCCTCTACCAAGTTCCTTCACACACTTTTTATTAGGCAGACCCACTGTTCAGAGATTTTGATACATGGTATTCATCAGATGGCATATGATGAAAATTAATATGAAGAGACTATTCATATACTCAGTTCTCATTTTATAGGCAAAAGAAATGCAATTTCATCCTCTGCAAAGTATACAGCAGTGACAGGAGGGAAACTATTAACAAAAACAATGATACACAAAGAAATTCTAAGGTAAGTGTGAAGCAAAAGAGCATGTACAAATAAATGTGCCATGTACCAAATTCCAGCAAGACCCCAGCAAGAGCTTTTTTACCCTTACAGTCATTCCTGTTTAAGAAACTCAGCCTGTAACAGCTGCAGTGAAAGACTGAGAGATGAGAAGAACTCAGCTTGCTTACTTGAGGAAATCAAAGGCAGAGAGAAGAAAATGATATATTTGTAAACCTCTCAGAAAAGTAACCATGCAGGGAGAAGAACTTCTTAAACTAAAGGGCAACGTTAGCACAAAACACAGTGGTAATAAAGTGGACAGGAATAAATGTAGGCTAGAAATTGGAATAGGAGGATTATAGAGTGCTGTGTCGAAGCAGCAGGAGCTGGAATCATTGGCCCAGGAGGCCCCTTCCAGCTCTACTTCCAGGGGTTTTTCATTATTGAAGGTTTTATACTTTGACATCTCAAGAGTATAAGTTTTTAAACTGCCATGGGGAAGTTCTAGAAACTCACATTTATTAATAGTTTTATAGCTGATATGACACTATAAATAAATTAATAATTCAGAATCTACTGAGAATTCTCTCGCAATCTTCCCTTATCAAGCAGAAAAAGAATCAATTATCAGTGACTCGCAGTCTTTCACAGGATGGAAGAAAACAGAAATCTGCATAACCAGAATAGTATAAATTTTGTCTCTGTTCTTATTTTTTGAGACACTCTTAGGTACACACCAAATTCATCCTAAAGCATTATACCTTAATATCATTTCATATCATCTATTAAAAGCAAAATTCAGGTTTGGGGTGGGTTTTTTTTTCAGATTTCTATTCTTCGTGTGATCAGAACTAGAATGACTCTCCTGGGGTTAATTTCCCACAATTTCATACAGATGATTGGAAGGGCCAGAATGCAGCACCTAAAGATCTGTTCTTGGGCTTTTCTCTCCAGTTGCTGTGTGATTTTTGTTATGTACAATGCAATAAGAACAACAGCTTTTTTTAAAACTTGCAGTCCTTACTCATCAAACACAGATGTTTGTATGAGCTGTTCCCAAACTTGTTAAGAGATGGATTCAAGCCCTTACCTCACTGACAAGCTTGTTAACACTTTGGGCTTGCTTAAGGACCAAGTTGTCTTCAGCTGTTAGGGAGTGGAAGTGAGCTGCACCTTTCATCTTGGAAAGATCTTTCTTGTATTTTATCTGAAAAGAAGTAGGGAGAATTATAAAATAGATCTGCAGCTTTTCATCCTTACTATTTAGACTGGCTTCATGAGTCAGGATAATATCTTCCCTGTGCTTGCTTTGATAAGTAAATGGAACTTGCCAAGCTGAAACACTGCATTTACTACCTTGAATAACCCAAATATAACCCCATAGCCCTTCACAGTCCCTCTCAAGACATTTTAATAGATAGCATTTTTTACAAATGTTTGACATAGACTGAACAGCGCTGGTTGTTGTTCATAGCTTGAACAGATTATTTGCTGATTCTTGGCTGGAGCTTGTGTGCTCTTCTATTAATGAAGTTAATCCTCAGTGCTTAATTTTAGTCAGAGGATTACAGATAGTCATCAAGCACCCTGCTAACTTTTCCTTTTGTAGAAACCAGGTTTTTTTTAAAAGCTGTATCTTTTTGTGCTTTTAGTGTGTTTAAGGGAATTATATTTTTCTACGAAATCAAAATTGAAATGAGGGATTTCTAAATTAAATTTAGACATCAGGTTTTTGACATAAATTGGACTTAGATGGGTGAAGAGGGGTACTACTTGGCCTTTCATAAATTATTTTACATGAATTGAAATGCAAAGTGGTTTGAGTTTTTTATTTTCCAAGCTTGCACACATTTCCTCAGGCTTTAAAGCTATAAGGAAAGTTGGTAAGTACTGTACTGTGCAAATGTTACTGCCATGAACCAACCCTCCTCTTCACTCTATGCATGACAGATTAATGAGGAAACTACTGACCATTAACATTTCCAAAACCTATGGAACTCTGATCTTTATCTGGAAAGGTTAGATATTTCATGTTTAAACAGGGGATCCCTGAGTTTGTCATCAAGCTGGGATTGGTCACAGAGGATTTGAAGTGTTTTATATTCTCTTAGTGATAAGCTCAGGTGATGACAGAACATGACTGATCCTTTCACTCCAGTTTATTGCTTGTGTCTAGTCCAGACTAATACAAGCTGAAAGACTCCACCCTCTGTTAGCTCCCCAGAAGACAGACTGAGCTCATCAGCTCAGGCAGCCCCAGCGGGGACAGGTGCCCACGCTACAAAAATTGTCACTCACAGGAACCCTTCAGAGCAGCCACAGGGTACTGACCTACAGACTGACCCATTTTTTGTCACTGCCAGAAATGGTCTCCCCAAATGGGGCTGAGGCCCTCTAAAGGATGGGCTGGATGTGGAATCACACACCACCACCTCTTTGCCAATTCTTTAGTTTACCACCCAAAACCAAAAATCACATCCCAGAAATAAGCTGAGTTTTGTGAAGTGACAGGGTCATACTCTGTGCTTCTTTTCCTCCACATGACTTGTTTTGTGCTAGAGGCATGATACATCAAAATATCAAAACCAGTACAGTTCATTCATCCTCCATTTATTCACTACTGGGAATACCACAGTAGTCCACAGGATGATTAAGGCAGTTGAAGGTTTCATTAATAATACAGGTGCAGATTTGCCAGGAGGGTTAACCTAACAGTAGGGATCCCCATTAGTTGCTACATCCATCTCCTCCCTCATGCAAGTTGGAGCTGTGCCCCCTTCTATTAATGGATATTATTAATCCCCTGAGCCATCCAGTTCCCAGCAATGCAGCAAAATGTCACTTTTGTTTACTTCTCAAGTGCAGTTTTAGCATTCTCCTCCCAGGCACTGCTCTGACAAACTGCTGGTTTTAATTGTTTATGAATCGTATTGATTCAGGTTTCATACTTACATCACTTGCCAATTCATTTGCTTTCTTGGCATTTTGATAAGCTGGAGTGATCATAGCAGGAAAGCTTCCTTTCCCTCTGCGTTCCTCAAACTCATCCATATATCCCTGAAGAAAATTCAGAGTGTTTACCCATCACACATGAGCAGGTGGGGCCATGGGTTATTTTACAAAGCCCCACAGTCCTTGTTAGTAGGAAGATTCGTGGCTTCAATGATTTTTTTAATGAGAAAATGACCAAAATATAAGAGTAAATTGATCTGTTAAATTACCTATGCCTCTGAAGCGACCTGTGCTGCATTCCAAGAGAAATTCAGGTAGCTATTAGCTGTGGTAAAGATATCATTCAAGTGTACAATGACATACACCCTTCTGATCTCACCTCATTTCTCACAGAGATGATATCTGCTTGCCCCTCTGTCTGTCAATACATGTTTCCCTGGAATATTATGAAAATAGCTAATGGTTTGGTTAGCCAGGAGACTGGCCTAAAGTTAACAAGTTTAACATAGGATCAGGCTTCCTTTGTGGTGTTACAGGAGCTGTTTGATCATTCCATGGTCATTTTTCACATCGTAATTGACCAAAAATAATAATTCTCTAGTGCAGTGATGTATTTTGAAGAGGGATTAATAAATGAAGCAGAGATACCTAGATATCAAAATGCCAAACTCCTTAGTGAACAAAATCACAAAATTCCATTTGTCTGATTAAAAAAACCCAATTGTTGTTGAAGTAACACCCTTAAATCAATCTATAGACAAGTTTATGTGTAAATATTTGACAATTTGAAAGCCATTTAGATACTTAAACAGCAAAAATAGGGGAGATTTTTTTAAAATTTAATGGACAATAATAATCTCAAAGCCTTCTATGGCAAGATCTGGGGAGAATATGGAATACAAACAAGAATACAAACAAGTGAGATAGAGTGTAATGTGTCTTCTCTGCAATATTTTGTGAATCTTTTGTGGTAAAGAGGCAGTTTGAATGAAAATAGAATGTGCCATGAATAGAATGCATGTCAAGAATGCCATGGAGAACACAGACAGGAAGGACTACAAATATCTGGGATATCTCTTTTGTGTGTTCTCAATGCAAAACCATCCATTGTAGGTAATTTTGGGCACCATCATGTGTTAAAATAGGTCATGCCACAAGTCTGTGAACATTATGATGCACATTGGTGAACAATAGTTACAATGGCATTAAATTATTCTATAAACAGACACAGAAAAGAAAAAATATAGCTGAATAATGAGCTGAGTCAGTTTCTTAAAATACCATTAATAAGTTTGAATTCTCCAGACCAACCTGTCTTTTGCTTCTAACTTTCTTAAATACATTTTGATATAATTTCTAATTTTGTGCATATATTCAAAGTTTCAGAAAACTATTTTAGCCACTCTTCAGGTTTTAAACATGAACAAAACAGATGTCTAGAACAGGAATTTTACAGTAAGATTCCTCAAATTGTCTCATGTTATATATATAAATATGCATGTACATATATATCTATATATATCTGTCTGATGCACACTCAATTCATTGTTAATGATCTCAACAGTAAGAAATCTAATCCCTTTACCCATGTTAAGTCACAATTTACTCAGAAAGATCCATTAATTTCAGTGACTCTGTGTTATTTGAGTAATAATATCAGTATCCAATCTATAAAGATTAAAACTCAAATTGAATTTGAAGTCCATGACTGAAGTTTCAAAGACACTTTCAAAGAAAGAAAACTTAAATTAATTCTAAAACAGAAGCATTCTAATGCTTGGAAATGTAATTAGTGCTTTTTCAAATTAATTTTATTTGTTTATTCCTATTAAAACTTGTAGCAGTTCAAAAGACACAAGTAATTGAAGACTTCATTGCTACAATTCTAAACTCATATTCTTCAAGGATGGTTTGGTTTCCACAGAATGCTAAATGTAGATTTCAACAGAAGAAATGAAGAAATGTAAAATACCAAAGGTTTTAGGAAAATACAGCCCCTGTTCCTTCATTTCTCCAAAGTATATGGACCTACTGAGGAGCAGGACAAAAACCCCTGAGACTGACCATACAGTTTTCTTTATACAACACCACTATTCAATTCCTTTCCAATTCCATTTAGCTGCATTTAATTCTATATAGCTGTGCTATTCCCCTAACCTAATTGGAACTGAACTTTGGGTGCATTTTGGGCAACCACAAAATCAATTGTATTCCCTTCAAAATGACACATAAGCAAAACCAACACCACCGACCAAAACAGAACTAAAGCCAATCTGGTTCCACAAAAACAGAACTACAGCTTGTCAGGTTTATAATACCCCTTTTTCAGAGGAGGTGAAATCTAAGAGATTGTGTATCTAAGAGATTCTTTAAAACATATTTAGAGCTCCAAAGCTCCTAAGATTTGAGAAAATACCCACAGGGAAAAGGCACCTAACTATCTGCCAGCTTTCTACCATTTCACAACCCTTTAGCTTTCCTCCTGACTGAATTTCCTTATTCATGGAATGGGAATATTTCCTCAAGTAAACACATTTCTGTGTGATACATAACAACACCACAATAGACATGTGGAGTGTGTACATGCACACAGATAAAATTTGCCAAGGTCAGTCTTTAGGAATGGCCCTACCATAATGGTCATGCAGTGACAGTGCAGCCACCCTGTAGTCTCATCTTCAGGTGCCAGTGACAGATACATTACACTTTAGGAGCACAGTGCTGTTTGCACACCATCCTTTCCCTTGAGTTCTTGTTTTCTCACACAGGAAAATAAAGTGAAAAGAGGTGTCACCTCCTAAAGCCTTGAGCAACCAGCTGTAGTAATGGTCAACACCAGCATGGCTATCCCTTGGATGTTGCATACCTGTCCATATTGATCTGCATTTTCTCTTGCAAAAGCAACCTCTGTTCCAGCTGTATGGCTGGCTTTTCCCTTGATCTCTTTTTCATATCTTTGATGATACTTTACCTAACGGGGATAAAAGGAAACAAATAATCCAGGTGAGTTTAGTCTGGTTCACAGATGCTGCTCAATGAATAACAACCAATGGCATGAACATGTTGTCAATAAAGGGTTGTCAAAATTCCCATTGCCACCAACCTGCACAAGTCAAATATGCCACTTGAAGATATAAAAAGAGAACTAGTTTATTACTTAATAATGCACTAGGAACACAGGACTTGGCATTTCAACCCAGACCATTGGTTCAATGTGTTCAGCACCACCTGCTTGACAGTGCCTGATGCCTGATGCTCCAGCAGTTTAAAAAAATAGAACTGATTGTAATGTAAATTCACTGTTACCACAGAGCACCTTTTTACCACAGGGTCACCTGAACCCCATTAATAAATGAGTTTGTTTCTGAAAGATGCTTTATCCCCAGTGATAAAGGGAATTTTAGGAAATAAACCTTCAGGTTTAGACCAAGATTTGCACTACATTTACTGAAGTCAAAACAATGCCTGTAACCTGATGCTGCCCTTTAATCACCATGTGTGTTTGCTGACAAAAGCAGAGGGTTTTCCACAGATCAAAGGCAAATAAAAACATGTAATTGTTTCAGAGTCAGTTGCTTTTACCCTCAAAATTATGGATCTCTTATTTTCCTCAATGACTCTTAACAATGTTTTAAATTCACTTCCTTTGAGTTATATGTTCTTCCATATGTTATCTTCAACAAAAAGAGCTTTTCTTTCAGTTTCCAATAACAAAGCACAATTAACTGTACATTTTGAAGGAACATTGATGTCCTTTTATGGTGCTTATTAAAGAATACAGGGGTGTTGTGGTTTTGTTACAATTGGAAAGGAAAAGCAAGCCAGTAAAGATCAGTATGCCATGCTCATATAATTTCTGCCAGTAAATGTTTTAATTCAAAATTTGTGTGACGGTTTCATATTTTCTTTCCCAAAAGAGACTTTTCTTTGGACACTTACATCACTGGCTAATTCATTTGCTTTCTTGGCTATTTGATAAGCTGGGGTGATCATAGCAGGAAAGCTGCCTTTTCCCTTCCGTTCTTCAAAGTCTTCTGTGTATTTCAGCTGTAAAAATTCAAGACAGTTCAGGAGCAGTTAGAGCAAATGTGTCTTGATTGCACACAAAATCAATCCTTAAAGTTCTAAAGTCAGGCATTCTGTGGCTGTCATCTGCCAAAAGGAAGATGAACCATGAAGTCTGAATCTTTGCAATTTGGTCTTTAACTACACAATCACTCATCTTCTGCATGGCCCCTTTGTCTTGTTCAGGGTGTAGGATGAAGAGAGTTGTTTAAAGAAAGTACTTAAGGTGTCTGCAAGATGCCTGGTCTATTTACATTAGAGTCAGGCAGTTTCTTTCTTTATTTTGCATGGCAGCCAGTTGCTGGGTATGAAACAGACTGGGTCCCCAGCTTCTGTTCTGGCAGCCTAAAATGGCCTCAAATTGAATGTGGTCTTTGTAACTGAAAGTATTAAATGCTTAATGGTAAAACAAGTCTGCCTTTAAAATATTATTTTTTTATTTGTCTTTGTGTTCATATCTTCAAGTAATTTATAAATACCCTAGGAACCACTTGCAGAGCCAAAACCAGATCAATCTATTTTGTTTTACTTACATCACTTGCAAGATGTGCTCCAGCCTTTGCATGAAGTATGTCTGGAGTGTCTACAACAGAGGTGAACTTTGAAACTCTCTCTTCATGTCCACGCTTATATTCCACCTGAAAAGGAAAACATATATCCATATTACACACAATAAGCAGCAAAAGTATATTTTCTATCAGAAGGGTTCAAGAGAAAACGAGTAACAGCAGTCATGACACTCTCCACTCTCCACAGTCAAGCTATCCACGTATTTAAGGCCCAGTTTCATTAAAGTTAATACCAAGAACAGACAGAAGTGGACCCAGATATTCAAATTTTCACTTGATTTATGTGAACCATACATTAAAATACCATGAGAATAGTCATTAATGTCCCAAGATCATACTGCAATGACAATGCAGATAGTGTTTGCAGAAAGCAATACACTGCTTTAAAATAGTTTTTATGGGATTTATTTTTATTTATCTTTTTCATGTGAATTGTTCTTAAATAAGCAATTTTCTGTGCATAAATTTAAAGTAGCGTGTATATTAATTAATTTTAATATTACAGCTATTTGATTTCAAATAATAAAGTGAAAAATGTCAAATGTAAATAATTTGGTGATACAGCCATAATGGGAAAGCAAAGGCAATGAATTAAGTGAACATTTCAGTGCGAGTCACAATCTTTTCCAGGCTGTGATAAATTATGCAAAAGTTGCTACATTTTCCAGGAAATATCTATATTGTCACTTATTCTATATGATTGTCCTCCCAGGCCAAGTTGTTCATTAACCCTGTTTTCTGCATCCTGTTAACATTTTCTCACTTTGTAACAGTAAAACAAATATTCACCATAGAATCTAACATCTCAAGTGAATGGCCTGAACTAAGGATTCTCCAAATTCAGAAGTCAAAAATATAATTAAAAACCCTTGTGACTTACATCACTGCTTAGCTGGGTGGCTCTCTTAGCAACCTGATAACCTGGAGTGATCATAGCAGGGAAGCTGCCTTTGCCTCTTCGTGGCTCAAATTCTTCTGTATATTGAAACTAGAAGATGAATTTGTTTATTAGAGAAGAATCCACTGCAGTTTAATGTGATTCCTCTTTTCAGGCCTGCTTCCTAAAGGTGTGTATCACTTTGTTTAAAAGTAAACAAATTAAAGAACTTCCACTTTATAAGTTTGTTAGTTACAACTATTTCCTACATACAACAGAAAACATTTCTCATTCATATCAATTATCCACTGTTAATTGCCTATGTTGATTAGGTCACTAACCCATTGTATGGACACAGTCATAATTCAGAAGTGATTTTCATCAGCCATGGAAATTCAGTCAATGAAAAGTCTGCTCTGTGGAAAATTAACATATTTTTTCCATCATGAGTCCTGCTCCACTGAGAGAAAGAGCACTGCCTGCTAGATCAGATCACCTCAGCTTGGTCAGCAGCTTCTGAGTTACATAAATACATAAATGTGTGATGGCAATAGAATTCTTATGCAGCTTTAATTGTTACATGGCTAAGTATTGTTACTGACAGAAATAAATATGTCAGCCTCTCCTTTGGCAACATCTTCACAGAGTGCAGACAGACCCTCCAGATATCCTTCCTGCAAAGCCTGGAGGTGACATCTCACCAAAGACTGACTTTGATGCATTTATAAGTCTTCAGAATATGACAGACCATGAAAATAAAGCCAAACATCAGTCCACTTACATCACTCAGAGCCTTCTGTGCCTGTGTTATCTTGACCATCTCAGGATCTGGGATTGTTCCTGGGTACCACGATTTTCCCTCCTCATAGGCAGCATAGTAAGCATTCTACAAAACAGGAACTAAGTAAC
Organism: Peucedramus taeniatus; assembly: GCA_013400575.1. Lineage (NCBI taxonomy): Eukaryota > Metazoa > Chordata > Aves > Passeriformes > Fringillidae > Peucedramus > Peucedramus taeniatus. The sequence goes on along the minus strand of WBNO01001362.1, from coordinate 82,492 downwards.
TACCTATCTTCACCCTGGTTTTAACACTCNAAAAAAAAAAGAAATATACAGTGCTGTGGAAGTGAAACTGTGCAGCACAAGGCCTACATTCCACATCCTTTCAGAGTGCCAAGGCAGAACTTGTATAGCAAGAACTGACATCAAGATGACAGGATCTAGGATCCTGGAGTGAAACTCAAATAACACCCCCTGGGAATCAGATCACCTGCTGTGAAGCTCCAGTGCCAGTAGAGAGAAGACACATAGACTGTGGCTGTACATGCAGCAGCCCCAACAGCTGACTAGAGACACACTCTTCCTTCCTCACCTTCTGATTGTTCTGTCCTAAGCTATAATTGAGCTATTTTGTCTTGAAAAGTTTAGCCAAATGAGAAGCAAAAGCTTTTTTTTTTAGCGTTGAAATGTCTTGGTTAAATCCCTGACAATCAGGACAGCCAGGACAGACATCAGTCCTTGGTGTCCTGCAGGCTGCTGGCTTGGGAGACTCGAGGGATATTTCTTACCTGGGTAGCCAGTTGTTGGGCTTTATAGACATTTTCAATTTCTCTGGACCTTACATCCCACTGAAAGACTGATTTGAATTGTTCACTCTGCTCTCGATATTTTATCTGAAAAGAAAAGACAATGACTCATTTTAGTAGTTTGTTAGGGCATACTAACACACACCCCCTTTGGAGAAGAATAAGAGGGGAGACAAGGTGATGCATTTAGCTCTGAGGCCAAAACTCTGCTTTCTAGTCCATGCCCAGCTTCTCCCTAAGATTTCCAGTATAGGAGCTGCACCTCTGTAAAGGACCTGAGACCTGGCATGACATTCTGAAAGAGTAATTTGATCTTTACATAATACTTTTGGGAGAAATAATCTATGAGAATTGAAATCCCTAAGAAATTTTAAGCAGAATGTATCAATGCATTAGATGAAAAAACTATTACCAAGTGAGCAATATTCTACTCTCCTATTTCCCTGCACAGTGTCCACAAAGTGTCATATCCTAACTGTGCATATGTAAATGACTACTTTATTTAGTCCTGGGTCATTATGTTCCTACTGCTACTTTTATCATCACAGCATATAGAAATCCAACTGAAATTACAGATCTGTTATACTCTTCAGACGTAAAAACCCAGAGCAGAGAATTTAAACTGACTGGACAGGAATGTTACTGAACACTTGTACCATTATTCCCATTTATAAATTAAGCACAGAGGTGCAGAGAACTAAATGATTTGCCTGCTAACACAGAAATTCTGTATAGAGAGACCTAATTTTTATCTCTGCATTGCAGTTGATGTCTCAACATAAGACTTAAGTGAGAAGATCATGTTGGGATTGAAGAACACCCTATTTTCGGCATCAGAAATAAACTTCAATATAAAAAGAACAAACTTCCATAGTAACAAGTGAAACCTTTTCCCAAGTCATCATTATTTTATCATTATTTTATACATTTACTAGCAAAAAATTTTCCTGCTCTCAATTTTTTTACAGAAGTACTCACTTTAAGCAGGTAGTGCAGAATCAGCTTCTTTACTACCCTTAGCAATTTCCTCTCTGGAACAGAACCTCATTATGTGATTGAAAAGGACAGAAGGTGTTTAAGGTGTATAAAACAAGGGAAAATGATCTTTGAGCTATAATTTCTCTGGCTTGTGTACTCACATGCACTGGAAGTATCAGTCTCATATCACTGCCTAAACCAGAAATAGAACCTGCAGTAATCCCAAACTCATTCCTGAGCAGATCTGTCACACACAGTTTAAAGTAAGTGAGATACTCATTGCTGAAATAGTTACAGCCTATGATACTGCAAAAACTGAGGCATAAGAATGCTGTACAAAATGATAAATGATAGTGCCTGACGGAGGCTATTCATGTGCATCAAGTCTTTACAGCTAATACAGGATATAAGAATGAATTTAGCATGCCATAATCTAAGAAATACAACTTTCTTTGTTAATTTTTGTGATGGCTAATCACATCAAAGCACATTGCTTTGCCTGTGAAATATTTTCACAAATAATGTTATTTTAAGATATAGAAAGACGTGGCATTCAAGAGAACAGCATTAGGCAGAGAAGTGAGATAGCCACCGATTATTGGGCGTTCCTGTATTTTTTATTTCACCAGACCCTCAGCAGTGAAGGTCTGAAGCTGATGTGTCTGGAGGGAAGCAATGCGGGATACCCGGGGGTGGCGCTGGGAATGCCCGGAGCGCTCCTGGCGGCCGCAGGATGGATGCGCCTCCATCCCCAAAAAACACCTCCAGCAAAACCCTGCAGAGCTCCCCGGACCTGCTGCTTTCCCACCTCGGGTTCGGCGGAAATACCCGACAAAGTATTTATGGGAACTGGGTGAGTCCCACCTAGTTGTAATTGATCTGTTTTGTAGCAGTTTCTGGTGAGATCACAAAGCAAGTCCATTGTTCTTGCTTCCAGAGGTTGTGAAACCCTGCTTAGTCACTAGGTTTGCACAGCTCTGGGCAGTTCAGGTGAACTGTGCTTCCCTATAGATTATCAGATATACAGGTGAGCAGCTCCAATCAGTTTTTCCTTCTGAGAACAGAAGCAAATCCAGATCTAAGATTTCTTTCACATGAGTAATCACATTGAAAAAAATTATGATTGAAACCCAGCTGAGATCTTACTGATCTAAAAGAATGCAGGAAGCTAAGTAAAAAGCACATATTTATACTTACAATACAAGAGACATAAATACGTTACGAAAATGTAGAACAAACACATTTGACCCAAGCTTCTTACCTCACTTACCACTTCTGACAGTTTTTTTGCATTCATATTTATTGGTGTTTCGAATACACTTGTGAATGCATTGTTTTTTGGGTTGTGCCTAGAAAAGGGAAAGTGAACAAGGATATTAGGAATGTACCAGACCACCAGAAAGGTTGTCTTCGAGCACTCAAAAACACAATACCAGCCTCCACCCCTCTATACACAACTTTTCCCCCTCTCACAGAGAGATCTCAGATTACATTCAAGTTATTATTGTAGGGAGTAGGTGCCTAGAGCAAAATTAATTTTAATGATCATCATATCAATGCTGTGTTTCTAATAACAAAAGAGAATAATAGAATAAAAAACAACTGTCATCTCTCCTTTTTCTGCTGACAGATTTGACAGGAATTGATCATTATAAAATAAAACTTCCTAGAACAAACCAACTCCAAAATCTGCATTTTATACATTTTCCTTATGATTACCTCAACCTTGTTAACTCTTAACCACTGATTTGGAAAGCACTGAAATTTGTGGTTGGTTTTATTTTCTTCCCACGACACTGAAATGGAATTTAATTTGGTATCTTTTAACACACTGGCCAAATGAGGAAGCTTTATGCATGGTGAAAAGAGTTTCCCATCATTTGTGATTCATGTAAATCCAAAGAAACATATGAAGGCACCAACAACACCTAACTTCACATCACACATGGGATGGACTGAGTCCAAACAGTGATTTTCCACTATATTAAAATGACTAGCCAAATCAAACCTTTGCTTAAAAAAATAAAATGGAAGGAAAAAAAGGAAATACACTTACGCTTGACAGTAAGGCTTTTTCTCATGGCTAACAAAGTTGTTTACTGTTAACATCATCTTGCATACTTCACAGTGAAAACAGGCTTTATGCCATGTCTGGACATGCCACAAAAGAGAAACCAAACAGACATGATTTGTATTTCATTATTATTCTGCTAAGTTTAAAATCTTGATCCTTACAATTCATTTAATAAATCTTTTCTTTTTTTTTTTTTTTTTTCAAATATATACAGGTTATTAATTCATTTCAGTTCTGAACCCATTTATGAGCATTTTGGAACCGAGATATTTGCACAGTGTTAGAAGTGCCAATCTGTACATTTATTATAGTCCAAAATGATAAAGAAAGAGAACTGACCTGATCTATACAGTTAATCTTCTCAGCAGGGTAAACCCCATAGCCACATCTAGCACACGGCTGCACATTCATCTTGAAATCCACAGAGTGAAAAATATATAGGTTTATACAAAAGGTTCAAAGAGTATGAAAGTGACTTTTTGGCCTGTGCAAAGCACACTCTAGACACTCCAGTCAAGGCCTTTAGCTGTGGTCAATGGCTCCCATTAAAGCTCTGAATTGAAGTCTGTTGCTCCCTTTGCTGACCTTCTGTTTCAAAGTCAGCTGCAGGCTGGCTTTTAAAGCTGCCAGTTAGTAAGAGTGGTTATTTTGGCAACTGTGTCAGTGCAGAAGGGAGGGCAGCAATATCTTTCTCTAAATAGAAGAATGAACTCACAGAAACGAATCACATCCATGTGAATGTTAGAGCCTGATCATTTTGTATTTCAGTTTTGCAGTCATAAGCCCAGGATGAAGAGAAAAGTACACACAGCAGCAGCAATTTACCATCAGTTTCTCCTCACCCTGATAAACAAATGACCTCATGGGGGAGTATTGTGTGTTTAGGAGCAGCCTCACAGCAGGAGGTACCACAGAGATACAGGCCAGAGATGGGTTTGAACCTTCCTGGCCCTTGGGTGGATTTAGAAGAAGTTCACTGCCATTGTCCCAGACAAGTGGTTAATTTTTTCCCTCGGTGCCAGCTCAGTTTCACCTTGTATACTATGTCAGCACACTCTTCCCTCATATCTTCCTGTTTCCTCCACCTGTCACTCCATCTCCAGGTGTAGGAGGATGCACTGTGAAACAGGCAGAGCCTCTTATCTCAAAGAGCTCTAAACATGATGGGTACAAATCCAAACTTCCATGTCCTACAGAAAAAACTTCAGAAAGGAACCATTTACTTTTGAATAGAATGAACAAAGCAGCTGTTTAACAGTGTTCACCAAGAGTTGACTTCAACAGATCAGAATATAATAATTCCTTCACCAGAAAATGATAAGGAATGCCTTATATTAGGTTTCAAGCAATCTATTAGGGTTGTGAAGTCTGCTCTGAACAAAAGAAGCTATTAAATTCTACCAGCTACAAATTCATCAGGATTTAAGATTTACATCTCACCTAATCAAATTACCTCCAGCTGCAGGGCTCCATAACCCTGGGACACAGCTAAGAGTTATCTCAATCTGAGTAAAAGTCTACTCATTCATCTATGCATCTGCCCCACTGCCTGCAGCAGTCCTGGGATATTGCTAAGCACTTCCCTTTTCTATAAATTGCAAACAATTCCATCAAAATAATTTCTGTCTAAACCTTCTGGGTATGCTTAGAGAGCCTCCCATTCATCTCTCTGAGACATGCAGTTCTGCTTAACTTATTATTGCTACTTTTACTGAATGCTGACAATGTACTGGCACAATGTCCTGTCAGCAACTGGTGTGCTGAAAATAGAGTCTCTAATCTAAAGAGCAGTGGCACAAAGTCCTGAAAACACTTAAGGCCTTTCAAAGTAACTAATATCAGTATATAAAGAGATGCATTTTCATTCTTTTAAAATGTCTCTAGAACATAATTTCTTATACTTAAGTAACTGCTGAGTTACTATATATTATTCTTTTTGGGATCAAGAGAGATTTATGTCAACCAAGTTACATCACAATAATATTTATCTCACTCACACCTGTGAACCAAAGTAGTTTGGAAGGCTTCCAGTTCCCTTCTCACACAGCTTTGCATCTTGTCCCAGATTGCCACTCTGTTTATGCAAGTGCCCTGTATTAGGGTCACAGTGGCTGGGCTGTCCCCTCCTTACTGAGCACTTGGCACACAACCAGTTGTTGCCTCTTTGTGTTCATCCACTCCAAGAGTCACCATTCTGTGTATTTTCTAGACAGTCCTAGTGGTCTCCATGCTTCCTGAAGCCATGTTGGAGCCCTTGTCTCACACTTTAGCAAGAATAAGGGTGCATCACCTGCCCCTGACCCTGCATTGCTTAAAACCCTCCTGAAATGAGTTCAGAGAGGTGGTGAAAACAGGACACCCCTGAACCACACAAAACCATAAAGACTTGGCAATTACAGAACAATTAATAAATCCAGGAGTCAGCTGAACACTGATCATCAGGAGAGGACTCCAGCATGGGTCATCATGCTGTCCATATGCACTGTGCACCCACAGAGCACACAGACATCCCTGAAGGGAATGAGACCATGTGTTCCTTCAAGAGCCTCTCAGACAGATAAAACCCTTTATTTCACAGATAAATCCTACTTTATTGCAAGAGATACAAAACCTGTTTTTCTCTTTTCACAATGACAGATACTACCAGCCTGGCTGGAAGTCAGCAAATGAGTTTTCCAAGTTCTCCTGCTTCTCCCAAGTCACAGCATGTTCAAGAGGAGAAGTGTGGTAAGACTCAATGTCCTCTACAGCTACTGTCTTTCCCAGCCACACTACTTCCCTCACATCCATTGTGCACCAGTTCTGCTGGAGTCCCTTAAAGATTTTCCCGTTTCTGAGGACCCCAAAACTCTCCTGTCCTTCACCACCCTGGATTAAAGCCGAGTTACTAACAAAAAAGGGAGTTTATTAAAAGATAAACATTGAATGGTCTCATTACAAAGTAGGTGCTGCATTTTGATCATGCAAGGAATTAAATCATAAAACCAGTGCAAGTTTGTTATCTTGACAAATCTTAGCAAGACATTTTCTCTTCTGTTAAAAGCTTATTGTGGCTTTTTTCCTCCTTTAGTAAGGCCTCATAAAGGCTTTTTGATATCAATGAAAATCTTAAAAGGCTTTACTTAACAGTAGAACCTTAATCAATGTGGTTTAAAAGTACTGTGGTTACACGTAAAGTACAAGGAGACAGTACCTTGAAAGTGCAAATTAGTGGGAAGAAACATTGTTACCTCTCCAGCCTCCTTAAATTCCTTGAATTAGCTGCACAGAAAACTTGAAGCATGTCTGCATCCTCAATCTAATTGTAAAAAAAGTACATATTAGTTACACAAAGTAACCTCCCAAGAGACATTCAAGTCAGGGTCACCTCCTGTGTCACTCCTGGATTGAAGCTGTGCCCTTCCAACCACATGAAGGACAGGAAGCCAGACATCACAAATTATGGCAACCCTATCTCCCCTCTGTTTGCAAAAAAAAAAGCCAAAAGTGCTGGTTCACTACACAGAGCAGGAGCTTTATCCACTGGTAAAAGCTGAATGTAAAATGTCAAGCCCTCAACCAGCCTTGTCTATGTTCACCTTCTCTGAATGCTGTGGTTAATTATTTACCTGGGCTCAGGGCCTTTTGCTTCATACAGCCTTCTCCATGCTAATCAAATTTAGCATGGTAGCAAATCCAGCTTGGAAATATATTGAAAGAAAACTGGAAAACTTTTATCAACACCAAAATCTCCCAAGACTTGAATAAAAACTTCTAAGGAACCTTCCAAACTTATACAGTTGCTTTTTTCATTTTTGCTGTTTTGGAAACCAACCAACAACTGTTTATATTTCATGATTAAAGAGTTTATGCTTACACTTTCCCCTTGTTGCCAGTGTCAGGAAAACTTGAGACTGCAGGGATTTTGCAAATGCTTCTAAGAGAGTGAAATAAAGTGAGAGAACTAGAAAAAATATCCAAGGGGCTAAGAAGATATCACTGTTACAGAGCAGAGAAACAACTGGTGAGGATGTGCTACAATCTAAGCTAAAAGCTTGAAGAAAAGTGTGAAAAACATGTAGAGCATAGCACACATTGTCACTGTGGGGCGACACAAGAACGACACGGGCAGTTCTGTTCAAAGCAAACTAAAAACTCTTTATTAAAACATCTGACTCCATATATATATCTTTTTGAAATGCCAGTGTCATTGGAGGGTTACAGTGCCACCTCCTCAATGCCACTGGGCAACCCAACTGTCCATCAGGTTGCTCATCCCCCATAAAGGAATGAAAAACACTAAGTCCTTTACACAAAGTGTGTGAGAAAGTTCTGTACAAAAAATGCAAACATCAGAAGGCTTGGTAAAACTTGAGAAAATCAGGGTGACATCACCACCAGTGTCCAAATATGCCCATTTGTTGTGTATCATAAACAAATAAGATTCAAGTTTAAAACTCATAAAATGTGGCATGTGCATTAGTCTCAGCTCTTCCTGATTACAGAGAAATCCCAATAAAACACATCCATCAAGCTGACTGAGGTGTACTATTCTATAGAATTCCATAAAGTTGTAGTGTGCCCAATCACCCTGGCCTACCCCCATATTCCTCACAAGATATCAAAACCATCCATCCTTCTTTGCAAAATACATGAAAATCTAACAACTATTGTTTAGAAGGGAACCCATTGTGACTCACTCAAATCCTCCATCCTAGAAGTATCCCCACACCTGCCTCCCAGGTCTCACAAAACCCCATCCTTGTGTTCACAGATGTTGTGCAGAACACAGGACACAGTTATTATTCCAGACAGGTACTGTGCAGTTGCCTCGAGCCTTCTGGTTTTTTCCTGCCATCCACCTTTCAGTTTCCCCAAGGCACACCCCATTTTTATCCTGCAGCTGCATGCAGTGGTTAAACACTTATTTTCCCCAATGCAAATATCCAGTCAAAGGCTCCATTATTAATGTTCTTAAGGAGGAGGCTGAGTCTCCAGGGCAAAGGAGAGGAATGGTGATGCTATAGGTATCACACTGCTGGCTCTTTCCCCTGCCCAGTGCACACATGGACAGCTGTGCCATATTCTGCATGACAATTTTTTCCTTCCTGACCCTTTCCTAGGTGACAATCACTCCATGCCCTGAAGCATGGAAGAAGATTCCTTCCTTCTTCTTCTTCTTCTATTATATTTCTAATTTTCCCCTTACTCCATACTGAAAACAAGAAAGATTTTCTGAAAAAGAAGTCTAGCACCTTGTACTGCATCAAAATTAAGATGTATTTAAGAAAGGTATTGCAGCACACTGAGGAATCAAACTTTCTCTTTGTGAATGTGAGCAACCAATGTGAAAAGAAAATAGAAATTGAGGTTTTATCAACACTTTGAGTTTGAGTCTGAGTTTGAGAAATCCTCATAACCAATTCTAATAGTAAAGTCTTGAAAATTGGCAAGCATTATCAGACCACTTTTTTGATAGCAATACAATGATAGCTAAAAAAAAGCCATTTCTAGGTGGGCTAATTTGGCTGTGGTGACCAGGTGACAATGGATAAACATTTTTGTGAAGATATAGAAGCAAACAGTTTCTGTATTTCCTGGGTAACATCCATACATATGATCAGAAAAGCGTATTTGGATGTTCTGAATTTCAGGTGCCATTGTCAGTCACAGCTGGTGATTACAGAGTCTCTCTCTTGTCCTGTCCTGTCCTGTCCTGTCCTGTCCTGTCCTGTCCTCTCCTCTCCTCTCCTCTCCTCTCCTCTGATCTATACATTTGATCTATACATAATGATCTATACATTTCCAGTGTCCCTGCTGCCCATGGTGATCCATTACGGATTTGGAAGCGATGCTGTTTTCTTGAAAAGAAGCAGCTAACAGATGGCATGGCAGGAACCGTGGGATTCTGCTGGTTTGATTTTCAGGAGAAAACTTTGGCTACACATCCAGCCAGGAGCCACAGGCACGATCCCAGGAAGCAGGGAGCAGTCCCAGCAGCAGCGTGCAGACACACGGCAAGAGCTCCTCCATCACATGGAGGCACTGACCTGTCGGGGAGCAAAAGCCTGTTTGTTACCATGCCTGTGTTTTGTGCCAATTAGGAGGCAGTTACACTGAAAAATGTCTCTTTGATGTAAATCTCTTCAGGTAGTGAATGTTAAACACCACGCACCGCTGGGTAGGTGTATGATTTTGCAGGACTGGAGCCTGCATCCAGGAGTAATTAGCAAGACTGTGCCAATCTTCAGTCCGTGTACTGGACCGCTGGGGCTGAAGCTCCGGCTGCACAGTGGGACACCGTAATTAGCAGAGATGCAACACGCAGAATAATTGGGAGGATAAGGAAATGCCACTGAAGTTTATATAAGGTGGAAAATTTCCTTAGATCTAGACAACCTCGTGTCACCATGAAACTTTCGGCTCTTCTTTGGCGGGGGTGTGCTGGAGCACAGCTATTAAAAAGTGGCAATTTCGGGCTCGCTGTGATGTGGCCGTCACTACCTGGGGAGCGAGGAGGGCCCGGGGGCTGTGCCCAAGACCCTGTGCTGGGGGAAACAGGGACAGGGATGGGGACAAGGGTCAGGGATGGGGACGAGGACAAGAGTCAGGGATGGGGACAAGGGTCAGGGATGGGGACGGGGACGAGAGTCAGGGATGGGGACAAGGGTCAGGGATGGGGACAGGGACAAGAGTCAGGGATGGGGACGAGGACAAGAGCCAGGGACAAGGATGGGGACAAGGGTCAGGGATGGGGACAAGGACAAGAGCCAGGGACAAGGATGGGGACAAGGGTCAGGGATGGGGACAAGGACAAGAATCAGGGATGGGGACGAGGACAAGAGTCAGGGATGGGGACGAGGACAAGAGTCAGGGACAGGGATGGGGACGGGGACGAGAGTCAGGGATGGGGACAGGGACGAGAGTCAGGGATGGGGACGGGGACAAGAGTCAGGGATGGGGACGAGGACACGCCCGGGGAGCCCGCCCCGCCCCGGCACCGCCCCGGGGGTACCGCCCGCCTCTTTCGCTTTGAGTTAAGTTTCGCTTTCGCTCCGGGGCGGTCGGATCCAGCACCAAGGCAAGCCCCGGGCCCTTCCCAGCCCTTCCCCTGCCACCCCCGCCCCGCTGCCCGGCTCCCTGCCCTGTTTTCCTCCCCTCGCTGCGCTTTCCTGGCTGCGCTCCGCTGCCCTGGCAGCCCCCGCCGCTCCTCGGCACCGCGGCCTGAGCGCTCCGCTTCCTCTTTGTTTGTGGGTGAGTTTGCCAAAGCCGAGGCTAGACCCGGCTTTGGGAGCTGCTCTTACTCTCGGGGAGCTCCCAAAGCTCTGCCGGTGCCCTGCTCCCCGGCCGGGAGGTGCAGCCGCTGGTGGGCTCTGAGCTGCTGCTGTTGACCCCGGGTGTCCGGGGTGGTTTTCGATGTGAACGTGTGCTCTTCTCAGTTAAAGGGTGATAAAAGCAAATTTAATCTGCCTAACTGTGGGAAAGGGGCAGGAATCACTGCTAATTTCCTGATGAAAGTCTGGAAGCAGAGACCAGATGTTTCAGTGCATCCCACCCTGAGCGAAGGTCCTGCCTGTGCCCTGCGCTTCTCTCCGCTGATCGTGATGCTCTCCTTTCTTCTTGTGGTTTCCCAACTGCTTAATGATTAAATTAAAACCACCCATAGAAAATACACAGAAATACACAGGACTCTTTCACTTACACACATCTAACTACGTATATGCAAATGAAAACACAGGAGCCCTTGCTTTCATACCAACATGCTTCTTTCCAGACCATGGAAAACTTTCTGGGAATTCCTTCTGTGATGCGGACAGCTCACTTGGGCTCATGGCAGGATACTTGGGACTTCCCTGTGTAGGCCAGGTCTTGGACTTTGATGATCCCAGGGGGTCCCTTACAACTCAGAATATTCTGTTTTATGATTGTATTCTATGATTCTGTGATCTTTCAGCATAAAATTATTTCCAATTTTGCTGTAATCTGCATTTTTGGGAGTGGTGTTAGACAAATTCCTTTTTGTAACTGGCACAACAAAACAGAAATGGCTGAACATGTGCAATGCCACAGCAATTCAGGACCAGAAATCTGTAGCCACTCTTTCTTGAGGAAGTCTTATACAGTAAAACTGACTAAAACCTCACATGTATCTTCTGTAAAACAGACCATAAACAATCTGGTTCATATTTCTAACATGTCAGTGCTCACTGAGGGACACTTACATTCTTGGGCTTTTATTTGTAGATGTCAGAGGATCAGCATGCTGATCTCCCTGCTGGACAGGGAGATGATGAGAATGGCTGTGATATAGTTGATGCAAGGCCAGACAGAAGCAGCAGGTTGTCACTTTTTCTAAGGTAAGTTCCTACTTGTACTCCTGTTCTTGTTGTATCAGCTGCCTTGGTACCCTTTTAATCAAAGAAACATAAAAAGGCTTAATTTGGTCTTCAGTTTGCCATGTCCACAATGTTATTGATGGTCTGGATAGAAAGGTGGTTTATGTTGTATGAATTTAATGTATCTGGTCTGTACCTTAAAGCATTTATCTTTGTAATATCTCCCTGTAGGGAAACTTACAATATCTCCCATAAGTTTTATTTGGCAGCTAAGAGACCACCAAGTTCATTTAGCATCAATTACAGTCCCACATCTTAAACATCGACCTTTGGTGGAGCTGGGAATTGAATATGCCATTAATTATCTATTTTACTGCACTCAGCTCAGCTAATCTCCAGCATCACTGGAATCCCCTGCTGACTGACTAAGTTACTTTAAAGCCTGGATGTGCCGTCTAGGTTGTAGCACAAAGAAGCCTCACCAAGTCTAGAGATGTAACCCCTTACAGAACACATTAAAAGCCTTTCATTTTAAAGCATAGTAGTCTCACTGAAGCATGAGCTTGCTTTCATTAAATCAGTGGGAAGCAAGAACTATTTACTGTTCAGCTGTGCTCCTGAAAACACTGGATAAATGTGATTAGAAATGCAGGAGATGAAAAATGAACATGCAAAGTTTATAAATACTGTTGAATGTCAGCAAATGGCTACTTCACATTGGATTTAGTGAGATTTTGCAAGAGATATTTAATGCAAAGTCCAATGCTTTTACAGAGAGGTTTTGATTATTTTTACTGTTGGAGATTTACATTAAAGTGAGCAGTATAATTCAGAGAGTACATGGCTAATATACTTTTATTTTTGCTGTTTATTCTATGAGTTTAATAGGGGTAACAAATTTGTGAGAGAAGTGAAGATGCTCTAGTCTTAGAAGACTTTTGATGTGCTGTTAAGCAAATCACTTTACTTTCTCTCTCATTTTATCATTCCTCAAATATGTTTCATGATGTGTATGTGTATTATTAATTTTAACAAATAGACAAATGTAACATTTGTTCCTAAATCTTGTCAAATATTTTTTCAAAGGTTTCTTTTCAACTTTATTAAATGTGTGTTTTGATATTTGATTTGGTCTTCTTTAGAAGAGGTGATATGCTAATACTATTACTAAATTATGCAACTCAAAGTTAATAATTGCCAAAGAAAAGGCAATAATCAGCATTTCTATGACTTTTTTTCTATAAGAAATTTTTCAGATAATTTGGCTATTCATCAGTTTGAGGCATTCATCTTTTGGGAACTCCTTGAAGATGCAATTTGCAACATTTTTCTTTATAAGTAAAAAGTTGCTCAGATTAAATATGAGGTAATTGAGAGAATTCAACTTAGATTTTGTAGGAAAAAAAAAAACTTTTGAGAAATCTAACTTGAAGAAAGTAATGATTTCTTAAAGAGGAATGAGGTACTTGACAATTAAGGTATTTGTCTTTGTTCTACTGAAACTAAAAGTCTTTGGTCTGAAGGAAGAGAGGGAAGGAATGTGAGAGGATAAAGGAAAATAGGATCTGATCTAAAACTATGATTCTAATAAAGGAGAAAGTGAATAGAGAATGATCATTCTTTGTTCCTTGACAGGAATCTAGGGGACATCCAGTGAAAAGTTCATGCAGTAGGTTTGAAACAAATGTTAAGTAATTTTAACATAGTGCAGAATGTCACTGTAGCTATGGGATATACAGATGTCAAGATTTTAGGTAAATTCAGGAGAGATTAGTATGTATGGAAGAGAATTCCAGATGTTAACATCTTTGGTGAAGATGTTCCCAAGTCACTTCTGTGTGAGAATATTTTCTGTATCCAATTTCTTTTGTTTGCTTTCTTCAGACTCATTCCTAGTCAGATGTACTGACTCATTCCCAGGCTAGATGTACTTTTACTTGAGCCAGTGGGGCTCTCTGTCTTGATTGCCAAAGCTTCATTTCAGCAGCATGATGTAATACATCTTAAATAAGGTGTCTAGAAAGCTTTGGAGGGATTATGATTTTACTGTCCCTTTTTTTGGTTTGTTTTATCAACCCAGTTTTTTACCAGTTGTGCAGTACTCTCAATGAAATTCCTCACTGCATTTCATGTACTATTGCTTAACATAACTAAGTTCAGTAGGAAAACAGATAACTTGTGATGTTACAAAAGCACATTCATTTTAATTTGAGAGAACACAGCGGTGAGAAGCCAAATTCAAAGCTGTGCAGGAAGACCAGCAGTTTCCAGTAGCTTCACAGCTTCAATTTGCCTCTCTCTGGCTGTGACTGGAGACTTGTCAGAGCAGTAACCAGAAGTAATTTAAAATCTCACTCACTACAGCAGATTTCTCTCTGAGGAGTCTGTGAGGCTGCTGTACCAAGGAGGCCACGAGGCTCAGAACAAGCCAGGATGGGCAGATTCTTCTGACATCTCAACATTTTAGGGGAATTATCTTCTACATATTTCCTTCTCTCTGGAAAAGTGCTAATACTTAGCTAATGTTGGTGAGAAAAACTCTCCAGTGGGGAAAAGAGTTAGAAGAAATTTTGGATTAAATCTGCCAGCCGTGTTTGGCTCTGGGTTTTTATTTAGCCACTAGATGGCAGGAGGGGATTAATTTTGTCACTGCAACCAGAACAAAAAATGGGCTGTGCTGCAGTTGAGCAAAAAGTTATGTTCCAGAAGGCAAAAATATCAGGACACATTCTGGCAAGGCTGGGCACCAAAAGAAGTTTAAAACCTGTTTAAAGAAAGATTCAGCTAAGGATTTCAAATGTGTATTTTATTTTTTTAGCTAACTTATAGAATTATTTTTTTCCCCATACAAGTCTGGGGTTTTTCACTATGCTCCTTTTACACTTTCAAGGCTTTAAATATAGTCTTGCTTCTCCACAGGATGATTTAATATCTTCATTTGGTATCTTTTGTGTTTTATTTGGGAACTCAAATGGGGAGATTGATAGCAGCAAATGCATTTTAGCATCCAGGAAAGTTAATGTAACATGAAATGGAATAAAATTGCACTGTGTTAAGTAGAGCTAAAATTTCTCTTAATCCTAATAAAAGTTGGTTTTTTTTGGAAGCTGCGTCCAGAAATTCCCAAGGCTTGGTAGACTTGTATTTGCACTGTCAAAACTCCTGACTGCTCGTGGGCTTCAGTGAAGAAACAATTCAGAAGAGTTTTGTTATTAATAGTATCTGGGTACCAGTTTTGTCCTAATTTAATTGTATACAAGCATTTTTCATCTGGTTATTTTTATCTGCTCCAGCCCTACTATCTTGTTTTATAGTCAATATTCCCCTTCTCATCTGGAAACAGAAAACACAAATCTATTCTAAAAGCTTTACAAATACTTAGTTAGAAATGAAAGTGTGTGATTCTATAGTGCCCTCAATACAGACACATTAAATGGATTCTAAGAAAACCCCACTGAGAAATCTCAGAGGTTTTGGGGGGTCATATAGTCACCAATAATATTTTAGCTGTTTAACACTGCAAATCCAAAATATCTGTAAGATATTTATTTCTGTCACACCACTTTAAAGTCTGAGACTTTTGAGTAATTTGAAAGTTTCCTGGAAATGCCAGTGTGCATCTCACCTTCTGTAGTTCAATGGTAGTTACATTGTTAAGGTATCTACCAGGTTTGTAAATTAGTGTTTAGAGGATAAAGATTCATGGATATACTCCTTTTCTTTTCATGTGTAGTGTTTATTTGAGTTGTAGGACATCAAAGATGGGAAGCAAAGATGTTACCAAAGGCTGTCTGTTTTACCTTCATGACCCTTGTCTCAGCACAGGCATATTTCTCAACATAAATAACCTTGTCCTTCAAAGAATAAATCTTCATTTTTGAGATTCATCCTTAGCTGAACCTCAGGTCTGGAGGTGTAACAAGTGTAGAAAGTTGTCTTTGTTCTAGCTAAGCTTTTCTGTTGTTCCTCTGTCTTTTGGGGATCTATTTTCCATCTGTTTTTCACAGTATCACAGTATATTTCACAGTATCAATGACCCACAAGGATCATTGAGTCCAGCTCCTAAGTGCCTGTATGGGCATTACCAACAGCTTATTTTTACATTGATTTATAAAAGAAGCTGCTTTTCAGGTAGAACTTTTATGAAGAACAGCCATCTTCATGGCCACTCTGTTACATATTTTTCAGTGTCAGAATATAATAGACCTTTCAAAATAAATACTGCTAAGAAAAGTATCTCTTTTATCCTTAGATAGACCAAAAATAGAAAGCTACTTTAAAGCAACTAACAGCTGATGAATCATTATCTGAAGTTATGTTCTGGGCTGCAGCTCAGATGTCTGAGCTGACCTCCTGTTTCAGCCTCATGTTTCCTTAATGTCTCTAAGGAAGTCACTGTGTGCCTTAGTTGGTCCTGCAAATGGGTGATGATCTTTCCTTTTACTGTCACAGCTCCAGAATCTATCACAATATAATTTTAATTTTGTTTGGAGTTTGCTTGTTCTGCTTAGCACAAGGCAAATATCAATTGTTTATGTTCACCCAAAAGCATCAAACATAAAATTTCAGAAGTAATTTATAGTCTAGAAAACTTCCTACAAAGACAATCAAGAAATTGTAACAAAGAAAACAGGGATATTTTATTTTTATTGCTCTTTTTTAAGTCAGAGGTGGTTTTGGTTTGTTTTGGTTTTGTTTTGTTTGTTTGGGGGGTTTGGTGAGGGGTTTTTTGTGTATATGTTTATGTGTGTGTGTCTGTGTTTTGGGGGTGTTGTTGTTGTTTTGTTAAAGCAATTTTTGTTAGATCTGGAACTCAGCTTCTGGAGAACACTGCAGGAATATTTAACAATGAGTGGAAACTGGCCAGTGCTTGTACTTTCCCTTGGATGCTGACTGCATGTATATCATAGGAAAAGCCCAAGAATCTTTAAATAGTATTTAGCCTATATTACAAGAACTCATTGATTCACAGTCAATATTTGTTTCCAGTCTCCTTAGAGCCTTTTTAATGTGAAGTACAGCAAACACTGGGTTATCCAGGAACTGTATCTGAAGTAATCACAGTCAAGAATCCTAATTACTCTTTAGTGTAGTAATTTATTTCCTTCATTACAACAAACTCTGGGCTGTATCATACAGAATTTGGAGGACAACTGTTTTGTAGTGTGATGTTTAAGCTTTCAGAGCAATCCAAACAAATATAAACCAAATTTATAATAAACCAAAACTGTTTGAGGGTAAATATGTAGGAAGTAGTTGTATTAATTAAAGTACAGAGAGGCTTTGTAAACTATGCATGTTAATTTGCTTATTTTGCTAGAAACATTCATTGTGTAAACATTGTAGCAATGGTGGATCAGGTTTTGACAGCAGGGATGTATCACAAAGTGAAGTCTGCTGTCCCACCTCCATCTCAAAATCTATTTTCCTGTGCTCTTACACAGGAGCAGAGATAGAATGAGTGATGGGAGAGTGTTTTCTGCTTGTCAGCAAAGGTAGCTCAGGCTGCATGACCTCAGCTGGCAGGGTGATGGCCTGGGGGGTTTGAATGGCCCCACAGAGCAGAACAGTCCAGCGTGACCCTCTGCTGACACAGGGGAACTGGGGAGCACACAGAGATCCTGATCTCCCTGCAATGCAGCCCCGAGCATGGTGGGCTCCTAGCATTGCCACACAGCAGCAGACCTGCTCCTGAGGACAAGCTGAAGCTGTTTTCAGATGCAGTGTGGAGTGCCATTTGATGATGAGCCAAGGTACTGTAGAGTGTTACTCACCTCCTTCCTTCTCTGCCACCTGTTTGGAAAAATCATGAGTTTATACCCTAAAACAGTTTAGTTTAGCTAATCCCAGCTCCATTGGCATTTTGCAATTGCTAATCCTTGCCAGAGTGTTCTCTGAGCATGAGTGTTTGGAGGGCTTGCTTTATTTTGAGTCATTTATCAAGCAATCCATATGTACCTGTTAATTTCTCTTAGTACCTGTGAAAGGTAAAAGAAGCTTCATCCTTTTTTTTTCCATATAATTGTCAGTTGCCTGTGTCCATTATACTGCCATGGGTATGATCATGCAAGATTTCAGTTTCCAGAACACCCATGGAAGGTATGGATGTGCAGGTTTTCTGGAAATGAGCAGAAAACCTTTCAGCAAGCAAAATTCTTTTTTTGTAAAAATTCACCTTTTGAATGTTTTTTGGGTATTATGTTGCATTCAATATTGTGAGGCCTGCATGGCAGATACCATGCAGCTAATTGGGAAGCTGAATCTCAATTACAAAGTTGATTGATTGATGATTGAGAGTTTAGAACTCTGTTTTGCAGGCATCACACCACAAAATTGTCATGTGGGTTGTAAGTGATCCCTAAAATATTAAGCACACAAAACTAGGGCACTGCTACCTGTTTCTTTTCTTTCTAGTTTTGTCTTTTTTTGACTGTTGTGAAATGTGGACAATATTAGATTTGTCTGTTGAAACTTTTTGTCCAAAGTGCAGCTGGCTTAATCCCAATGCACTTGGTCTTCTCCATTTGTATATAATAAATTAAATTGCAGTTGTGGTTTTGATTTGAATTAGTTAAGGCCATCACTAGCACATACTTAAAAAGACAGGGAGGCATATTTAGATTAACTATCAGAACTTCAAAAGACACTTACAGAGTATTCCAGAAGTTGTAGTCTGAGTCTTGTTCTTTCAAACAGCTCAACTCTTTCATTGTACTTTGAGTTGTCTTGGACTGAGTTTCTCCGTTTTCCAGGTTTTTAGAGAAGATTCTCTCTCCTAAATGGAGATGGATCTGAAACTAAAATGGAACAAAAAAGCTACAAGAGTAGCTTAGGGTCTGAAAAATGTCTTATAATGAGGTATTGAAAATGTATTCAGTGTTTCAATTGATGTTAAATAGTCATACAGGTACTAGCATTGTTCTCTCTTCAGGGAAACTAATGTGTAGTAATCAAAGTTAAGAATTTGTTTCTGGGCTGAGATCTACTGTAAACCTCGATGGTGGAGGTTTACAATAAGAATGTAAACAAGAACTTTACAGTAAGGATGATTTGTTTAATGCATTTTCTTTTCAGGAGGCACCTGTCAGTTGGCTAACCCACACACTCCAGACATAAACATTGCACAGAAGTACAAAATATGAATTTTAAAATTATTCTCCACTTTACTGGACAGAATCCCACACCAACCAATCCAGCCTGGGTCAGGTTGGAAGGGATCACAATCATCTGGTCCAAGCTCCCTGCTGGGCAGGGTTATCCCAGAGCACATGGCCCAGGATTGCCACTGGGATTGGCTCAGTTGGTTGGAACATGGGGCATCAATTATTGTACAACCCCTCCCCCTGGAAAGAAGCCACATGATCTGCAATTGCTTTGTGAAACACATTTGTTTAGACTTCATTTTGTGATGGAAGAACTGAGACCAAGAGATGCAGAGTTACTTTCCCAAAGTTATTCAACAGCAGAAGCACAACTCATTTTGGTTTATTTAATACCTTTCATCAAGTTAATTGGGCAAAGCATAGCAAGCATATGGTCTTAATAAATATATCTTATTCTGTGTTGTACTCTCAGATGTGATATTAAGAAATTTAGGGAGATGCCAGGATTTCTTTAAGTAAGTTGAAGGGGTTTATTTTGCAAATTTTCTGTGAAATCTGTTACAGTACTGCTTCATATGTCATATCAAGAACAAAAGTACCTTTTTAGTGTAGTATTGGTTTTTTGGATGAATGAACTCAGTCCAGTCTTGGAAAGAATTTTTTTAATGATAGCTTAGGTCCTTCCCAGCTCTAGTATTATCTTGATAAGTTCAAGGAAATAATCACATTGTTTACCTAACTCCTTTCTTTTGATACTGCTACAGCAATATTTTCTGTTCAAAATTACCGTGTTTACAATATTTGAAGGGCTGTGGCACGGGTTTCCAAATGAACCAGAGGTACTGTCCTAGTAACTTCCTAACTTCAGGTTTATTCCAAGAACAGGCTTTGCCTCTGTTGGCTTTCAAACCGGCTTTGTTTAGTCAGCTGACAATCTGATTCCAAAGATGCTCTTAAGAAGTCCCGGACTCGTGGGCAGTTCTAAAAGAAGCTGAAGGCCAATTAATTCCTGTGGCCCTGTTCTTGAGAACATTTTCAGTCATTATTTTATTGCCTGAGCAGTCCTGCTGCTCCCAGGAGGAAACTGGAGTGTGTTTGTTGGGGGCTGTGGTGTTCCAGGGGACACACTGGCCATTTCCCTTTATTCCACCCATTCCCAAAAATGACTTTCAAAGTTGAGACATTTCAGCAAAGCAATATATAAATAGGCAAGGGCAGCACAGACTTTATATATCATCAATAAATACAAACTTCAGACTCCAGTATCATCAGCTTAGCATGTTTCACTGAAATTTTGATTTTATTTAACAGATAAAACAAGATCCCGAGAGGGAACAGAAATTTAGGAGCACTGTGTTTAGTGTGTGGTGTTGTGTTGTTTTTGTTTGCTATTATAAATTGCAGCTGTCAGTTTTCATGCCTTTTGTGTCAGACATCTGCCTGCCGTGGTAAGCAGTGTAGGTGAAACAATGTTTAAATGCTTTTTGGGGAGCTTCTATGTGCAGTTCTGTAGGACCACTTTTCTTCTCTCTGCTAAATGAAGACTTTCTATTGTGTGGAAAATATCCTGACTTTAATATTCGAATTTTTTTTCAGTTTTCTTCTGACATCTACCTGGAATATATTTTAAAATAACCTTTTAAGGAGTGGTGATTTTGATGATGCTCATCTATCAGCAGTTCTTTGCTAACCTTTGCTGATAGGGAAATTGAAAGTATGCAATGCTTACTTGAACTTCCTCCTATATAGTTAGTATTTCCCCTTTTTTCTCAGGAGACTTCTGTTTCAACAATTAAGTTTTTTCTTTCAGTTTCTCTACTAGCACGTAATTTGCAAGCCTGAGTATGCACTTTCAAAGGCACTGTAATACAGTTTTAGTATTTGGTCTAGACCTTGTGGTTTAGTCTTTATCCCACATCATTTTTGCTTTCTGGTTTTAACAGTAAAGGAATATTCATTTTTATGAAAGACAGTTCAAGTAGTGACACATTCTTCTTGTCCAGAAATGTTGCTGTTCTGCCAAACTGATGCAATATTAATGGAAAAAGGCAACAGGATAATCTATTATTTGCATGCAGTTCTAAATCTGTGTGACACTACCAAAACAGATCTGACAAAGAACAAATAGTGTGGCTTAGAGAACTTAAGATCTAAAAGTCTCTAGTCAGGTTTAACAAGTGTCTTTTGCTTGATATTGCCAACAGGGTTCAAGACAAAAAAAAATTCAAAGTGGGGAGTAACTAGAGATGTATTAAATACAGTGAAATTAGGTTGGATAAAGGTATTAAAGCTGAATAAAAGTATTAAAGCTGGTCGTTTGAAGAGAAGGTTGTGTAGAAATAGAGATCCTGATGCATGATCATCAGAAAGCATCAGAAGTATGAATTATGGAGCCCACATCAGACCATTAATTATTGAGACTAAGGTAGAAACATAGAACAAAATGTAGAACCTTGTTTTGGCTAATTTATAAATTCTATTTCCTGTTCAGTTTTTTTTTTTAATGAATAACTCTAAATTGATCTCCAGCACACTCAGTTTTGCTACACACATCTTGGTGATGCCTTGTGAATTCAAACACAATCTTATTTGCATTTTCATTGTTTTCTGTCTATCCTTTCACTATATTTTTAAATAAATAGTCCAGTCCAGGATTTTTCCCCAGGAGAGCAAACAGTATTTGTGATGAGCAGTAGTCACAAACATAATTTATACTGTGTGTGCAACAATGGAAGGAGAGTGGGGGATCTTAGGCAGAAAAAGCAACATAGAGCCACATAAACTGAATAAAAAAATCATCTCTATAGGCTATGTAAGTTTCTTTAGAGGCCTTAGAACCAATGCATTGTCTCATGCACTCCACAATGCTGTAACTTAATGGGAGACTTATTTAAATGAAGCCTCTATAGAGGTCCCCAAATGTCAAAAGTCCTAAGGGAAACATCTCAGTTTTTTGTAATAGGTTAAAGAGCATTGTAATTTAGGACACCTTGCATCCCACAACACTTGAGTGTGTGAAAGTTCTGGTGGGTGTTGATGGATTACCTGAGAATGTTTGTACTGTCCACTGCACTAATCTTGCCCAGACTCAACAGAAAGGCTGAGAATGTGACAGAAACTAGAATAATACTATTCACCAATTCCATACAAGCATTTGGACTCCAGAAGGAATCCTGAAGTGATGTGTTTTGCAAAGACACCGTGTTTTCAAGGGCAGATTTTCTTTTTATCCAAAACATGTTATCAGTTATTCAAAAATCATATTGCACATGGTATAAAAGAAGGAAGCCAGAGTAAAGCTGTCAGTGTTTTGAGACA
The DNA here is from genome assembly GCA_013400575.1 of Peucedramus taeniatus. Classification (NCBI taxonomy): domain Eukaryota; kingdom Metazoa; phylum Chordata; class Aves; order Passeriformes; family Fringillidae; genus Peucedramus; species Peucedramus taeniatus. Next base: position 60,183 of record WBNO01001362.1, on the reverse strand, counting down.
TTCCTTGTCAAGGAAAGGCGAAGTTAACTGAACTGCATAGAGCAGAGTAAGACACAGTTCTCTCCTTTTGTGGGTTTACTTCAAGTAGAAATGAATGGAATCAGTGTGGCCTTTTCCACCCAACTCTGAATGTCAGCTCCCTTAAATTATGTAGTATAGAATGGTAGAATTTTTTTCTGCCTACATTTTCAGTACAGCAACAAAAGGCCCTAATTTTCCTGAGAGAGAAGGGGATTATAACTGTATTTAAAACCTACATACCCCTCTGTAATACCATTTTTAGAGTTTATTTTGAACAACTCTTCCTGGAAAAGAACAGTCACTTAAATAGCCAGGCAGAGGAGTAGACTAATATTAGATGAATAAAGACAATGCTCAAGGGAGCCTTTGTCCTGCACATGGATTCTTAACATGTTGGTATGTCACACTCTAATATATGGTAGTAGCAGGAATGGAGGAAGGTGCCAGTAGAAAGGAAGTCAAAGGAGAGAAAATCACAGCTGCTAAGAGAAAATCACAGTGCTTTATATTTTCTAAATAATCTTTAGGCACAGTTAAATGTCGTCAGTGATATTTTTATCCTTAAATCTTGAACCATATTGAAACAATAATTCCAAGTATAAGAGCAAGAAAGGTTTGTTGTGATAAGTAGCAGTCCTTTAGATGATCAAGTCCACTGCTCGTGCAAGTGAGGTATCTCCATTGACTTTGGCAGAATTTTAGCCATGCTGATAAAACACTTTACTACTATTTAACAGTTCAGTAACAAAATTATAAATAGAATAGATTGTTTTTATATTGGAAAACTGAGAAGTTGATAATAATGATTTTCAGAGGGTTGATACTGAGTCTAGACTTGATGACATCACATTCTCAAATATGCTGGTCATAAAATATGTTGGGCAAGCCTAAGGCCTGGATTTAGAGACACGGTGAGGGTGAAAATGTGCAAGCTATAGGAGAGTGCCAGAGTGGAGTTTCAGTTTTGCTGAACTTTTGACCAAAGGGAGAGAACGTGAGATACGCGACAGCAATAATGGGGAGAATATTTCTGTGTAAGGGAAGGATCAGGGACCACTAATGGAGTGAGGAATAATGGCACAGCTGAAATTAAGAGCTGAAGAATGAGTAAACAGTCATGAAATTCAACTTTCTGTTTAGTCCAGGCAAGTTTGAATCCCAAAAGAGGGAAATTAAAGACACTAGATGTCAGAGAAGCAGAAAGAAGTCAGGCAGAGGTCACATAGTTTAAAACATTTTATAACAGCATATAACTAATCTGTGGAACCCTTTTGGAACATACAGTAATTAGAAAGCTTAGTAAGAACAGCAGTAAACATTTATATTAGCCAGTGTCCAGTTCAAAGTTCATAAAAAAAGATTTAGGCTTTCAATCATAACCCAGCCTGTCACTGACAGATTTCCCTTAAGGCCTGATTATTACTTATTTATAACTTTATTAGTTATCATTGCAAGGTCTGATTTAGCTTGTTGAGTCTGAAATGTTGGACATTATACTGCCAGTGTAGTCCAGTCAGGCAGTCCCCATATTGTGCTATGTTGGCACAGGAACCAGAATCTTGTCTGGACTGCAGGTCCAGGCTAAGTATAATCCACAGCCTTTGCTCCTTATTCATTCAGTTTGGACTGATGCCAAAAGGTTTCTGGAACTTTTTATTGCCTGCCAGTAAGGAAGTGATAGGCGTAACCATGCTGTGGTTTTTGAGTGTCTCATTAACCTGTTCAGCTTGGGAGGAATAATTAGAATAAAACCACAGTGTCCTGTGTAAAGGAATGGGGAAATGTGCTGCCAAGGCTCATCTGTGGCATTTGCCATTGACTGCCACAGAGCTTCTGGCTGCTCTTGGGAATTCCAGCAGCAGGAATTACATCCCGTCAACTCACGGGTATTTCTGCATGAATGAGTGCAAACTGTTGAACTTGGGAGTGAAGTGGTTTCAGAGAAGTTGCTTGGCTACATTGCTGTGCCACTTAACCCTTGCTGCTGTTTTCAGAGGGGCTTTTTGTGGGGTAACGTGGCTGCCTGATTTCTGGGCTGGAGTTAGGTCACTTCCAGCTTTTTAGAAGAGCAGACAGTGCAAACATGACACTGCTCAAATGGGTCCATGCCTGAGTGTTGACAGCTGTTCATGGGTTGGAATGTGTGCACAATCCCTTTGAAAATATCCTGTTGTCCATAACAGCCACTGTTGTTTGAATGACTTTTTCAGGAAATCACTGAAGCCAGATAAATCTGTAGAAACTGGATCCTGTGGGCTGAGGAAATGCCTCTTCATGGACCTGAGTGGTTATTTGTTGTTCTGAAATTTCTTTTTCTCTTTAACAAGGAACTGTCTGGTGATGGAGGACCAGGGGGAATTTTAGGTTAAAATAAGAATCCAAAATCTCTTTGAAAGCCAAATGTAATATCAGCATCATATAGCTCTGAGTGATTCTTTAAAAGAATTAGTTAAGAATTGGTTAAGGCTTTTTCTTGAGGTAAAGCATATTTAATTATTGCTTCCAGAGCCCTCAAGAAGCATGTGCAAGGAGAATATCCATACTTGCAATTTGTCAGAAAAAAAAACCCCTGTATTTCCAGAATAATCCTCAAGTAGATATGGTTCAATATCTTGTTTTTTAGTCTCTAAGGGAAGTCTAAAAGAGGACATGATATTAAGATGGTCATATGTAAAAAGAGTATAATGAAAACCTGCCAGGTGCAGCTATTTATTTTGGCCCTTTATAATAGAATGTGACAGCACTCAAAGATAAGAAGCTGTTTTGAAATTGAATTGCAGTAGCATTTATACATGATGAATCATTTAAAGAAGGTTTATTATAGATTCCAATTAGTCTTGTCCTTTAGTAATAGAAAAAAGGACACTTAAAGCTAAAAGATAACCATTGTTAAATGAGGCAGGTAAGAAAATAGATTACCTAAACAACATTTAATCAATTCATAGTAATCTCATGTCTACAAGTTATTATTGAAGCAAATAAATTAATAATTCTTTAGGAAGATGTCAGAATGAGAATAGTGAAAGTACTTAAATTAATTGAGGTTATAGGAAAAATCTGATGTTGTTTTAACCAACATGTATTATGCAGTTCTTTGTGCTGTGAATTTAGTTTATGTTTTCCTCTCAGACATCAGCAATAAATACTATTGGAAGCTGGATGCTGGAACAAATAAGAGAGGTGCCAATAACTTCTTCTGCCCTTTCCTGAGCATTGTTTATAAGTGGGCTGGCTCCAAAGCTTGCTTATAATTCTGAGGTTGAATCAGACTCCTTATAGGCTCTTAGTGGCTTCATTTCTGCTTGAGGAAATCTTAACCACACCTGAAGCCACCTGCTTGGACCAAAAAGTCCACCTGTAAAAGCAAGTACTGCCGAGATCCTCATGCTTGTACATCAGGTGTGCATGCTGGCTGTAATTGATTTGGTATTAATACTTTATTTGGATTAAATCTGTGAGTAGTGTCTGTGCTATCCCTTGGCATCTCTTTCTAATCCAGTGTAAGACTTGTACACAGCAAAAAGATCAGTACACAGTCATATAACCAGAGAAGATTTATTAATATAACCCATTAACATAACTATTATAATAGTTTGCTTTGTTTTTTCTTAGGTTTTATTTGACGAAGTTCAGGTATCAATGATTACATTGAAGAGTGCTTGGGTTTTTGCATAGGTTCAGACTGCTGTTTGGCATACCAAATTAACACATGACTTGTTCACATTTATGACCTTTTTCAGTAGAAGCTACCTACTGCTTTGCCTTAATCTGCACAGAATTTAGGGATAATGGTGATTCAGTAAACAAATCTCATCACACAGCTGGGTAAACTGCATATCTTCATGTTCCTGCAATAGCTACTAGGGGAAATCTGTCTGTTCTTACATTAATTACTTACAGTAAAAGTAAAATATGTCCAGAAACAGTTTGCAAAAAGGTTGCTGCCAGCCTCACTTCATGTAGGCCATTTGTTTTATCTCTGGGTCAGGATCTGTGTGTCCTGCAGTTCACTCCAGAGTTATTTCACCTCGTCAGAATCCATCCACACACGATAATCACTTCATGGAAATCACAAGATCTTTATGCCTTGATCCAAAATGTAAATGAAGAAAACAAATATTAGAGAAGGAGAAACATGGGGCAGGGCTGCACGAGTGGTTTGAATTACGGTAAATAGGCCATGCATGTGACTGGCCACTAACAATAATTTCATTTGGTTCACCTAGAAAAAGGAAGAATGGAGAAGAAGAGCAGCCAAAGCCCTCTCTCAGTAATCAATACCGAATTGTCACACCCACATTCCAGTATAATATGGATTACAAGAAAGTTGGCAAATGTATTATTATAAACAACAAAAATTTTGAAGACAAAACAGGTAATGTTCCTTCTTTGATGATACTCATTACAGACCATAGGATTTTTATACTTTCTTTAATTAATAAGTACTCTGTTTTTAGGGCATGGAATTTTAATGAATGTTTTTCTCTTTTTTGATAGTTGTTCCCAAAACTTTTCCTGTTCTCTAACTTACATTAGAGTGGCTCTTTTCAACATCTTTTCAGTATGTGTCTCAAAGACCATGTCTCCTTGCTGTACCAACTTCAAACTAAACCTTTATTCAAGAGTTTAAAACTATGTTGTTAAAATTTGAACTTTGGCATCTGCAACCCATGTTATAAATTCTCTGTCCCTGAGCTACAGCTATGAGCTACAAAAGCTAATAGCTGTAGGTGTGCTCTGTTCACACTCCTGCATTTAGCTTTCCAGACCACATGTGGTTTCATGGTAGACAAATACTTGTGTTATGATCAGGTTTCTAGGATTTTTCCTGTACACTTGGCAAACACAGTAAATTGTTTTCCCCAAAGATTCTGTATCAGTTCCTTTTACTGGGTATAATAGGGACACTTTTCAACAGGTTTTCCATGGGGTGCTTTGTGTTGTACTGCATAACCAAAAGGAGATGGATCATCCTTAGAGCTCCTGTGTTGCAAGGTGCTGGGGGCACAACAGCATTTTTCAGGATAAGATATGTGTTAACACTGAACATTGCATTATTTTTAAAATCTCACCATTTGTCCTCAATCCTGCTAGAGGATTGTTTTAAAAACATGCCACCGAGGTGTTGTTTAATTTTATCAATGATAAACTTAAACATTTGCCCTTGGACACGTGAATCATTTTGAGTTGTGTAACGTGCAGCCAACCATGGTCTTTGTTTTCTGGCAGGAATGGGCACACGCAATGGCACTGACAAAGATGCTGGAGATCTTGCAAAGAGTTTTAAAAACTTAGGGTTTGAGGTTGATATACACCATGACCGAAGCCGTGATGATATGGAAAAATTGCTGAAGAAAGGTAAAAATTCAGAATCGTAGAATAATTTACAGGGGAACAGACCTTTGGAAGTCACTGAAGCTACTCTATGCTCACAGCAGGTTAAAGTAGAGCAGGTTGCTTAGGCCCCACACATACAATCTGTATGGAAGGATTTGTTTTCTGAATGGACTGGGCTTCATTCCCCACCTCATCCCCCAACATAGATTCAGAAATGCAGGGTGTTCTTGTGAAGCACTTGTCCTCTGTATTAGGTGAAGAGCCTTCATATTAAAGAGTTCAGCCTGTTGATTCCAGTGAGCTAAACTCAGTCAAGTGAAGGATGCATCCATGTACTCAAGGTACTCACCACATTGTAAAAGATGATCCACTCCTTCTTATGCCTGACAGAGGAGCCCAGTGTATATTTAGCCTCAGAAAAATGTGCTTGCTAAATATAATTTCCATTTAAAACGTAGCTTCATTCTGACTCAGAGGTGTTTGCCTTGTAGCTGCTGAGGAGAACCACAGTGATGCTGCCTGTTTTGCCTGTATCCTCCTAAGCCATGGGGAAGAAGGGCTCATCTATGGCACAGATGGACCCATGGCTATCAAGACTCTGACTGCACTGTTCAGAGGAGACAAGTGTAAAAGCCTTGTAGGCAAACCCAAACTCTTTTTCATTCAGGTAATAGCCCTAAGGTAAATACAGTGTCCTACTGCTGCTGCAGGGAAAACATGCTCTGTTAGTTGTCTGCCCTAGAAAAACCCTGTAGCTTGTCTTACTGAATGTTGCTGGAGGTTTGTGAAAAAATGTGTTGAGAGAAGTTGTCTATGTCTATGTCTAAAAAATTATTGTTTTTAAAAGATAATTTATATATGAGATTCACAGGTGTAACGAATATTATCATTGTAATTTTCTACATTGTTTCTCTTGGTAATATATGGACTTCAAAGCAGAAAAATAAACTCACTTTTGTGCAGACAGAGCTAAGGACAGTACATGATTTTCAATAGGAATAATACTGTCCAGGTCTCTTTGAATTAAGGCTGCCTCTACAAATTACTGCTTAAAGAAACACTTTTCCTCAGTAGCATAAAAATTTATATTGCATTTTTAAATTAGCATTTAATTAGTTGTATATTAGTTAAACTTTTAAAGGCCACTGTTTCAAACAGCATTAACTGACGTACCATGGATCTGAATTCTCTTTTTTACATAATACATAATATTATTTACATATAAGAGTTGCAGCAGATGTGGTTTTCCCTAGGCTATTCCATCAATTAATCCTCATCCTCAAAGTGAAAACTGTTTTAGTCTCTTTATACTACTAAAGTGATGTTTCTCCTAATTACACATTTGAAATGGTTACTCTATAGACTTTAAAATTATCTTAATAAAGGCAATCAGCCCTCTTATATAAGCCAGTCAGACTTGTTCTTTTGCAAGAGCTGTCAGTCAAAGCTACTGATCAAGAGCTGAAAATTACCCACCCAGACCATTGTCCCAGCATGCCCTTTAGCTAAACCCATGATTAAGAGAAAATTAAGAATCAAAGGGATAAATGGAAAAGTATTAAAAATGCAATATACTTGTAATGGGTGGTCAAACACTAGAACAGGTTGCCCACACTGTCGAGTCTCCACCTGTGGAGTCCACTGTCAAGAAATTGTCCAGAAGTCACACTGCACACAGCATTATGTAATAATTGAGTGCTGAGAATGACTCTAGACTGCTAAAATCAATCATGGTTAGAATAAACCAATGCTGACATGGCACTTGTTGATAAACTGAGATGCACAACCCCAACACCTTTGCCTGCCTCTACTTACAGGATGTATATTTTTCAAAGGGTAAGCTAGGTAACTTTATCACTGAACAATTAGATATCCCCCAGAATTTCATCTCTGCTTTTAATACATGGAAAATACTGCTTAGAACTGAATCTATTAAAAGTTTTTGATAAATACTAATTGTTATAACACCTTGTTTCTGCTTACTGGAAACATTCTATTTATATTCTCTGCTTTCAGGCCTGCAGAGGCTCTGAATTTGATGAAGGTATACAAACTGACTCTGGACCTGCCAATGACACCCTGGAGACAGATGCCAACCCGAGATACAAAATCCCAGTAGAAGCAGATTTTCTGTTTGCTTATTCCACGGTGCCAGGTAAGGAGAAGAGGGTCAAGGTGGGGGTAGAAGCCTGAAAACTCAGCATCCATACTGACTGGATTGGAGATGGACCCCCCTGATGATACATTGTGCACTGATGGACAAAGCACAAAGGACTGGGTGTACATTGGGTATCCACCCCTTGCACACTGGCTGCACAGGAAAAGGGAGATTACATATGGCAAAGGCAGTTCTGTGTTCTGGGAATCCTCCCCTTCCATGTCCTGGTGTGTGGAATGTGTGATGAAGGCAGGAAGAGGAATAGTTACAGTACAATACTTATTCTCAGAAAGGAAACCTGTATAATTTTACTTCTTGCAGATTCCCTAATGCCAAAATGTAGAATGGTGTCGTTTTGTTCTTTTGTAATTTTTCTAAGCTTTCTGATTGTTTGTACTTTGTAGTAAAGTTTCTCATGTACTTTCATGTAAGTAATCATTGTTTTATATTCTTTCTTGGAGTTAGATAAAAGTGATGGATTAGTGTCTTGACCAGTGTGATTAGAGAGGTGGCAACTTCACCCTCCAATCCCTGGCTGTTTTAGGAATTCTATAAGAAGGTGAAGTCACAAAATAAAACTCTCTTTTTTTTGTTTATTCTAAATAGTGTAAAGTCTGTGGTTCATTCTGTGTTGTACTACGACAGAATGGTACTTAAGCTGTGTGAGGTTTGGAGAGTTAATATACATTATTCTCAACTTTAATGAAGTAGGATATGTGACACAGCAGTTAAGAGTTCACCTTTCTGTGTGTGCATTGTTAATCTTTGCCCGGAATCTTTCACACAAAAGAGCAAAAACAACTCCGTGTATTTTCTTCCTTGTCTTTCCTGTCAGGTTATTACTCCTGGAGAAATCCTGGAAGAGGCTCCTGGTTTGTGCAGTCTCTGTGCTCTGTGCTAAATGAGCATGGAAAGCAGCTTGAGATCATGCAGATCCTCACTCGGGTCAATTATGTGGTGGCCACGAATTTCGAGTCCCAGTCGGACGATCCGCGCTTCAGCGAGAAGAAGCAGATTCCCTGCGTGGTCTCCATGCTCACTAAGGAACTTTACTTCTGAAAGGGCATTTTAATGCAGCCCCTGGTGGAAGGTCAGGCTATGCTTTTGGGTGGAGATGTGATTATGGACAGGAGTAACACGTTTTTTAATAACAGGAATGTGGTAACACTGGGTTTTTATGTTGTATAAGATGGGGGTATCTGATGGATGGACAACATGCAACGTTTTAAAGAAGCTGTGGGCCAGCCTGACAGCTATTGCTAATTATTGTGTCTTGGTTTCCCTTAGTGTGGCTGTCATGATTTATGGCTGCTGAAGATGTTATGAGTCAGCACCTGACTCATAAAACTTTTTTCCCAGAAAGCAGATTGTAAATTAAGAATAAAAACAAAAAATCTTGAGACTCCTTCTCGTTTACTGATAGCTCATGGAACCATAACATGCTTGGAAATTTCCAAAGACCATCATATTATGGTATGTCCAGTAAAAAACCAGTTTGTAGCTATTTAAAAGGGTGTTTCTTAGTCTGATTTATTAATTTCCTTTTAATGAACATTATTAATGAAGGCTAATGGTTACTCTGTGCTCAATCTGGAAATCAGTTTACTTAGTCATCATTCTAGCATAAGATGAATGTATAAAAAAATCAATATTTTTAGATTATTTACCTGAATGGTATAGAAATGTAACAAATAGAACAATCAAAATCTTTGTTAAAGATTGGCAAATTTTACTTGGATGGTACCATATTGAAGTGCCTTTGTAAAGATATTTTGCCTTGCAAATGACAATTGACTGAGAGAACAACCTGAAATGGTGGTATTGCAGTTCTGCTTGCAGAAATAAAAATGTCTGCTTGTTGATTCAAAAGTTAATGATAATGCTTTAAAACATTAAAATTTTATGTTGAAAAGGTAGAATCATATGTTCCAGTAACAAATGAATGTTTAGATTTAACTTCTAGTTGTGGAGTTTTGCCAAAACTGGAATGCTTACTTGAATCAGAAGCCAGAAGTGCCTTCTTAGTTACTGTACAGTCTTGATTTTGTGTTTTAGAATTATGTTGGTGATCTTTATATTTCTACTTTTTATATTCACTTTTGTTGGTAGCTAGGTCAAAAAAGTAGTTTAATGATTTGGCTAAACTGATAAAGAATTAGTTGTTCACCCTTTTCCCAGTTAGTGTATTCTACAATCCTTGCAATTTTCTGAGAAAATAAAGCCAAGTTACCAAATTGTTAAGTTTATTTTCTTACAAATACTGTTACATAGTGAGACATATATTTTTTTCATAAGTCAAATTTACAGTTGTTTGAATTAAATAAATGGTGATTTTGGACATACTGAGCATGACATCAATAAAGATCTTTTTTTTAAATTTCTTTTGTATATCTGCATGTTTGTCACTCAATCTGATAAAGCAAAAGCCAACCAAGATATATCCCAGTCCCTTTCTCTTTAAAGAATGCAGGTGGTTTCTGGCATCTTTTCAGGGGGGTGTTTACAGTGTCAGTGGAAAGGTAGATTAGAAAAGTAATTTGGCATTGGGTGGCTTGGGTTGGACAGGCCACATCCTCTCTTGGAGTAAACCAAAGTTAGTGGAAGTATTTTACTGGAAATATCACATTCTACCAGTGCTTAATCTTGCCCTTTATACATTAAATTGTACAGTGCTCTAGCAGTGCACATGGAAGTGTTCTCCCTGCTGCTTCTGCCAAATAGCTCCATCTTAAGCTATTTCCTGGCATTAAGGATGTTCCTGGTTTACCATTGCCAGCCAACATTTCAGTGTTTGTTACTTCTCTAGAGGCTCTTTCATGTCTTTATAGTTCATCAGTGTTTATTTGCTTGAGGTCTAGCCTGTTTTTAAATTTCTATGAACAATATTCCCCTATCTCCAGAGCTGTCCTTCAGGCCAGTTCCAATGTATGAGATACAGAAAAATCAGCATGAAATACCTGAACACACTGCCAGAGAGAAAAGTAACATGGAAAGATTAACTTAGAGTAGAATTGAAGGAGAGAAAAACATCCCCTTGTGTCAGGAAGAGGATCTCTGCTAGATGGGCATTACTTTAGATCATGTCCAGAAAAAATTAATACTATTTCAAAAGAAAATTGTGTACCAACAGACATCACCCCTGAGTGGTGATACTGATGTAGCTGAGAGCTGTGCCAGCCCATGAGCCTGAAGGAACCCACTCAGAGTGAGGAACCCTTGATCCTTCCACTCCAGCAGAGCCAGGTTGCTGAATAGTGATTTAAAAGCTGCAGGGTGATTTAGCTTTTTTCCCTGATCAAATTTATGACTATTTTCTATCAGAAAGCAATTCCCTTGCCATCTGCAGGATTAGCCAGATGGTTTAGTGTGTAAATCCACTTTCATTATTGATACACTGAATGTTTCTGGAGAGAATCCCAAAAATCCACTTTCAGCCAAGACTAACACTCAAATTACCTTGTCACAACATAGGCAGCATAAGAAATCCTGCTTCACCATTGTATGTTTAACTAAACACTGTTTAAATCTGAAATTGGTTTCAATTTATGGTACTTTTATGATCTTTTAGGGTTCTTACTGTTGCTTTGTATTCCAGCCATGGGTGGATATTATGCTTTAGAAACAGCTTGGGAAATGAAGGGACTGTTCAGAAAGCTGAACCAACAAAACCAGGCTGTCTCCTGGCTTTTTTTTCTTTTTCTAACACTGCCTCAAACGGGCATATTTTTCATTGCTCCTAAGTGAATATTAATCTTTTGGATTTCCCCTTTCCAGAGCAGTCTTTAGTTATTTCCCATGCAGAATCAGGAATTTCCTTGTGGGTCATATTTCAGGGTGTTTGTATTTATACATGGACTATAAGAGGGCAGTCACCATGCAGGGCAAGGACACATCGAGTTTTGCTGCAGGAGGCAATACAGGGAATCTGGATTTACTTGAAGGTGCATTTCTCTAATAACCCTTCTTCACCATGAAGACATTTTGCTTGTAAGTATTAACACAGTTTGTTTTCCTTATCTTGGAAATATTTGAAGTTTTATAACAGCTTTCATCATAATGATTTGAGGCATTTCATTTGCGTTTTGACTGAAATGTCTCATTGCATTTCAAAAGGTTTGAAGCAATCAAATCCCTTAATGCCTGGCATACAAAAATCTGAGGGAGTATAATCATGGAATTGGCATTTTCTGTTTTGAATTAGACATAACCTGTTTACAGTGTTGCTTTCTGTTGAAAAGACAATTAGATGTAACAATTAAAAACTTTCTCCCAAAAGGCAGAGTGAGATAGCACAACTAATCTCACAGGTATTTGTCTTCCCACATGCAAATCTTGACTTTTACTGACATCCAGAGAGACTTTTATCCTGTCAGAGACTCTTGGAACATTGTTTTGTAGTAATTGCATCGTTTGCCAGTTGAGGTGACTGTCAGTCACACTGAACAGAACAATACATTGCCTTTCATTGCAACCCCAGGTGTGTGCCCCTACTATTGACTTTGTGTACAGTCAGTTTTAGTTTTGGAAATTGCTTTTTTGTCCTTTTATTTTTCTGGTAGGCAACAGATGAAAACTCTAGAAGCAAATTTTATAACAGTTTATCATGGCATTTGTACGACAAATCTTTCTGCTCAAAAGGCAAAAATTGCAAAGGTTTCCCTGAAAAAACTCTCAAAAAACATAGACAGAAATGTGCAGAAAGCTCTGATGGACCTAAGTTTGCATTGGGTCATTTCCATTTACAGCCTGGAACAGGAGGAATGAAAGTCTATAGCTTTAGGTAAAATTCCATGTGTAACCCACCCCATTCCTCACCACCCTACTCCTGACTGGACCATGTTCACTTTTGGCACCATGGAGTAAATCACTGAAGAAAGAGAAACAAAGGAAAGCCCCTAAATCTCTCACTGCAGCCAGGGCTCTCAGCAAAGAACCAGAGAACAGCGCTTGTAATCCTTCAGATTTTCCCAGGAGAGGCTCTGTGGCTTCAGGTGGCCCAAGAGGGTCTGTGTAACCTCCTTGTAGGTTTAAAAACTTCCAGCCAAGTTTTGATTTTGCAGGGAGTGAGAGTTCTGAGGTGAAGAGAAACTTTTGAAAAGGCAATGTATTAATAAGACAAACTTGCAAAATTATTAAAATTGCCATAGTATTATAATTGTATTTTCTACATATATTTTAAACTCTTTATGTTTTGCCAGTTTTATACAGGACTGATCATACATACAGTGTCAGAAATACACATGGGTGCAGTATTCCTAGGTTACAGGTGTTGGGACTAGTGCAAAAGAAAGGACCAAATGCAGCTCTCTTGGCAGCTCTCATCTCTCATTTTCTAGGCAAATCATCTTTTTGGCTTATAAAAGTGGATAATATTTGTTATTTGTAATTTTGGGATTGTATTATAAAATAACAAATATAGCCCATAGTGTATAATTTAATATGATATAAAATGTTAAATATATTTAAATTAATAGTTATGTTAATCGTTAATAATAGTTAATTAATAGTTATGTTAATGACTATTAATAGTTATTAATAGAATAATAACTATTATTAATAGTTATTAACAGTTATGGCTGTTTTATGTGTTTTGATCATCAGTATGAAAATTAACCATTGTAAGATTTTTGTTATTTTCTCAACAGCAGTTGTGGGTGCAGTGAAATGCTGCTCAGCAGCAAGCAAACTGAAAGGAATTAGCTTCAACATTTTTGCTTTTTTTGTTATCTGGGTGGAAGAAACAATCAGGATGGCTTCTACAAGTAAAAGAAATTCTGCAGGTACAAAATTTCGTGTACTAAAATTTGTCAGTAGTAAAGTTGTGAGATGATCTAGCCTTGGCTGTCTGAATGCCTTTTATGTATTTCTTTAGGGGTGCATTTCAGATTATTAATTATGAAGCTTAATAAGACCAGACCCCAAAAGTTAAATAAGATCAGTTAAATAAGACAGCAGCTCATTCAATCTTCTGAGCTCCTACATTTTCACTGCCATTACTTTGCATTTTGGGCCAGTTGTCAGCATTAACATCAGGGAAGCAGGGCCTGGCTCCATATTTTATAGCCTTGATATGTGTTTGTCTTATGGCCATTTAAGCACAGAAACCCAGTGCTAAGCAACAATTTCCAGTTCAAACAGGTCTTTTTAGAGAGATTAATTGGCAGCTAGTTAAGTAATGGTGCTGTTCATTTCTCTTTGATTAGTGAGAATTCAAAATACGTTTTGCCCTGAAGGTGGAGTCTGCAAGCACGGATTCCTCATCAAATCACCACCTCTTCAACTTTTCAGCTCACAGGTATACTAGCACAGATTAGTCATATTTCATGATATAATCCCTGATATCTGCTGTCCTGAATTTTAATGAGAAACAAATTGCTTTTTCTTTGGCAGAATTCCTGGAAAAGGCGACTGTTTGTCCTGTCCAAATCCAGCACAGGGAATTACATCCTCAAGTATCTAAAAGGCCAACACGTGAAAGGCTCCATAGCTGTTGATCAGTATGTAGCTCAAATGCATCATCTTTTTTATTTTAAGTCATGTATCAGCCCTATTCAATGGCCACTGGTTGTACAAGCACTTGCTCCTGACTGAACAAGTCAGGATTGGGCTCTTGATTCAAACCCAATGAACTCCACAAAAGAGTCCCTTGGGATTTGTAGGCTTTGGGTGCAACTATGATATATGTAGAAGTGAAAGTCCTGAATTGCTTTATTTAATTTACTTTTGAGTGAGTGATTGTTGTGAGGTATCTGCCAGTGAGATGCCTGGCTTGGCTCCAGGATCCCACAGGCTGTGTTCCTGTGGTAGAACACGTTTCACCTCCCATGAGGACAGTGCCATGCTTTCATTCACACGTGAATCAGGACAGGCTGTGCCACTCTCAGCTGTGGCACACTCCCTTTCCCAGCTTGCAGCTTCACAAAGTGCTTTGCAGGTTTGTGAAGGGTCTCCTGACTTTCTCATAACCCTTTGGGCTGATTATGGTTGCTCACTGCCTCTTATTCTGCTGGTTTGGGTTGGTTGTTTCCTTCCTGTCAGCACAAGCCCACTGCAGCAAGACTCAGTGTCTCTGGCTTTGGACTGGCACCCTTTATGTCATGGGTGGCATAAGATATGTGCCAGGGAAACAGAAAATGTAATGGGAAATGTAAATATTTTCCTGTCAGATCTGGAGTTAATACTCCAGGTTCCTGGAATTGTTAGGCAAGGAGGTCACTCACCACATTGCTGCTGTGCTTCTTCCATTAAAAGGATTTACATTGTGAAGCTTTCAAAAATATCGCAGCTTGCTCAGTGGTCTGTGGTTACATTATTACCATAATTATTGTTGTTATTGCTTTTATTAATTTGGCTTCTTGGAAGTTAATGGAAGTAGTGCTTCAAGTGTTTCAAATATTCATTAAGAGTACTTCTGTTCCTCTTCCCCTCCATTAAAACACTTTCCATATACAATTAGTTTCAAATCAAATCTATTGTTTTATAGTGGTTAAAAAACTTCCACAAGAAATTTTTACTATTGTTTCTTTTCAAGATTCTGAATTAAATCAAAAACCCCTTTTTCCAGAAATGAGGATCCATAGTCTGGGCACTTTGCGAAAGTTAATTTTACATTTTCACCCGGAGATTTTCTTCATTGAAAGACCACCTCTTTTGAATGTGTGCATTTATTTTCTTGAGCATTTTTTTCTGTGGAAAAATGTTTCACTTTTCCCTTGCAGATCTCATCGTATTATGCTGTGCTCAGAGTAAAATATGGACATGCACACATATATGTGTGTGTGTCTATTTGTATGTAACTGTGTAGAGTTATATAGGATGTTTGATATGGTTATCTTCACAGAATCATAAGTATTCAAGTTGGCATACGTAATGCTGAAATTATGGAAACGGTGAGGAAGATGTTTAAATGCCTTCCTGAGCAGGTGATGTCCATCAGCACTGGAAACAGACCTTACTACTTCATTGGGGACAGCAGGTGGGCATGGCAAGATGTGCAGAAGCAGTGTGACAGTGCTGTTAAACTAATGGAGCACTAAGCTGTGCCCCAAGGAAGGGCCCTGATCCTTCACAGCCACTCCCTTCCCTTCTGTGTCTCAGCTACTGATGGCACAGCTCTGGGATGAGGTGATTCAGCTGCCTGATCCAATGGAAAACAGCTTTTTTCTATGGCATTGCCTCCCCTCACTCATGGCTGGGTTAATTTTTTGCTGGTCCAGGCAGGTGAGCTCTCCTTCCCTGCAGCCAGGCAGTCACAGCACCCAGCATGTGAAAGGAGAGGGAGCACAGGGCTGGCACTGGGGCTGGCAGTGGCAGTGCCTCTTCAAACTGTGCTGCTCAGGGGACAAGAAAGAGCAGAGAGCTTTGCCTTCTCACCCAGCAGCTCCTGGGAGATAGAAAATGTTCTGCTCCTCATGGATAAACCATGGGGAGTAATATTGTCTGAAAGCTAGGTTATCCATCAAGGGAAGCAGACTGAAGGGAAAAGTTCTCCTGAAGGAAAACAGATCCCAGAAGTGCTGGTTGGGGCTTTTGCTGCAGCAGGGGGGTGCAGTCTGTGTTTTTTCAGGCTGGAATGAGTCCTGAACAGGGGCAGACACTGTTTCTGGGGAGGTGATCAGCCAAAGTTAGCTGAGGGAGGAGGATGTTTGTCACAGTGCTCCTGTAGTGCTGGTTCCCAGCATCTCCTCTTCGCTTTCCCAGTCACGAGCGTGTCAGGGGGAATTTTTGCTTTTTTGCAGGAGAGCAGCTGATGTGTGCAATTCTGATAAGAAGGAAAACACATACCTGAGTGCTACTTGAGCGTGCCACCCAGCACCTTCCCCTGGGGTGTAGCTCTCACAGCCCACACTCAGTGGGAAGCATTCCAGAATTAATCCAGCTAAATCCACTGCAAGCATGAAAAACAGCTTCAACAGTCCTTTCATGGCATGTTTCTCATCCTGATGGCCAAAATGCATTCCCAGGCCTTGTTAGCTCTCTGAGTCAGGCTTTGCCATCTGGCTGTGACCACACAAGCACTCTTTTCTGAAAGGCAGGTGCAGGGTCTTCCCCTTGGTCTCAGGAATTTTTGTTTTGGGCCCCATAGGAAGAAGGGTAGGCAAAAGGATTGCCATTGTGTGTTACCTGTCAGTAAGTTTTCACTGCTCTTGTTCCAACTTCAGGCAGGAAATAGATGACTGGGTCACTCTGATATCTTCAATCTGCAGGGAGGACAAAAGGAGTGGATGCTACCCTCAGGTGACATATTACTCTACTTTATTTTAGAAAAAAAAAAAAAGGTACTTCTACTTTTTCGTTACAAAACTGGGCAAAGGAATTTTCCTGATCTTTGCCTTGCAAGTTGTCTCTGACCTTGGTTATTCAGAAACTTATTTTCATATAAGTCCTGTACCTTGGCTTTATGCATCAAGCAGGTATTGCACAGTCTGTCTGTGCTGGGATTGATTTTACATTGAAGAAATCTCTTTGAAAGATTAAGCCATATGGAAATGAGGGGAAGATGGATATTCTGCTGCAATGAACCACACCTCTGATGCATCAGAGTGAAAACTTGTGTTATACTTAGCTGGTGCATTTCAGATACATTAACATGTTGTTTTACATCAGTCTGTCAATGTTATGAATCAGCTGGAAGCCCTGGTAGTTCAAGCTCAGGCCCAAGTTTCTGCACCTTTTCAGCCAGCCAGGCCCACCAGTTTAGACTCAGCTCTAAGTACTCACATCCCTGCAGCTTCCAGGCAGCTCAAAATGCAAGCAGGACAAATTTATGTCTGCCTGAAAAATGCCATGCAGACAATGCCTCTGAGCCATCAGAAATAACATCTGCTCTAGTGAGATGTGTCAGTACATTTTAGCCCACACCCAACAGGTACCTGTTTTCTTATACTGCTTTTCCCTTATTTCTAGAACCAAGATCTCCCAAATCCAGAAGTCAGAAGCCGGACTTCCTCTTTGCCACTGTTCTTGAATTCTATAGATATGACCAGCCTTCCTGACAGGCAGAGCTGCCAGAAGGTAAACAATTAACTGTCCTTAATAATGACTCTGTGCCTAGGCATGACTGTAACTTTTGTTTTGCATAGTTGTTTTTTTCTATCAAAAGTTGTTCAGAGTTTCTGCAGTGGGTTCCTGGGTGGTCTGTTCTGGTGGGATTCCTGAGTAGGACCTGGATGGTAACACCACCACAGAGTGCCCACAAGGGAAATACTTTAGAAGCAAATCTGCATGTAGGTAAAGGCAATGAGACATAATCCTCACTGGTTGTCTCAACTGACTGGCAAATTTTAGTGAACATTAAGTAAACTCCTGAAGATTTGCTTTGACATGCCTTGGCAGAGGCATGTGATGATTGTTTTGGCAGCTGCTAGCCACATTCCTCCTGATTTGTGATTGTGCTTTTATTTCTCTCTCTCTTTTTAGGCTGTAAAGCTTAGGGGGGAGTTCAGAGCAAATTCCTCTCTGCCTTACAGACTTCCCCTTCAATATTTAAATAGAAGGGAGGGAAAGCATTGCTGCTGTCCCACAGCAGCTGCAGTCCAGGTGTCAGGTGCAATAGCAGCCAAGGAATTGCTGAGTTTCTGTAGTCACCAAGCTCTGTGCAAATGGCCCAGGGAGAGGAAGCTGAATGTGGGTCAAGCACCTCTAGTGTATCTTTATGGGGAGTCAACTTTTTTCCTTTGCATACAGGAGAATGGTTCCTCAGAAGACAAGAACAGGCCTTATTCAGACCCTGGCCCCCATCAGGCTCAGTGTGACTCACCAAGAGGAGTTTTTCCAAGCCTGGTGAGCAGAACAAATCAAACAGCTCTTGCCTTGTTCTGTCTGCAGAAGTGAATATTGGCTTTTATCTCACCTGGGTATCTGTGACCATAGATTATCCACCTGTTTCCTAGCACATCGAGTTGATTTCCACTATGAAAGTCTCCTAAATATTTGGTTTGGTTTCTTGTTTACCACTGAAAATGATCTTCTAAAAACTTGCTTGAAATACCTATGTTTTGGGGTTCTGGACTCAGAGCCTCACAATTTCTGTGCAGCAATTGCAACTTGTGGCAGCTCTCACAAACTTGATGAAGAAAGCTCTGCATTTGCACTGGTTGAGGATTTGTCCTTCTCTGCACATTTCTCAGCTGTGCCACAGTTGTTTCTAAATAGTTTATTTCTTCAGCCTTCGCCAGTAGCAATCGAGTCAATGTAACTAAATTACAGAACAAGAGCTTGTTAAATTGAGGCACGTCTTAGAACTGACCTTCTGTCAGCATTAATATGTCTTCAAGTAATTTCACTTCCATATCTAGCAGGAGTGATTTGGAAAGATAAAAAGATAAATGTTATCTTGTATTACTGGCTAAGTGTTCTGACCTGTGTTCCCTGAACTAGTGCCTGCAGCAGTTTTCCTCTGCTGTGGATTGCAGCAGAGTCAAGAGGACAGAAGGCACAACCAAGGCTCTACCACACCACTCTGCAGCTTAAACCCATCTTTATTGACAGTATTGGCACTGAACTCTGACCTGGAGTGGCTGAGATACAGGGCAAAGAGTCTGTTCTGCTGTCACAGCTAACAGGGTGGTAAATCACATCCTGCAGTCACCATCCTTGTATACAGGCTGACAGCAAGTATGAGGTAATACAGCTAAATTTAGTGGAAAAAAGTGAAGAGTTGAAACTACATTGCAATGCCATGGGCAGTCAGCATAGCTCAGCTGATGCACAGTACTTTATAAAGCTGCAGTAATTCAATTGTGAGTCTGAGCTCTAAAATGCACTGAGTTAAACCTTGGACTGATTTTAACCAGTCCTGCTCTGGGTGTTTGTCAAGAATTTCTTTGTGTCTCTTCCTTGTGCATACCTTCTCTGTCTTACTCATTAATTCTTCTCATAGTTACCATGCCTCAGAGAGCAGGTATTATATGCAGCTGTTCAGGGTGGGACAGGCTGGCCATGAGGGTTAAAAGATAAGGAATTTGGATTTTAGCTTTTTAGCCTGAAGCAGAGGGAATAGCACAAAGCTCATATTTCTGTTTTGGCACGTGTGAAAATAAATAACCTTGCTGTATAGAGAATAAGAAACAACAATGTTGTTTCATTGGACAAAAATATTTCTCTTGCCTCATAAGTTTAACATCTGCTAACATCTCCAGATCTTTTCTCTGCTCAGTGACATGCAGACAACTGACTTCCTAACTAATCCCTTGTATTTACTTCCTTTTGGCAGTGTGAGTCCCCATTTCAAGCTTCTGATGTGCTTTGCTTTTTGTTGGTGGTTCCCTCATCCAGGCCCAGATCCTGAAAACTCTTTGTTAAGCAGTTGTCACTCATGCAAACAGGATTCTCCATGTCAGTGAGCCCAGTCCTGCTGGCAGGGACCCTGCAGGGACCTGGGGACCTGGCTCCTTCTCAACCCACCTTTTGGAGCTACCAAACCTCATCTGACTCAGGAATTCAGTGTCAGCAATTTTGATGCACAGTTTTCAACATCTGAAATACATCAAAATTAGGAGCCCTGCCTTGCTTCACTTGCATCACTGTGCATTGCTGTACTGCAGGCAACAAGGCCCCTTTGGGATCTGTTGAACACCTGATTTTTGAAAGAGGGATTCTTTTCTTTAAGGGCAACACATAGTTTTCCTTAAGCTTGTAGTTAACAATGACTCAGTTGTTCTCCAGGTACATTTCTATCTTTTGCTACAGCCAGTTTTCTCCAGAGTCTCCTTTCTCTCCAATGTAAATCCATATTATGGTTCAACAGACACTTGAAGTTGGTCCTGATTCCCATGGCATGAGTTGATCTTAATGCCATCTATACCAATAAGGGAAAAAAAAAATACTCATCCTTAATTAAAATTCATTGCCAGTTTCTTCTTTTTACATGTAAGAAAGTAAATAGTTTAATTTACTTTACCTTGAAAACAGTCATATATTCATGGCATATTTAGCAATTATTCAAATGATCACCATGGAAATCAAGGATGTAAGTGCAGAGATAAAAAACAGTTACTTCACAAAAATGGCTCAGAGAATTGAACTGGGAGGCAGCTAAATACTAATTACCATACTCTTCACTATAGTGAAGTCAACAAGGAGACATAAAAATAAATAATTTCTCTTTGTGACTTGAAAAGGTAAAGTTGGTGGAGGGATTAATTTCTCCTTGGCTTATCAAATTGGCTCAAACTTAATGTTTCAGGTATTTATGAAGGCAGAATATTGCTCAGGACACAAAGGATTCTATGTCAGAGCTCCAGTCCTCTGCAGTAACTTTTTGTTCACAGAGAAGTACGAGATAATAAATTTCTCATTAGTCAGGGAAATCCCAAATTCATTCTTTATCTGATAGCAGTTAAAAGCTGCTTTAAAAGGACAAATATATCCCAATTCACCCCTAGATTTCCCACTGATTTTCTTTGTAATGTAAGGACTTCAGAACTGATTGCAAAAAAAAAAATCTTTTCCATACAAGTGACCCTAAATTCCTGCAGATTCATACACAAAGTGTTTAAAACACTTGATTTTTAAACAAAATAGCAGGTGGTGATCATGAAATCAATTCCAACAGCCTGGTTAGCACTAATCCATCTATGAGAAATACTAATACCAGTGGCTGTTTTTTCTATGTCGATTGAATTTCAAAAATACAGGCAGGAGCACAGATATAGAAATCTTGTTTCTAAAATAGGCTGGCTCTGAGCATATCTCACTTCAAGGAGAAATGTATCTTACCATGTTTTCTGTGAATATTTGCTGATTGTGTTACTTCTCCACAAAAAGGAAAGATGCATGTTAATCTGTATAACTGAGCCTGTTAAATACAAACCCATTCTTTCAGCAGGGTAAAATTCTGGGAAGAAGTGAGGAAAATCTGCTGTTGTCAGATCCAGAGGAAAACATCAGAAAGGATGAAGAAGATTATTACCAAACTCCCAGCAATGTTTTAGCTAAGGTAGTTTATCACCTGTGGGTTTTGCTGCTCTGTTAACAGCTCCAAGGACACAGGAGACATTTGATGAGCCAAAGAGGAGTTGGCAGGAGGAATCACTTGTACCTTGCAAAAGGAATACATAGATAAAGCAATAGATAATAGAGCTTTCATTTATACAAGAAAAAAAAATACACTAGAATCATTCAAAGGATCTTCCTGGTGCAAAGTGGCATTTTGACAAAAACATTGCTGATTTTGTTGAAATTCCCCAAATTGAGTGTTTCATTGTTAATGGCTTTTGCCTTTTGTGTAATGGGGTAGGATTGTTTTTTTCTCTGAAATTGGAAACTTCATTTAGAGAATGTAACAGTACATTAGTTTTATATATTTTGAAATGTAATTCTGTTGAAACACCAGCAAGCTGCATAAAAGCAGTACATTTAAAACACTGCAGTACATTTTGGTATCTACATTTCACTGTGAAACAAGGCAGCAGGAGAAATCATGCTGTTAATTTTATACAAATTTTGACATCCAATTTGTGAGGTTAATTTCTCTAGGTTTCCCTTCCAATTAGTGGTCAGGAGAAGATAAGTGGTCAGTTTTCTGCAGAAGTCACAGACTGTACATCTGACTGAAGGACATTAGCAATGGTTATATAATCTGAGTGCTCTAACTGAAGAATACCCAAAGTACAAGTCTCTTTTTTCAGCCTGCTTAAATTAAAAGGCAACATTTTTTTTTTTTTTTTGGTGGTAGTACTTCAGAATATAGCTGGTCGTGTCCCAGTCTGGCAGTGCCAATAACTCCAGTATTAACTTTTAATTTTCAAGCACCTTTCTAGCTCCCAGTTTCTGGGAATTGACTGATCTGAGGAAACCCAGGCTATATTAGCCAATATGTTTAAACAGCATAAGCACTGAACAAAATAAGGAAATTAATGGGGGTTTCTCCTGTAGGCAGGGCAGTGACATTAATGTCTGTGTGTTTCTGACAGTGCACTACTGAAGTATCAAAGCCTGACCCTACAGCTGAGTCTGATGTCCCTGTGCAAGAAAAGCCAGTGCAGAACAGCCCAGTAAAGGAGAACATTTATATGTCAATGAAATCACTGTAAGTAACAACTTCATGAAGGTTTTGGAAATTAAATGTGGCACAGCAATAGAGATAGAGCTGACATCTCTGATATTTGCATAACAAGATCTAGAGGCTGCACCTTGTTTGAATGAGTCCTTGTTGGGTCTTAGTTCACAAAGTTCAGCATTCATGGGAACATTGGAGTCAGATTCAAACTCATCAACATGAAATTTAGGCTCACACTGCAAACTCCTGCACTTACACAGCCTCTGACTACACGATGCAGCACCTTTTGTTGACTCATACTTTTTCTGGGTTTTCATGACAACAGCTCACAACTTTACTGAGTCACTGCAGCCAAACTCCAACAGCCTTTCAAATAGGTGCTCTCCAAAGCAGGCAGCATTATCTAGGGGTTAAAAGATAAAGGTAGAGATAGGGCATTAGCTCCCAACTTTTCCATTAAGAAGTGATGTGAATTAGGACAGATCCTCCCTTTCATTTTGCCATCCAAGGAACAGCTCTGTTGCTGTGTGTTTTGAAGGTACAGCTGTGTGTTTTGAAGGTACAGCGTTTGCCATGTCACAAAGGAAGACCTGAACCTTGTGTCACAGTTCTAGGGCCACAAGGAAACTTCACAATCTGCACAAAATAGCACTGAATACTGAAGAGAATTGTGCCTGCAGGGTGAAGCTCCCCCTGAGCCAGAGGAGTGGTCAGTAGCTGCTGGCTGTGACACCCACAGTCAGATCTTAGGCCATATGAGAGGAGGCAACTGGAAATGCAGACCCACTAACCAGACAATCCCAACAGATTAATTCAAGCTTGTCTGTGAATTTGGGACCTCCCAGAAGGAATTACTATAAAAACCTCACAAGGTTATGCCATCTGACTTAAAATATACCAAGAGCAGCTTTTGCTACTAACCTCAGTCTTGTTTGGGGCACAATGGGGAGTCAGCTCCAGGCAGTATAAGGCTTATCAAATAAAACTAAAATGAGTTCAAGTAGTTCTGAGTTATCACATCTCCCAAGGGACAGTTTTACATCCCTGCAGAACCCAGTACAGCCAAGGCCAACAATCTGTACTCAGTTTCTTTGTCAAGGCATGCTGTTAGCTGAAATGTTTCCAGGCTTAATAAATAGTTTTTGCATACTGAAAACGTTTATTTTGAGATTTATGGTCCATTTTTAGAAGGGCTGTTTATTTTACTTAGATTTTATTTTGTCCACTGGATATTCTACAAGAACTTGTTATTCTTTGCTTTATTGAGGGCTGCTTGATCCAGCTTCAAACACAGCAAGAGTGCCTGGAATTGTCAAACCCCTTAATTTTTTATCATCATTTCTCTTTAGCAAGCTGCTGGGTGAGACATGCCAGCTCACGTGCAGACGTGATGGGCTCCCATCCCCTCCCAACTGCCAGGACTACAGTGCATGTCCAAGAGACTTGGAAGCAGACAAAGGCACAAAATTCCCAGAAAGCAGCACCAGCCTGCAGCCAACCCCCCAGAGAAGGCAAAGCTCATTACCCCTCTCAGTGGTTCACTTGTCTATACTGCTCAGGTAAGTGTCTTCTCCAGCTGATTGCAGAGAAAACAGACATGTTCATGGGTTTCATCTTGCCAAGCCTATCAGCATTCCAGAGGCACTTGGATGATGCTTTTAGTCATAGCATTTAGTTTTAGGGAGTCTGCAAGGAGCAGGGAGTTGGGCTCAATAATCCTTATGGGTCCCTTCCAATTTGAGCTGTTCTGTGATTCTGTGGTCTCTGATGTTTTTCTCTCACAGTCAAGTTACAGATGAGATGCAGCTGCAGAAATTGGATATTTTCGTACCCTTGGCTGATATTAACAATTACCTAAAACTTACTGAAGCAGCAGGAAGAATATGGTAAGTCTGGATGTCTTGTGACAGTGCCTGTGAGATGGGAATAAGTGACAGCACAGAAGTGCTCAGCTATGGACAGCCATGTGCAGGTTTGGCACAGAACAGGGCAGGGGCAGTGCTTGCTGCCACTTCAGTGATTCCTTCTGCTCTCTCCTATTCTTTGTGTACTTGAGTTTTTATTTCAAATTCTGTTGTAAAGGCCCCCAAAGAATCAATCCAGCATGCTGTGTAATAATCAGTGATGGTTTCAACCAGAACCAGATCAAAAATGTACAAAGTCACTGAAGGTGTGTGTCACTTCCAGAGGGCAGCCCCATAAATGCAATCCTGTCCAGCCACTGCAGTGACTGCATCTCCTGTGTGCTGCCCTTTTTGTCTGCCCTCCACAGCGTTTCACAGTGGGCTGGTCCTCTCAGGCTGGGCTGTTTGTTTAAGCACGGAGACCACGTGGTGGCTGTGAATGATCTGCAGCCCCAGGGTGTGGAGGAGGCTTACTTCTTCATCAGCAGGTCCACCAGAAAGGAGGTAAGCTTGACTAACCCTGACTCAAGTGGATGGAGCCAAATGAGAAAGCAATTCCCTTTTTTGCATTTCCATTCAAACTAGTTTACTCTGGTCTAAGTTTGGCATGAATAACTCCAGCACCAAATACCTCCTCAGCATCATCCTGATGTGGTGTCTCCTCTTCCTCAGCTGTGTGGGGAACACAAGGCCAGCACTGCAGAGTTTGTAGAAGAGTTTGAGCAACACCAAGAGATGTTACTGGGCAGCTACAAACTAGAGTTACTTGGGATTTTTTTTTGCCTAATGCATATAAATTGCAAGTTTTGGGAAATAAACCATTGCCTCCAGTGGATGTGTGGTTGCTTATAGTGGTTTGGGTATTGAGGGCAGAGCCCTGGACTCCTATGTCCTATTGCTTATCAAGCACTACACATCTCCTTGTGTAAGACAGTGTATTTTGAAGAACATGGGGCATTTCTAAGACGTTCTTGAACCCAAGTGTGATCTACAATGTGTTTCTGAACTCATATTTGAGTATTCAGGTTCATGACCCATATCCAAACACATTCATATTTGAATTCTGCTGAGAAGGTTGAGATCATGAGATGCTATTGCCATGTAAAGAAAGGAAAGCCAGTCTCAGCAAGGAAAAAAAAAACTCATCCCTCTTAATAGAGATTTTTTATTTAGCTAGTTCAAATACAAGTCAGATAGTTGCACAAATATTGACCAGATATAACAAGCTATAAAAATGTCCTTTTTTTTTTCTTTTTAAGGTGAAACTTACTGTATGTAGGATTCCACATTCAGATATCTTCCATGCTAAAGGCTGCTCATGTTCCTGAAAAAAAAAAGACCTCAGTGATTAAGTAAGTGCCAAAATTCAAGGGAAAAGATCAGGGAGGAGAAGGTGATATATTGTATGTAGAGATAATCATCTTCTTGAGCTGCCAGACATCTTTTGTTGCTGATGTACAAAGAACAGAGAATGCAGATTTTGTTTTATGTCCTAATAACTTATTTTGTGGCATGAAAGGCATGTATTTGGTTTGTATTTCATGTTGCCATGTATTTCTGTTACATAGAAGAAAATGAGGGTCAGATAATTTGTGGCTTTTGCACTGTGTATACTTTTCATTTCAGCAGAAAATACTGTTTTGTGCCTCTGCTCAGCTCTTTACACCGAGTTACAATGGTTTATTAGTGAGCTCCTAATCAGTTAGAGGTGGGCAAGCAAGCAGCATTTGGACTAAAGCTGTGTTTTCCCTGGATTCCCCTTAGCTACAGAAAGGCTCAAGTGAGTTAAGAGCTGCAGTGCTGGAGGAAAGGCTGGAATAGAAAATGTTGTGCAGTGATGCAGTGAGGCCTCCTTTTGTGTTATATCCCTCTTATGAAACAGCCACAAAAATACATCCAAGGGAGGACAGGAAGAAGAGATGCTTGGATAAAGAATGTGTCTGGAGCACCTTTGGGTTCATTGACAGCCAAGATCAGCCCTAAGTGGAAAAGGAAGGAATGGATTTGGGAGAGAGAAGGGCTGGCCTGCTCTGTGAAAGGGTTCCTGGTAAAGACAGCTGGGAACACCACAGAGGGAAATGATGTATCTGAAGGCATCTGCTCCCCCCCCAAGGCAAACAGAGTTCACTCTTTCTCACAGAGAATGTTTTGATGCTACCAAGTAGTACCACAGGGATGTCAGTGGTGCAGCAGGATTTCCAGAGTAAATGCTTCTTTGTTTCCCAAACAAGGATATTTCCTGTATATATTTTTTGTGGATATGCCTTCCTCTCATTGCTACCATAGAAACATGACCAATTTTCAGCTGATAGCACACCAGAAGGAAATTGATAAGGAACTGCCTTCAGGAGTGCTCCAGTGGATGCCAAAAGGGAGGTTTGTCATGTCCTAGAGTGACCTCTTGCTTAGAGCACCATGTGTGACATGGCAGAACACCTGCCTGTGCCCTGTATGAACATGGACCCTTTGTGGGGGAATTTTGGCACACCCATACTGCTGCACAACACACAGTGTCAATATACAGTGATGTCCCAACAGGCACAATCACTGCCTTTGAGGACTGATCATTTTATCTTGCCAGACACAACCAAAATAACTGCTGGGTTTAGCAGGCACAGGTTTACTGATACTAGATTTATATAAGCTTTGATTAAGGTGGATTTGGCTCAAAGGAGGTATTTACCCAGCCTTCTATTGAATAAGGCCAAGTTGGCTACTATGGTAAGGAACTACACTCACTAAAAATCAGCATTGATGCAACTTACTTCAGTAGTAAATTTGATAAATTTGCTGGACTTTAAAAAAATCTTTATGAAATTTTATTCAGCTGAAGATGAAAACAGCATCATGTAACTCAAAACAGGCAAACATAAATATGTATATAATCTATTCAGACTCAGCTCCTGTTCAAAAGATTAATTTCCAGACTGAATGTTTCCACAGCCTGTCACTTCTGCCTTTGAGATAAGAGTGTTTGGGATATGCTTGTTTCTCAAGGTGGAAAGGATCACATTTTGATTTTTCTGTTTCAGTGGTGTTCAAAGGCCTGTTTGTGCTGAATTCTGCATAAATACAGAGGGAACTCCCAGTTCTGGAACTACAGAGGCTGAAAATGGAAGAAAACATTCCCTGGGAGCTCTTCTCCAAAGCTGCTGAGGGAATCCTTTGCTCTGCACTGCTGCTTTGAGCACAGCAAATCCATTTCTGCCTAAGGAGCCCCTGAGGGATGGGATGGCTGGGTATCACTGTCCAGGGCTTCTTCCAGCCCTGCAACTCTGTCAGTCTGCTAGGACAGTCCTCATGGCCTGAATCCTAAAATCACAGATCACTTACTTCAAGAGCACCTATTGAGGATGTTGTCCTCAGCTTTTCTTGGTCAAAGTTTGCCTCAGCTCTTCTCAACTTTGGAAAAGGAAAGTCCAAACTTTTCTGTGTTGTTCCGAGACTCATCTCTTTGTAAAATTAGGAAATAATTTTCTAATATTTATCCTAGACAATTTTTTCAGAAAATTAACATGATTTTTTTCCTGCCCTATTTTCAATGGGCATAGGGAACATTTAGATTGCCACTGTCTGCAGATAAATCTTTATCATGGAAGCTATTTTTTCTACCTATGCTCCCTTCTCTTTTTCTTAGACCAAACATCCTGCATTCTTCCATCATTTTGTCAAACAGTTCCTGAGAATGGTAATGCAAGACAAACACCTTGTGTTTCCAGCTATGGGTGAACAAAGGAGGTGAGAAATTGAAATTTAAAGAATTAAATTCAAATTGAATTCAAAGAATTCAAGTTCTTATTGAATTTCATCCAGAAGAAATCCAAAGCCATGAAGCAATTTCCTAGAACTTCACAGAGAAACATTTCTCCAAAGAGGTGAATTAGTGAAGAAGATCCCCCATGGTGGTGGGAGAAGAGCCAGCTCCATGGAACCTGCTGCTGAAGCAGATGCTGAGCACTGCAGGCTGCACCTCTCAGCCCTGGAAGAATGTTACTCTTGGACAAAACCAGGATTTTGTTAGATATAGCATGTACAGAGTAATTCCAGAATATTTTAGAGAACTGGGAGATTACTTCTGTACTTCAGTAAACAGTTACAGATGTGTTACTCCATAATTGATCATTATGTCAGTTTGCACAATGGTAAATGCAAATAATTAATGTCACATATTGGGTGATTCATTACTCTTACAGAGATACAATATGGAAATGACATTGGTACAGTAAATTCTGGTAGGGTGTGTGAAGTTGTCTGCCCACATATGATTAATAAATGTCCTAACACTTTACAACACATTGTATGCTGCAAAACACCTCATATTCTCCTAACAAGGCCCCTCCTTGTCCTGCAAAGTTTATCTGTAACTTCCCAGTAATCTGCAGCTGAATCACTTAACAGCCCCTTTTAAAAAAGCTTCACTTAAATAAAGATTTAGGTTGTTTCCCTAGCTGTTAATTTGTGGCACATTCCTATGCTGTACTCACTCATTAGTGGCTGCTAATATTTCCCCTTGGATTCCCAAACTTGAATGTGCTCTTTCTACTCCAGCATTTAGCTGGGAAGATGGCAATTGCCCAGGAGAAAAGCAAGTCCTGGAAGAGAGAGAAAGCAATGGTTAGGGAAGTCTCTGTACTGATGTGAGGTCATTGAAGTTAAGAGAAATAAAAAGCCCATTGAACAGAAAGCACAAACCAGAGCACACAACCTCCACACTTCCCCCCAAGGGCAACACTCCTGGGAACTGGGCTTGGAGTCATAAAGGGGTCAAGAGAGCACAGGTCCTGCAGGAGAATGTGTCCAGCCAGGAAAGGTTATCTGTGCAGTGTCCACCCCAAAGGGAGCCAGAGACAAGCTCTGTGTAACGTTTCTTTCTCCTATTAGAGTCTGATTATCCCTTATGGAGGGATATCTATACATGTAATAGGGATATCTAAATAAATACCTACATATTTAACAGGGACATCAAAATAACAACCAGACATACTTCAGTGTGGCTGGAATTTCTGCAGAGGGGTGCAAAGAGGAGCAGCTGCAGTAAAGGAGGGTGATGATGCCCTGCACTCTGCAGAGAGAGTGGATCCGTGGTGAGCTGGGGACACCAGGTGCTTAATCTGGGTTTTGCCCCAGATTTTCTGGTGACCTCAGGGGAGCCATTTCCTCACATACACTCAGTAAAATTCAAGAAGTGGTTTCAGACACATTTGCACCATGCTGTCTCTTACCATGAGTTTGATCTCCAGCACCACATTCTATACTAGGAATTGCTTTAGCTCCCAGAAAATTCCTGGAAAAGCCTCCATGAGACCTGTATGTCACAGGCATGAGGGCAGGTTCATTGATGCCCTGTGCTATGGGGAGGTGCTGATGGTGGTTCCATGCCAGGGGAGAAACCACCCCTGCTGTCCTGCAGAAACTGGCTTGTCTGAGTCCCTTCAGGGGCTCTGTCCTGTGGGAATGCTGGGTGATGTTCCCACTTCCCTGCCAGGAACTGGCTCACAACATCTCTGCTGCTCATGGAAAGCTGCACCAGCAGGGACTGTGGAGATCTTCTCAGTCACTTGGATTCCTCCAGCATTTCAGATTCATTAGGGGACACATTAATATTTACAAAGGTGCTTCCCTGCTGGTGCTCCCTTGGTCAGAGCAGGGGTAGAAAGTGCATGTGCTGACTGCCTGCCTTTGGGTCTCTGGAGATGACAGGGTAATCTGGGATGCTCCAAGGGCTTTTTGGGTTTGTTTCCCAGGGATGAACACTTCTTCCAGTACATGCCTTGCTGTAGCCAGTCACTTCTCTCCTGCAGGCTGGCCAGCAAGTCACTGTGAGGAGCTGCCAGGCAGTTCCTAGAAATGCCACTGGAATTTTGGATGTTCCTTTTGGCTGCTTATCACTTTCTAATTTATTGCATCCCTTAAAGAAGTGGAGAAGCCAGACAAGGTTGATACATATCTTTCATTCAGGAAAATCACTTTAAATGAAACCATTCCTTCACCATGAGGACCCTCAGTGACCAGAAGCCCTTTGCTTGCTGCTGACAGCTCCTTGGTGGCTCCACCTTACAGCAGGACCAGCACTTTGGGGAGCACCAAGCTGCTCTGGTGGCAGCAGGACTGGACTGGCCACAGCAAGAGTCTGGCCATGTTCAGTTTTCCATCCTGGGGTGCCTGAGTTGATCTGTGCCTGAGAACTTGTTTTGTTTATAACCCAGCAGTGGAGGATGAAATTGAAGCATTGGTGGGAGCATTAAGATCATGGCTAGCAGTGGTGCTAATCTCCTTTTAAAATGTTGGATGTTTGTGATGTTCATCAGTAGGGATGTCACTGAGCTACATCCTTTTTTTATTTCCTGCCTCTGCAAGTTTCCCCAAGAAATGCTTCTGTTTTGTCTGTGCCTATAAAACACAGCATAAAGCCATGGTTTATGCCTCAAGGCTGTTGGAAGGATACTACCTCCATCAGTGATGAGGGTTGCACAATTTTTTCAGCCAGGAGAAGCCAATGTTTTCGAGTAGTTGCTCCTCAGCAGCATCTACTGACCAGTCACATATTCTACACCAGAACACTTTTTGCCAAAATAACCTCATTTATATGCTAAATGTCCTGAAACTAAGTGCCCTACAGGAATTCTGGCCTTCTGTCTTCCAATTTGCCCCTCTTCTATTTTATTCAATGTCCAAAGTCATTCTTCACAGATGTCATTTTGCTTCCAAGCAATTGCCCTTGTGCTCCAGTTTCTAAGAATAAAAGTGAATTCTGGCAGCATAGCATTTCTGAGAAATCCCCAGTAGTGGAAAAGTAGCTGGGGGGTAGAACAAAGAGGAAGGAAAACTCAGTCATGAGGAACAATTATAAACAGCAAGGGGGACTGTGGATAGGAAAAAAAATATGTCAAAGATGGTAAAACAGGAGTTCTCTGCTGTAAGTACATTTTTGTTATATTTGGTGCTTAAAAAAAAAAAAAAAAAAGTCTTCTTCAGGTTATTTCCCAGCATCAGACAAGTGGCTGTAAGTAGCACCTTCCCCCAAGGTCAGCTAAGACATTGAAATAACCCAGAGTAAATGTGTCCAGTCTCTCTGGCACCTGGCTGAAATATCCCCTGCACAGGGGTCTGGCCACTCTGGGACCTTTCCTTCCATTTGTCTTTTTAAGTTCTGCCAGTGGCACAAATGCTGCTGATCACAAGGCTGGGGAGAGTGCAGGGGTGTTTTGGCATTGCAGCCAGGAGACAGGAGGGTGTCTGTGCCTGCAGGAGGGGGTGGTCACTGCTCTCATCCCCTAAGGGGACCCAGACCAGTGACCCACCCCTAGCAGTGGGCTGTGGCACCACGTGGTGATGGTAGCTGTCCTTTTGGCTGTGTTTGGTGTGAAAATTTGGGTGAATGAGGCCCATTTGAATTCCTGCACTGCCCCTTTCACAGCCCTCGCAGAGCTCAGGGACTCAGAGCTGCTGCCACACCTTGAATTGAACCTTTCTGGAGCAGCAGAAGTTCATGGCAGGTTCCTGCCCTGGTCCTCCAGGTGGGACAAAGCCAGAACACTGTCAGGGAATGGTGCCCAGCAAGGGTATAGAAATGTTTAGAATGCCAACATTGCCCTGAGTCACTCCAGCTGGAGAGGTGGGTGGGGGGCTCTGCCAGTGCTGCTGCTGTGGGCAGGGAGGATGCAGCCCCCAGCTCCCCCTGACAGCAGCTCCAGAGCCATTCCCTGCTTGCCTCCCTCCCTGCTGTCCTCAGCCTGACTTTTCTGAGCCATCCTTTGCCAAATGAGCCCAGGGGGGCATCCCTGCTGCCCCCCACCCCCCTGACCTGTTTGGGTAGTTAATCATTTCCTAATGAGCTGTCACTAACTGTGCCACTGTCCTGCTGCCTTCATCCCTCTCCCTGCCACTCCTTGGCCAATGACAGAATACTTTGGGTTTATATGGCAGAAAATCAGGGACCTTCCCACACTACTGGAAGTGTTTGTCATGTCCTGGAAGGCACCTTAACAGGCCTGCCATGCCCCCTGCCCCCCAGGCTGTCAGTCCATGCCCCAGCCCTCCTGTAGGATGCCAATTGCCCCAGCCTGGCTTTGGCCCCACAGATGAGCTCCAAGGAATGAGCTGGGCTGTGACCATGAAGGTGTTAGTGGAAAACCAGGCTCCTGCTGTGCTGCAGAACTCAGTTCCTCAGATGGTCGCTGGGTAGCAGCACAAAGAACAGAATTTCAGCTTTACCTCCCCTGTTCAGGCAATAGATGTGACCAAGAGCAGGGCAGAGAGCCAAGTCAATAACAAGGCTTCAGTAACAAGAGAAATCCAGCCTGCCTTTCTCTGATTGAAGAAGCCCTGCTGAGATAAATGCTCCAACCCATCTCTTCTCTGAAACAGGAGCTGAAAAGTGGGTCAGATCCTGCTGCTGGCAGTGCCATATTTGGGGAGCTCTCTGCTAGGAGCTGACAAACGACTGGAGGGATCAGAAAAAAAATCAACTTTGCTTCTCAAAACAGAGTTCACTGAAATCATGGCTGCTGCAGGGAGGAAGATTGTGGTGGACAAGCAGGAGGCAGCAGGAGGCAGCACATGTAGAACCCCACAGCCAGCCCTGGTCTTGCTGAACTCTGCTCCAAAGTCACTGCTGTTGGCATTTGTGTCCTCGTGTCACCTTTTCCTCCAGTGCAGTGCTTGTATCTTTTTCCTGGAGGTGGTGAACTTTCTTCCTCTTCCACCTCTAACAAGCAAGACAACGTACAGAAGGAAAGGTGAACAAAGTTTAACTGAAATGCCCAAATGGGAAAGCTTGGAGGTTTTTAAAACTGTTTGGTTTATATAAGAACTTATTGGAAACTGGCACAAACAAGTGCCTATCTGCCCTGAGATACCAGAGCAGATGTGACAGAGTGGAAAAGCCTTTTCCCTGCCAAAGTATTTGCTGGAGATTTGATAACAAGGTGCCATTGTACAACAGTGGGTAAAGGTCCAGGGTAGAAAGGAGAAAGAGAAGAGGCCTGAGGCAGTGCAGGGCTCTGCCTTTGTGGGCTGCAGCTCCTCCCCCAAACCTCCTGCCTGCAGACAGCAGGTAGAGCTGGTTGGATTCAGCAGTCAGCTCTCCTGTGCTGTTTTCCTTCTCTGCAAAGAGTGACAGACAGTCTTATCCCTTCATTTCTGTTTGAGGCTGAAATCTCCTAGCTTTTCTCGGCACTGCTGGGGGGAACATTAAATTCAGCACTCCAAATGCACATTTATAATCTGTACCACGATGTGAAACTTAAGTACAAGATCTTCAGTTTTTAATATTGGTACTGACAAGCTTTCAGTATTTCCTGTGAATTTCATTCATGCCAGTCATAATTCCCACTAGATCCTAATACTGTGTGGTTTACAAACATTAATACTGAATGTTTTGCAAACACACTTGGTTTGGAATGGTGGCTATTGAATAAAATTTCAAATTGCATCATTTCACTATAAATCCTTAACACATAAAGCAGCCTGTGACCCACCCTTAAAATGGCCTTATTTGTTTTGGTTCTGAAATGAGAAGCAGCTGGTTTTCTGTAGCTAAGGGAGGATGGAAGTGTTTGGGGTGCATTCTCATGTTCTGAAAACTCACCTGCTGCCTTTTTTTTTTCTCTACCAAAGAAAACTCAACAAAAATCATTCAGACACAGAAAACACATCAAAGCAACAACTGCATCATTACCCTGACATGGAAATAAAGTCTCCCACAATCCCCTCAAAGAACTTAAATGGCAATTTATCCTAACAACCTTTACAAAGCTCATATGAGCAGACAGGTTTGTTCAAATAAGAAAAATCCTTTAACCATGCCAATGGCATCTCAGTTCCTCTCTTCCTCCCAAGTTGCTATCAATTGTTATTTCACATCAAGGTTTAGAGAGATATCAGCACCTTGAAGTTGCCTTTAGCTACCCATATGCTTTTATTCTGCAGTGCTTCACATGTGCCTTCCCAGCAGCCTCCCCAGTGGTGGCCACAGGCCGTGGGTGCTTTCATTTATCACAGCCAGCCTGAAACCCAGTGTCAGAGTCAGGCAGCCAGGAGCTGCTCTCCTCATCTCCCCTCTCTCCTCCTGCTACCCTTTCCAACAGAGTTGCTTTTAGCTCATTTATCTGCCTATTGGGGTGATATGTAATCAGAGCAGGAGTCCTGATGGGAAATACAAAGTGATTCTTTAGAGGGGTTGGCTTTGAAAGCCGCTCTGGGTGCCGATCAAGCGAGTGTTACAGCTGCCCCTTCCTCTGGCTTTGCCTCCTGCCCTGAGCCTGTAAGCACCAGCCTAACAGGAAGAGCCTCTGGGATGCTCACAGGCCCATCTTGCTTTGGTGAAATCTGGTGGTATTTGTGTCAGTAGAGGCTGACTCCTCCACCCCACTGTCCCAGGGACCCTGGTGTTTCTATAGCATCACAGAGGTCTAAGTCCCCTCCACTGACTGTGAAAAGTGGCACCTCTGTTGTAGTCAGAACCCCCACTCTCAACCAAAATAATAAATGCTTAAATTCATCCATCTCTAATGCCAGCACTGCCCAAAGACTGAAAAAAAAAACAATTCTTCATTAAGAAAAGTAGAGCCAGACTCAAAGTCCTAATTAATGACATCTGTGCAATAACACTGAAACTTGGTTTACCCCAGGTCTGCACTCCCCAAAGAACTTAAACTGCTGAGATCAGAGAGATGCCCCTTGGAACCACCAAGACAAGGGAAAAAGTCTTGCCACACATCTTCCCACAAAATTCTTGTTAGTTATATTTAGTTTTCCACATCTGCTTGTATGTCCTCCCACACAAACTAATCCTGTTAATAATCTTCTTCTTTATTATAAAGAGAACAAATATAATTTATTCCTGAGTTTGGATTCTGGAAATACTTTCTTCCATAAAAAGGAGGCCAAGTAAGTAGGTAAGATGGAGCTCTCCTACCATGAAGGTGGATGAAATGCTGCAGAATTCATTTACACACAAAAACCAGCTGGTGGAAGTGCAAATACAAACTAGAAAGAGGGAATGAAAACACCCAGTGGGCCAATGCAGGAATACCTACAGCAGAGCAGGGAACTGGAAAAAGCCTCCAGCACTAAAGCCCTTCTGCTTTGCTGACTGAAATGAGCCCCTGACCATCTGCTCCACATCAGGGCAGGATTAACTGGGTCAGTCCAGCAGATGCCAGTGCCAGTTTCTTCCAAGATACACCATTTTTGGGGTTAGTTTCAGAAATCAGTTTGTTTTTAAAAGAAAAAAGACCCACCTCTTCATTCTGGGTAACAGGCTAGAAACTGATAGCAGGAGGTCAAGAGCCACAGAGAGGTAACAGGTGCCTCACACTCATCAGGCTGCACTGAAAGTTTGATTGTTTGGGTTCTGATTTACCAGTGGCACAAACTGAGGGAACTGCAAAACCAGGAACAGCATCAGCCCAGTGAGAGCCCCCCACACACTCATTCTCTGTAGGAACAGTCATTCTAGAAAACACAACCATGGAAGCAAGAAGATGTCCAAGCTGTGACTAAGATTTGACTCTGGGGTGCTTATTCCAGCCTCTCATACTCTGTGCAAAAATTAGACAGGAAAAAGACCCTGAAGGCCAAAAAAATACCCACATATAATTCCTTAACAATTCAACTGGTAAAAACAACTGCCTGCCAAATAGAATCCCCAAATTTGCTCTGATTTGTACAAGGCATTCATTCAGGTTTTGTGCTTGCAAAAGCCATAAAAGAAATTTCTTCATACACCTCCAAAAAGGAGTGGAATCCTAGGAATGAGAATTCCAGTCCAAGACAGTTACCAGTTCTTCTGACAGCCAGCTAGCACCATGCATGATGTAAAACAAAAACTTCAGATTCCTTTAACTGCTTAACGTAAACTGAAGCATTTAACAATGTCTTATGTCAGTGAAATACTCATTCACAATTCTTTTAGTACAAAGAATCTTTTTGCTATCAGTTCCTCAGTTATTTCTCTCACAAGACAAACAAAACAAGTGACTTCACATTACAGAGCTCATCACTCAGAGATAAGGATCTGTTTACACTTACATTGATCATTAAAAATGTTTTTAGAACACAAAATAGAATTTAGGATTCCAGACAAGCTACTCTGAGGGGCTGAGGAATTATTCTTTACATAGGATTCCACCCTGGAAGTCTGGAATAGTTTTTATTTTAGTGATTAAAATTTTACTAGTGTGCTTGCATGCACCCACATACTTCAGTATGTGCATGCATAAACACCAGCCAGATGAAGAAAAAGCAACAAATAAACTCGTAAGAATCAGGGCAAAAAATGCAAAGTGAAATTTACCTTCCTGCTGCCAGTGCTAGTATTTGCCTTTCTTGTTTTTCCAGAATTCAGGTGACAAACCTGTATATAAACAACCCTGCAAACCCCAGTGGAGATTACATGGTGAGGAACCACTTCTGTGCTTTGAGCACCTGCTGAAAACCGGCACTACAGAGGACACAAGAGCAACTTTAGACAAGCAACATACACAGCACATTCACCAAAGATAGTGCAAGACAGGTTGTTCAGGTTAGCAGCTCTGGTACTGAAAGGAAAGGCATTTTGCTCAGAAAGAACACATAGGCATAAGATATATTCTTTATTTTAAAAAAGATCACTAAAAAAAAGCAAAAAATCTTGAGCAGAATGTAGAAGTGTCTTTTGTAAACAATTGTCTAAAGTACATATGCTGCAGGAGCCCAAGTCAATACTTTCTCACAAGGTAAGTGGTTTTGTTTTTTAACAAGATTTAAATCACAATAGTCAGTTCTGCCTCATGAAATGAGCTTCTCTGAAGCCTGAGTTGACAGCATGTGACATAACCTTAGTATTGTCTCATTTATTACAATAACTTATTTTCAGAAATTATCCTGGAGACTGTTTTAATCCCCAGCATTACACATCTGAGCATCTCCACAACCTGAGGAAAATTAAGAACAGGGGAAAAGGAGCAAGATAAAAATAACCTAAAATATGAACTTCCAAAAATGCTAAGTTATGGGAAAAAAAGAAGTAGTAGATACACAAGAAAGCAAGGTGCCTTATTTTTCTTTCCCCAAATTTATCTTTCTTGAAAGAATGGTGGTTTAGTCCTTCCTAAAGAAAGCTTTGTGGAAAAGGGAGATAAATAAAACTCACAGGAACTCAATTCCCATTCCAGCCTACTTCCTTTGAAATTCTTCCTTATATTTATTTATGTCTATTGCCCTCAGTCATC
This sequence comes from Peucedramus taeniatus, assembly GCA_013400575.1. NCBI lineage: Eukaryota > Metazoa > Chordata > Aves > Passeriformes > Fringillidae > Peucedramus > Peucedramus taeniatus. Next base: position 22,548 of record WBNO01001362.1, on the reverse strand, counting down.
CAGTCTCTGAAATGCATCTCCATCAAGCTTCTGTCTCTCCAGTCACCAACATTGACAGTGGGGATGATTTTCTGTGGCTTCAGCCACTGAACAAAACGCTTCATTTCCAGGTAACTGCTGTGTTCACTGTAAGGAATCCCTGAAATGAAAACAAATCACAGCCATCTGTCAGGCTACTTAGCTTCCTCCAAGCCTTCCAGCTAAGAAATACTTTCGATAAAAGGGTTTTTTCAATTCCTATTTGGGATCTAAAGTTTATAGCTAAGGTAAAACTACCTCCCCCCCTCCCCCTCCAATTTTCCCTTCTAGGAAAATTAATTTGTATTAAGTCACCAAGTCATTAATCAGTGCAAGCTAAGCAACACCAATGACCTGGTTAAGGGAATGTTAAGGGTTTTAGCTCCACCCACCAATAAGAACTGAGAGGAAGACACACACCACTCAGAAACAAGTAAGACACAGAATGAAATCTTGGCTCTGCCACCAGCATCAGTCAGACCAAGACTCCATCCCTGAAGTCTCTACCTGTATCAGATGAAAGTCTTTATTTACATGATAAGGACAGGAGCAAAATGTATGTAAAAATCTGCATTTATGGTGTTTTCTATTAACTCATTTCACAGATGTCTCCTGAAGAAATCTGTTCAGTTTCTCAATGAGTTACCAGAAAAAGCAGCAGTTACAAAAATCAGTAGGAGTTTCCAGAATAAAAATAGGAAAAGCATCCACACAAACCAAATGCACTGAATCTTTGTCACTCTTATACCATATATAGTGATTTTTCCTCTTGTCTGAGGCTTGATATCCTCCAGAGAAAGGCATGAATCAGAGTAGGTCCACCCCGTAGGTCTGAAAGCCAGAATTTGATCAAAATTCTCAGAAAACTTATTCAAGTGATCTTGCAAACCCTGTGGGAAAAAAAAATAGCATACACTTAATCCTATTAAATAGCTAATTAGTCTAAAGGTTGGCCATTTCACGATGGAGAAGATTCAGACAACATTTCATTTTAATGCGCTGGTACTTTTTGATTTTAATAAGCATCTAGCTTGGAATTATTAATAACAAATACTGACATTTGCAAAACACCTTGTCCCTTAGGATCTCAACTTCTTCATCTGAATTAGGCACAATGAACAGCTATGCATTACAGATTAGAACACAAGGAATACTCACACCTTCTTATAAATCTTGCTCCACAAATCATTCATTTCCTCCTCTAAACTAGAGGTCAGCAGCTGAGTGGAGATAGAGGATGGTGAATGCTGCTTCAGTGCAAAACCATCTGGTTAATTTGCAGTGCCACAGAGGTTTTGACACCTGCTTATGCCCACAAATAACCAGATTTAATTAACCTACCCCAAAAAAACTTACAGCAAGCCAGTGCACAAGCTAAGTATCGCTCTGAGCACTAAACCATGTTTTAGCACCTCTCCAAGACAGGAAGGAAACCACCTCTCATCTTCTCACTCTAAAAAGAAAATCACCTTGAAAAAAGTTTCCAAGTATGTACAATCCTATGCCTGCATAAAGCAAAGTCAGTATTGCTTCAAGTTAAAAACAGAAAATCAATTTCATGTCTCCTGTATAAAAATCTTACAGGCAAATTTCTAATCTGAAAGCCCTACAAGGTTACAGAACTCAAAATCAAACTTTATATTAGCAGGAGAGAGAGGAATACAAAATAAAGGCTGATTAAAAAGGAGGGTAGAGGGGGATAGATGGGCTGTGATAGAAAATTATCTAACCTGTCAGACACCTGACAACTCTCAAACAGGGAAGCAGAAAGCTGCCACGTTTAACAACACCTTCAGTACAATGTCCAGTATACAGAATCCATCAAACCAGGTACAAAAAAGATTTTTTTAAAATCCTACCACAGAAGACATTTAATTCAGCAACAGGAATTATGGCTCACTGCTGTGACTTTGAATACGCTGTGAATGTTCAGTCCTCACTTGATTAAAGGTATAACTGTAGCAGTCTAATTCTCCTTCACACTTTATTTTGGGAGTTTTAACATAGATTAAAGTAATTATTCACATATTTTCCCCCCTTGCTCTAATGATATCTAAATATAGTACTTCAAATGCAATGATTATTATATTAACAATGCTAATCCGCTTTTGAGTTTTGTTATAAATCAAGTGTGCAACTCACATTAAGGATGCAATTTCAATCTTATAAAATACTATTTGTGCATTTCAATCACTTTCACTTCTGATAATCTCACCTCAATGCCAGTACAATGCCTTGCTGAGTTAAACAACATGAAAGATCCACAGAACCACAGAACTCAGTTCCCTGGAAATTTTCCACCACATAGTCAAGTTAGGCAAAAGCCTCAATTTTCGAGTTACAAAAAAATTGTTTGTTGCAAAAGAACCATGCATGCATTTTGGAAGAGACAGCTTCTTTTCCCCAAAACAAATGACTACAGTGTTTGCTCATAACAAGCCCATTTTAAATACACATTCCAATTTCTTCCTTTATTGCTTTAGCCAGCACTGTTCTAAACCTTCACCCTTTTGAATGCAAAATGTATTTCACTGCTACACCAACCTCCTTCAATCACCATGACAGCCTGATATTCAGGGTGTCATGAAAGTCAGCAGTGTACACAAACAGATTCCATAAGTTAGGAAAAGACTCAAACATGATTAAATATTTAATTTACCACCAGCCCTAACACTACTTAAACTCATCTGGCTTATTCAAGAACAGCCATTTGTCAGCACATACAGCAATCCCTGCATTTTACTAGGGTAAAACCAAATACTGCAGTAAAGTACCACATCTCTGGGGTTTTTTTTTTAATATTTTGTTAATATATCAAATCCAAAAGTAAGATAAATGATCATATGAACTCATCTTTGAGCATTTAAAATTCTCCACATTTTACTGGCAGTACATTCCACCCAGACACTCCTCCAGCTGCAGCCTCATTGGCAGTTTGGCACCCTGGATGAGTCCCCAGCATGCCCAGCTTACATGGACACAACATCACTAATGATGGCACTCAACTCCACACCTGAGGGCACAGCCCCAGCACAGAGGGCCCTGCTGTCAGACCAGGACTCTGACCCAACAGATCATTGTGCCTTTCATCTTTCCTGGCCCTTTTCAGGGTCCAGGCATGGCTTTTGTCACACTGGAGATTGTTCTAGAACCTCCTGACCTTAGAGGTGAGAACCTGCATGACACAACTGCCTCCCTCTGGGAGATAAAGCTGCCCTTGAGGGTTCCTCTACCCCCTGAAAGTTCCAGCTGTCTGAGTATCCATGCTGGGACAGGTGACTTAGCATCCCAGAAATCTGCAGAAGAAACTAAAATAAATTCCTGTTTAAGACAACACAACACACTAAAAATAAATCCATACGTATTTCCATTACTCATTTTCTGCTCCACCACGGAAAACATCACGGAACAAAGTTAAAGCATTAAGTTCCATCTCCTGCAGCTCCATCCAAACCTAAGCCTTTTTTACTCCTTTTTAGGTCAACTCTGTCCTTGACTAGTCCTGCAGCTAAATACCATCTTGGTCTGAAGGATTTGCTTGAGATGGCACAGCAGGCCTGAAGCAAAACAGGAAAATGAATCCAAGTCCGTAAGGCATAAACAGCCACTGTTTTGGTTTTTTATTTTTCTTTTTCACAGGTTACCTTTAATCTAGAGCCTGCTGCTTCACCTTACTGCCCTTCAGTATTTTGTCTATTTAGAATAACTTCGGAATTAGTCACCTTTCCAAACTAAGAAATTCCCAGAAAAAATGCTTAACAACAAAAAGTCAGTCTCTCAAATCTCCACCAAATGTACATTTGAAATCAACTTAGACGAAATAATGTTTTAAAATTAACTGGTTTACTCGCTTTTGTGACAAATATTAGAGAACTGGTAGTTGGCCATGTTCATAGGCTGCCTCAAAACAGAGGCTCACAGGCAGAAAATCCTTTTAGACTTTTCCTACACTGGACCAGGTAAAAGACAGGCTGAAAACAGGAACTCCATGTCACAATACATTAATTGCTAAGAGGACAGATCAGGCAGTCATTACATAAATCTACTTCAAAAAGGCCTGCAAAGAGCAGGCCTTTGAACAAGCCTCACCTTATCTTGTACAAGTACCACATCATGTTTGGAGAAGTTATTAACGTTTAATTGCATTTCATTTTCAATGTATTGCTACATGTCAAAGCCCCACTAAATAAATATGATCTGACAAGAGGTTAAAAAGCATCAAACACAGCACTGGTTGGGAGGAGGCAAGAGAATTTTACTAGCATGTTCATCAACAGAGCCCACTTTCTGAACTTACCTTAAAATTAATTTGCATCATGGGAAGAACATGAAGCAAAGTATCCTTCCAGTCCACACTGATGAGGGAATTGACAGCTGCTGACTCCAAGCACTGCAGGGTTTTGTACTTGTCACGGGACATACTTGCTTTTGAGCCCAGAACTTCAGCAATTGCTTTAGGATTCATTAGGAAGAAACCAGATAAAGAAAATTGTAAGAGTTCTTTTTTGGCTTGTTTTGGACATAGTCCTGATTATTGTACAAGATAATTTTTACTATTAGAAAAGAAATCTATATTCAATAGGATACAGTTTGTATTCTAACATTAAGAGATTCCTATAATGGGTGTTAAAAACCTTTGTCCCCTACATTTTAGCAGCAAAATTTTGTATGACAATTGCAAAAAGAGGAAAAGTACCTTGATAAATTTTAAATCACATTTCTTTGGTAGAATGTTATTGAGGTGAACTGGTATTCATTCCAAAGATGCCAGAAACACGCAGTTTTTGGAATAGGTGACAAACAGCCCACATAGAAGACAGACTAAATTTCAGTGAGAGTAAGTCTTGTACTGATGATTTTAAATATACACAAAAGCACAAATGGTGCACATTTGCCTGCTCTGAAGCAGACAAATGGTCTGCTTGGTCTTGCCCAAATGATTGGGCAATCATGTTGGCTCCTGGTGCTGTAACTGAGTGAAGCATAGCACATGGGATCTTCATTTAGTCAGAAAGGATACAAATATATGAACTAGAAGGAAAAACTCAGCATAGAAGTCTAAGAATAACAACCCTTTGCCGTTTCTTGAAATTATTAACAACAAAAATGTCACAAATACTTTTTTTTTTTAAATTGCCCTAAGGAATTTTCTCACCACAATCAATTAAAGAGGTTCATACAGTTAGTATATAAACTGGCCACATATATATTCAGTGTGGGGGGAAGGTTGTAAACATGGTAGAACACTATTTCTTTCAGAAAGTTAAAACTTATTGATTAAAAAACTTAAAAAATAGGAGGAGGATTATTAAATACATTTCATTTCTTTACACAATATCTGTACATTCAGATAAACAACCTTTTATATCTTCAAGAAAGCCATCTTGTAACACCAAATTAGACATCAAATTAGTTATTTGATCCAGTACACTTCTTTTACATACCTAAGAAAACTTTTTCTTTTCCAATGGAGTAAGTGCCACACACAACCAGAGTTCGTGGGTTTAAAGTCACAGTCTCAAAGGCAATGTTGACAGCAAACTGGATAACCTCTTGTTGCGCAGGAAAAGTGTACTCAGGGCTACAGTATCTGGAGCATGGAAACAAAATATATCACTTTGTTACAAAAGATAAAAGGCATCTGAAATGACCATGAATGCCCTCAAAACTCCACGTAAACAGGAAGTGAAAAAGACATTATTCTTCTATATAATTGCAGTCTATAGAAACACTGAGGTGCCCAAATGAAATTGTTGCAACAAAAACCACACTGAGAATATCAGTGTTTTCTCCACAACTATTCACTTTCTGACACTGAATTCTACATTTTCTTCTTCATAAATACCAAATGCTCTTGCAAGCTTGCTATTTGTATCACAGCCTGATTATATCCTTATATCTATTTTTTGTCATACACACAAACTATAATAAAAGTCATTACTCATTCACAGAAACATATGGAAGAGAAATGAAAGTCTGCAGCTGGGTATTAGTCATCATTCACACAAAAACAACTTTATATAAATGAATCAGAGAAAGGTCTAATGAAAATCCCCAAAACTGATTCAGCCTTTTGGCATTCTTTCACCTTTGAATTCCTTCACACATCTTTTTATAATAGAGTTGAATCCACTGAAAACTAGTGTTCCATAAACCTCTTGTTTTAAAGCTGAACACTTAATGTATGAGTTTTGACACGCTGAATTCAATACCACTTATAAATAATATGGTGATCTGAGGAAATACTTCAGCATCTTTCCACCACCCACTTTCATTCTCTAATGGAACAGCATAATCAATGAACAAGCTGCACATACACGCACTCTTAATCTCTGCTTTTATTCAACACTAAATAGACCTAAAAAGCATTATCACAGCAATGTCATTTACAATTACATTTACTTGGTTCATATTGGTTCAAAGCCTGATTAAACTGAAAAGACTAAGAATAAACAAAAAAAAAGTAAGTTAATTTCCAGACAACTTACGTGGTATCAAGGTAAAGGGTGTGGATTGGCTGGCCCATCAGAGCAGGGTAGCGCTCCATGGAAGGGTCTGCTCTGAAGTCCCCTGTGTGCAGAATAACAGCCCCACTTGGCAGGTAGAAAAGGATCATTGTTGCACCTGGGCAACTGAAACAAACAAACAAAAAAAACCCACACAAATTATGTCAACTCTCTATACTGATAAACTACTTTAAGAGACAGACCACTCTTCAGTAGTAGAAACATGTGCAGAATAGTATTTCAAATCATTGCTACTATGCAGACTAATTTAGCTAGAAATTCCTGATTTCTAAAGGAATTCTGCAGCTAATCCTATGGCCAAACACAAGCTTGAGTTCTCACCTGAGATAGAAAGAAGAAACAAAAAGCCCACATCAACAGTAAAGCAATCAAACATTAACTGCTTTTTTGGGATGCCCCATGTTCTAGGCATGGCACAGATCCTGCCTCAGTTGCCATCATTCTATTATTTGATTCCAAGGGGAAACAGCACACCAAAGAGAAGCAGCATTCTTGCTCAAGAGAAACAGAACTGTATTGCTGCAGATTCATCTTCCTTCCTGCAGCACCTACTGGAGCATTTTCTTTTAAATTCTGTTTGCAGATTTTAAATGTTGTCCTAGATCCAGAACTCCCTGGTTATAAATACAACTCCCTTACTGGTGACAGTGAATCCATTGTGCCTTCTGTACTTGCTTGCCAAAGCTTTCTGAAGGGCAAGACTGGAAAACCTGAGTGGGACTATTTTAGATATCAGTCACCTGCAAACAAACAATGAAATCTCAAAAAAAACCCAAAAAACTGGCACGAGGCAAAGTTAAAAGGACAGAACTGATGAGCTCTTTAAGAAGCTGAACTTTGTAGCTAAAGTATGTACAGCTTTTAAATTGGAGCAGAGAATCAGAGGGACAAACAGGAAAAATGAGAAGTATACAAATTGTATAAGCAACAATTCCTTCATTCCTAGAGAGGGTTCTCAGAGGACTTAATGGAGTTTTATCTCTCCAAGTATAAACAAATCCTACACTAAGTAATGTTCAAACCAGCTGTGACACAGTCCTGCATTTCAATACATGTACTGCAGGGAAGGGAGTCTCCCTCTAGCCCATGGCCAAAAAAAGTACCAAGAGGCAGAACAAGAGCACAGAACTGAAGTCAGGTGCTACTGAACTTAAATCCAGCATTACCACATAGTGCCAGCCTAACAGACAAAATCTCACCCTTAATCACCAAATTCAGTAGAAATCTTGTCCAAATTTCAACAGCCTTTTCTTCTAAGTTCAATTTTCAAAATGTTAGCTAGGTTATGTCTCTCACAGAATCCAAAGTATCCCATTTTTCTTTAGCTCAGGATTTCCCTATCATCAGTTCAAGCTACAGAAACCTAATGTATCTAATAATCAAATCTACTAGGTTCCCAACTAGACACCAAAAACCAGGAAGTGTCCAGACCACTAGAAAATCATTCAACCTCTCAATAAACATAAAAACTATGGAGCTACATGTGGTCGACACAACGTACACAAAAAAGTCAAACTAAATTTAAAAAAAAGGCCTGTTTCATTTTTGAAGATAACCCAAGACTGCCTGTAAGAAGTTTTCCACAAGAAATGCAGTGATACTTACTGATTGGCATCGAGCAACAGCACTTTGATGCCATTGACCACACACGGCGTGTCCATGGGCAGCACGTGGACATACTGCTCCTGGACCCTGAGCTTGCTCTTCACCAGATTGCCAGTTATCTGCAACACAGACAGGATTGAAAACAGGAACAAAACCTAAAAGTAGCAGGGTTTGCTTTAGAAACAAAAGCTCTCAGAGCCAGACTGGCTTAGAGAGAAACTGTAAGGCCCTGGGCATAATCAAGCCTTTCAGCAGCATTTCACTTCCCAAAAAGCAAACTGAGAAAAGCTGTCTTCAGATAGTAAACTTTTAAAAGCCTGTCAACAGGCTATGGATTGGAATCAGAGAGGAGGCAAAGGGGAAGAAGATCTGTTGCAGACTATCAAGTCAAGAGGAAGAAGTGGGTAAAACCTTCTTTAAACAAGTGAAGAAGTTTCCAGGTAACAGACCCCTGGACATTATCATGGAGGACTGCAGTCACTCCAACTGCAAGGGCAACACAGGACACAAGCATTCCAGGAAACTTCCAGAATGAACCATAAACAATTTTTTTCATGCAAGCTCTGGATGTGTTGATCAGGCAAGTTACAAGTAAATAATGGCAGTCGTGCTGGGGCCATTCAGCAGCCCAAAGTACAGAACACAAAGCATCAGCCTTAAATAATTCCACTTGCTTAACGTGGAAAGGAGATGGTTTATGCAGAATCTATTTCAGACTTCCATCATTGGAATAGTTACAGAGAAAATGGAGCCAGATTCTTCATGATGCACACATTAAAAAAAAAAAAAGCTACAATGTCAAGTTACAAAACCAGACATTTCAAATGTATTATTAGGGAAAAAAAAATAGAAAAGGTAAGCACTGCAACAACAGGTTGCAAGGAGACATAGTAAAATCTGGCCTATGTTCAGAATTTGACTGACACAAAGACTCCCTACAGTTGGATTTAACTTTGAAGGTAGACCCACATTGTGCAGGAGATTGGTCTATGTGACCTCTAGAGACCCTCTTTAAACCTGTTTTTTTTTCATGGTCTATCTAGAGAGGGAAGTTTCACTAATCCTCTTGATCAGCCAAATCAAAGTAAGGATTTGTCACAAACAAAATGCCCTTTCCCCTGTACATATCCACTGACCCAATAAAGGACCCCAACCACTGATCTTCCATCCATCAGTACAAAAGTGATTACAGCTGCATATGGATATGATGGTATCTAGTCATCTTGAAAAACCTTACCTTATTACAGTAGACTGGAAACCTGAAATTTTTTGTTAGTCCACTGTAGTGGTCAGAGTGAAAATGAGTCAGGAAATAAGCTGTGCAGCCTTCAATTTCTCCATACTGGAAGGCATCTACTGTAAAACCAGTTCCTACAGCAAAGAGGGAAGAGAAGCCAGCCAGTAAACATGCATAGTTCAGAACCAATTTCTAATCAGATGTTGCCTTTGTTTTTTTTTTTTTTCCTTTCTTCCCAATTAAAAGTTAATAGTTACTCTGCATACAATTGAAGGAGCCATTTAAAGATTCACGTGTTTGTTTCAGTCAACAGTTGCAAAAAAGATTTTTGCTCACAAAACAAAAATTTCACAAATTGTTCACAAACATACTTTCAAAGGCCTCCCAAATATCTTGTTCAGCTGCCCTCTTAGATGACAACTGGTTAAGCAAATAAAACACATTTATCTGCATTCAACTGGTATTTTTGGAAGTTCACATAGATTGAAATCTAATACTAATAATTTAACACAAAACAGGTAACTGCAGCTTAACAGAATTGTATTTTGCAATCAAACTGCAATTCTTCAATTATTCCTAATTTAATATTTCTCTTAAATAATGCAATTACATAATTAATAAGCAAGCAAATCTTTCTGCTGAGATGAAATGTGCCTGATTTGCCATTGTATGCATTCAGTGTTTGTATAAAGATATTGCATACAGACAGATGTACAGAAGACAACCATTCTCTCTGCAAATACTTATTTTAAATGCAAACATACTGATAAACAGACCTTTTCCATTGGGTTATACTTTCTTAAAACCACCAAATAGTGTACAGAACTAATTCAGCTGGTGGCACTCAAATATTTTTCATTTCATGTTACTCAAATCTCCCAGATGTTCTAGGAGAAATAGAAATAGTTCCACATAATTGAGGCTAGAACTTCAAATCAAAAAACTATAGCAGTCTGATCTAAGTAAAAATTCCTAACCAAAAACACCTCAAGTGTTTGAGAGGTACCAGATTCAAAACTAACTTTAGTGGTGTGAGCATCTAAAGCTTTTTAAGATGCTGAACCATCATCCTTTAATTTACCTAACTGCATGAGTAGACCCTGAGAAATTCTTGGCTGTTTTCTTAACTAAACTCTTCTGCTCTGTTTTCTTTGTTTTCATAGTTGAAATAAATCATATTTCTAATGCTATTGAAGTTCAAAAATAAATTTAAACTCAATTCTTTTTACCTTAGTGTTAAGGAAATGATTGCTATTGACAACACTATTTTCAGGCACAACTGAAGCAATGCAAAAAATTAATTTCAGGAATTAGGAGCATGTATTAACCAGATATATTTTAAAAATAACTTAAGAAAGTAGTTATCAAGAGTGAAAACACTGAAGTCTAAAATTAGGATGAAAACAACACTCCAGCCAAAATAAATGAACCTCTATGAAAACCAAGTTACCTCTCACCTGGTATTTTCTTGTAGAAGGGACAATGTTTTTTTCTTGGTTCTTCACCTGTAGTAGGTAATTCTTTAAACTTTTTTCTCCACCTTCGTTGGCCACCAGAACGTACCTCTGCAATGGCTTCATTTTTACTTGAACTTTCTGTAACTGCTTCCACATCTTCCACAGATCCCTCAGCCTTCCTTTTTTGCTGTCTGGGCCTCTTTCCATTAGGAGATACTGAACCTAGTATCTGCTTTTTCTCATTCAAACACGCCTCTCCTTTGCATTCCTCCTTTGCTTTGGGTTTCAACCCAAAGAAAACACCAATGTCCATTTGTTTAAGCTCTTTGGCAGGACTGGATTTAGTGTTCATAGTTGCTAATGAAAGAGATGGCACTGATTTAGAAGAGATGGGGCTGGGAAAGCGCACAGCAGCCGTACTAAGATTTCCTTTTTCCTCCTGGCAAGCTGTTTTTTCAATTGTACTGGCAGACATTTTATCTGTACGAGTTAAAATGTTACTTGGCTCCCTCCAAACATCACTCTTCTGTGTCAGAAGAAAGCCAGTACCTTCTCTGTCTGGCAGTGATGATGTCCCAGTAAAACTCACACATGCAGAATCCAGAGCACAAGCACCAGCATCTTCTGACTCTGTGGCTCCTGCTTTGGCAGCAGAGGAAATAAATTCTGGCTGTTCAGCCTCCTTGTAACTACAAGCAGAAGAGGATCCACTGGCTACCACCCCTTGCTGAAGATCTAGATGGTTCAGTGTACTTTCTTCCTCACAGAGAGTTTTTTTAGTTATGAAATTTTCCATTTTTGCATGCTCATACTGAGGCTTCCTCTGTAAGAGAAGTTCATCAAATGTTTTAAATGCCACAGAATTGGAGTCTTCTTCTGAGTTCTGCACTTCCAATAATTTATTCTGTGATACTTTTACTTCCTCCTCCTCTTCCTCTTCACTTTCCTCCAATGTACTTAGAGGTGAGTAAGAAATTTCATAGTCATTGAAGTCCACTCCTGACTGTAGCAGACTTGGCTGACTTGTATCTTTCTCCATGCACAGATGTTTTCCTGTTTCACTTTCTTGAGAGGATGCAAAATCAAAAAATTCAAATTTACAGTGATTATCTGCCATCTGTGGAAGCTGAAGTGTCTGTTGAGGTTTTTCAACACCTGCAAAAAAGGAAGCACTTTCACTAATTATATTTAGAGACTTCATTTGTGGTGAATTCCGTACCATCGATGCACCGCCATCGTTAGGGGCGTGCTTTATTTCAGCAGAGGGTTTCTCATTCCCTGAGGTTTCCTCTGCATGACTTGGGGAACAGCTGGGCTTTGCAGCAGTGGAACTTGTCATCTTCATCTCCTCAGTGGTTGCCCAAGGGTTTACAAGATACTCCCCTGCCCTGTTTGCTGCAAGCAGAAAGTGGCTGTAACGCTTGTAGTGAGATGGGATGGTGGAGGTGCACTGCAAACCATCAGGACACTCTATGGAAAGAGTTAAACAAAGCAGCAATGTTAGCAAGTATAGTTGGCACAGTTAAAATAAAAATCACACCTGACACAACATTTAGGAGCTTTTTCTTATAAATACAGCTGCTGAAGGACAGAAGACATAAGTAAAAAGTAATTTTCAAGCTACCAACACCTCCTACTCTGAGCTGAGAAATGAGAAGCTTCCAGCCTAAAACCAAACAGCTGCTGCTCACACAGCACTATGCCTGAATTATACAGCCCATTAACAAGAATACCTGACCCTGTTTCAATGCTGTGCTTCTGCAACCACATGGCTTCTGGTTTAGAATTGTCTCACACTCAAGCAACAAGCTCAGAGAAGTAACACCAGAAACAGCCAGAACACTTCAAATATAAGTAGCAAACAAATAAACCAAAACTCAATTCCGAATTAACCTGAAATTCCATTTTAAATTATCTGATATTACACACTAAGAAAAAAGGGGAAAAAACTTGTGCATTTACCTATATGAAGAAAACGTTCAGCATTGAGATGCTGAAAATAAAAATCCATAGCTCTTTCCTAGGCCTTTCCCAGTAACAATATGCCAGCCTGACTTTTCAGGCTTTTAAAGTGAATGCATAAACCCAACAGGAGGATTTTTTCACCTGTTAATTACGGGAGTAAGACAGAAATGAGGTGCTAAAACACCTGCCTTAAATTAAAAGCACTGCCAAAATCAGCATGAAAGGACTTACATGTCATTGTTCTGAAGAAGAAGCTCAAGGAAATTTATCAAAATAAAAAAAGCTTCATGTCAAAAGTAGCACCCTTGTACCTGAAGGTTCTCTTCTGACACTGTCTTAGTAATTGTAATAGGTTTCATTATTTTAAATAGGCACCCTCAGTTTGTTCAATGAAATACTAAAACTTGATAAACAGCCATGAAACTTTCTCAAGAGTTTTGAGATTAGATTCTGAAATAAGATTGTCATGTCAGATTTCCACGTTTTTCACAAAGAAGGAAAACTTTTGTCTAAAAATAGGAGTGATCAGTAACAGCATAATAAAACATGATAAAAATCATATCAACTACCATTAGAGATTTTGAGCTGAATATAAAAAACGAGGTTTACAGCAACATTTCATGAGAAGTCTGTAAGTTTTCTCTGAAAGCTTTTTTCTTACTCTATTAATACCTTTTTCAATGGGTGCTGGAGTTTCCAAACATTCATAGACGTGCCACTGAGGTGTCTGGACCAACAGCAAAGAGAAGGGCATCTGGCAGCTGGGACAGAATCCATCGTGAACGGGCTTTGCATTCTGTGAGCTCTGTTCTGCCAGGATCCCCACACTCTCCTGACAGTGCACACTACTGTCTTCTTTACACTGATCCACATCCTGACCTGGCCGTGAGCTCTGCTTGGTTTTTTGAGGTGTGCCAGTTTTTTCTGTGGATTTCTTTTTCCTATTTCTCTTTCTTTTTGGCCTGTCCTCACCAACACTTACTTCCTGCACAGGAGTAGAGATGCTCTGTGAATTACTCTGATGCTTTCGCTTCCTAATGGATTTGTACTCCCAAATGTCCTCTTCCAATAAAGCATCTTCAGACATGTCAACACATGAAATATTCCCCTTTCTTTTAAGCAACAATTCACAAACCTGCCTTTCCTCCCGCTAATATATTTTCTCTTCCCTCCACTCTTCACTATCTGAGGAAAAGCTCCAGAAGCCCATGTTAAAAAAGCAACAGTGGGCCACAAACCAAGCAGCAGTCCCTGATGGGACAGGAGCATGGTGGATCCTATCCCAAAAATAATTCAATGAGCGTCTCTTTGTAGATTTGCAATTTCTCCTGTCACACAGGGCCCGACTCTGCAAAGCCTTCCAGGGTGAGCCATTTCCTTCAGCTTGCCCCCCGCACAGTGAGCTCCACCCGGCCTTGGCGGGGACAGGAAGATTTTAAATATTCCTTCCCGAGCAGGAAAATTTTGAAACAAAACGAGGAAGAATTCAGCTACGGGATCATCGTCGGGGTGTCCCGGGATGCTCCTCCGGAGCGTCCCCTCGGAGCGCTCTGTGATGCTCCTCCAGAGGGTCCCGGTGCTGCTCCAGGGTGTGTCCCAGTACCTCCGAGTGTTCGGGATGCTCTCTGGGATGTCCTGGTGCTCCCGAAAGCAATGTTATGTTCCCAGGGATGTTCCCAGGGATGTCCCGGGTCCCGCCGGTGCCGGGGCTGGCGCCTCCTGGGCCGGTTCCCGCCGTGGCCGCGCATTCGCTTCCGCAGGTTCGCCACCGCGGCTGTCGCTCAACTTCTCCGCTTCTCCCATAGTATGCCCCCCAAAAAAGCCCCAGATCCCACAGTTTAAATTACTGGAGCCTTTCGACTTTTTTCCTGTGCTGCTCAATTTTTACATCTTAAAAACGGTAAAGCAGCCGGGCGGGAAACACGGGCTGTGTTGAATCTGCTGCGCGGGAATCTCCACCGTCGGCTCCCTTTGGGAATGTGCTGCTGTGGATACCAAGGATACGTAAAAACACGGGATAATTGAGGAAGTCCAGCTTTAAGACATACGAGTTATTGCGTGTCTGTACTTTGTGCTCTATTTTCTTTTTCAGTCGCGTTTTTCCGCCCTGGCGCCGCGGGCGGTGCCGAATGTGCGGCGGTGAAGCGCCAGGCCGGTAAACAGCGCCCGGGTGAGGCGATGGCGGCGGGCGGGCTGGCGGGGCTCCTGCCCGCCCAGACACAGCTCGAGTACGCGCTGCTCGACGCCGACACTGCCCAGGAGAAGGAGAACCTGGTCTACCAGTACCTGAAGAAAATGGACAGCCGCGAGCGGGACCTGACGGTGCCCGAGCTCGGCGGAGGTGGGTGGCGCGGCCCGGGCGGGGCCGGGGGTCTCCCCGGGAGAGGCGGCGCAGCCCCGGCTCTCCCCGTGTGGGGTTTGCCTGGAGGTGCCGCTGCCTGCCAGGACCGGGCAGGGCCGGCCCTGTGAGCCACTGTCTAAATGACACTTGTAGCTACAGGAAATGTCACTCCTGGGAGCACCAGAAGCGAAGGGCAAGGCAAAAGAACCTCTTTAAACATCCTCTACCTGGTGCTGGCTGCAAAACCACGTTCTGTAAAGCCTCTCTTCTAAATCTGTTCCTATCTGTACTGTGCATTTATATCTGTCGCCTGTGGTCATAGTGAGAACCTTACTAACTCTCCCTGCGTTCTCCTGAGCTCTCCTGGTTTCCCGGAGCATCCCTTAGGATGTTCCCCGGTTCTGTCCCCATGGCTTAGCCGCACTTGTCAGTTTTCATGCCCCGGGTAATACAAACTGTGCTGGAGATGTCATTCCTCCTCCTGCGGTGGTTTGCCCCTCTCACACATTTCTGTGTCTCTCCTTGTGCCAAGGGGGAAGTCAAAGGTTAAGCCTTGTAAGATCTTGCGGGTCCTGCTCAGGGTTTTTTTAACCTTTGAGAGGCTCCCTGCAGCTGTGGGAGCTCACATCATACTGCAAGACAGAGAGCTCAGAGGGTGAGCTTCAGGGTTAAAATCACACATATCATGGGAATGAATTACAGCTTTTAACCAGTGGAGCAGAAGGAGTGCTCTGTCTGTCTAGATTTGGGGCCCTGAATTGAATTTTAGCTTTTGCCAATAGTATTGTTTCAGTGTTCTGTCAAGGCTTATTTTCACCTCTAAAAAGAGCTCAAATAAGTACCTAATATCTATGAAAGGTATTTTAATTCTAGTGAAAAGGGAGAAATGCTGTAAAATATATAAACTACCCTTTTCTTTTGAAAAGTGAACAGCAAAGCTCCTACACTGTTGGAATAATGCATATACTTGAATTATTCTCATTATTCTCACCAAAGCTAAATGTGTATGCATCCATTTATGTTTATAAATATGTGGAGATAGAGAACAGTCCTCCACTTAGTGAAACACAGAACAAGCCTCCTGCTGACTTGAGTAGGAATAACTTCTGGAGCAGTAAGGACTTATTTTCTGAAACTGTCAAAGTAAAAGTTGAAAAATTAGTTAGCTTTGCATTTTGTCATGACTGTCTTTTCCTTTTATAATTTTCAGAAATGCTAAGAGGTAATACTGGCAGACCACATTCTAGGATATTTATTCCTTATTTTGATACCTCTAAGGGGATCAGAGGAGGAAAGAACGTTTTCCTGTCTCATGTCAAGTGGTTAAAATAAATGACTGGGAGTACTGTTGTGCATATCTGAAAAAGTTGTATTTCTTCCCATGTGACAGAATTGATACTTTGTCATTTCAGACTTTGAAAATCAAGATCAAACTTATAAGCACAAGAATATTCCAATGATCTCTGAAATCAGTTCTTTACAAAACTGTTGGAAAAAACCATAAAGACTTAAACATTTTAAACTTTTGGGAGCCTTTATGTGAGTTTTAAATAATAGATTGTTACCCAAATGGCATTGTTTGGGGTGAAATAATGTAGATCGTGTTTTAAAATGTATGAAATTTGTTATGAGGCTTACATGTTCTTTCAATTAAAAAGGGCCTATATAAAGATATAAACTACACTTTCATATTACAGTGAATCTTATTAATAATATTTTCATTTACTAATTATGAAGAATTGCGGAACATAAGGATGAGTTGGATAAATAAAAGACTTTTTGTTTGCTTTTCTACCTGCATAAAAAGGGATGTCAAACTCTTTTGTTTTTTTTAAGTTAAAAGTACCAGGAACATCGTGTGGTGTTGGTGCCTTTCCCCCTTCCCCTAACTGGCTACCACTGTTCTCTGAATTCCAGATCTGCAATGGTTAAACACTGAAGGTCCTATTTCTCTTCACAAAGACCTTTGTGGAAAAGTTGTGGTGTTGGATTTCTTCACTTACTGCTGCATCAATTGCTTGCACCTGCTGCCTGACCTCCATGCCTTAGAGCACCAGTACTCTGATAAAGGTAAAAGTGCTTTGGCTGGCTCAGAGTAGAATTTCCTGGCACTGTTGCAGGCTGAGGAGCTGAGTCACTTTGTTGCTGGTTACTAAACTGCTGGCAATATTTCAGGGGTGTTTAAAAATGTCTTCTAATCTTTTAAGTAGCCTAAAAAAGGTGGCTGTGTGTACTTCCATCACATTTTTAAATGGGTTAAATAAAGTGTCTGTTGTGTCTGTGTAATTAGGCAAACAGGATATGTGCTTAAATCCCAAATCTGATACCTCTATAAATAAGGTGACTTTCAAAAAGCTACTCAAGAATGTGAAACACAGACTCAAAATTAATACAAGTAGGTAACTTTCTACCCTTGACTGAGGAACCAGCTCTGAGAAGAACATAGTAAAGGTGGTAGAGTGGATATAAACAGGTGGTAAAATAGGATATAAATTACTTTTTTTTTCCTATTGGAACTGAAATAACAAAATATGTAAGCTTGATGTAGAATTTTTTTGGTATTGGCATCGTGTTGTGTACCATTACTAGCTCTATATTCTAGAGAGGGAATTATGGTCTTTAAAGTCACATCTGAAATGAGATCTGTCTCACTCAAACTGAATAAAAATGAGGAGTAATTTCTGTTTAGAATGCAGTGTTTTGTCATGATGGCTTGTCAGAGATAAGCTGTAGTCTTACACAGAGTGTGTCAGCTACTCACTTATCTGGGATATTTTAATTGGCTGAACAGGGAGATGAAGAACAGTGTTACTTTCAGTCCTAAAATATTGTATTAAATACAACATATGTGTAGTAAATAACATTATAATGTTTGATTCTCCATTGCTGTTTCTGATTGGTTTTAATTTTGGCAGTGTTTATTTTCATGTGTTACCTTTTTCACTAGAGAAAGAAATTGCAATATCTTTGAAATTTACGTAGTGCTTTAGATAGGTTAGTACTTCACAGAATATTCAAACTAATTTTTCTACTTTGGAAAGCTTAGATGTTTGCTTTGGAGAAATTTGAGATGCAGTGTAATGTTTCAAACAATAGGATCTTTGTCTTATAAGGAAAAACCTTCATGGCATTTTTTTGGGAGGGTGTCAGTTTTAAGTGGAAGGTGAATGGCAAATGATAAGTAGACTGTTGTGGATCAGGAATGTAGGGAAGAAGGTGTAGATACAGATTTTGGAAGATTATATTGGCATAAAATGAATAATACCTTTAAATTATAACTACAGTATACTATGAGTGTAGTAATATAGCTGTCACATGCTTAATCTGTTTTTTAATGCTAAGGTGTTTAATCAGGTGATAACAAAATATTCACTTTAACAACCTCTCCCCACAAGCTTTTTTCTAAAAGTGTTTGAATATCTTTATACTGGTATAGAAGAGGCTGCAGTACTCTGAACTAAAGGTCCACTTGGAGACATATTTTTTCCTTTGACTTATATTAAACTTCTGTCACAGGAGTTACTACTTTTCTGATGGGTCATAAATGATTTTTGTATTTGAACTACCCCTGTAAGCTTTCTTTGGATTTCAGCTATCTTCTTCCTGTAGAAACTGGAGTGAGAAAAGAGATGCTTGGGTTGAAAGTGGAAGTAAAAGGAAAGAAGAACAGGTGTGTGGAACATTAATCTTAATTTTAAGCTATTAGGAAGCAGAGGATAGCACTTGAATTCAGGAAGAGATTAAGGTACTTGATAGTTCAAACAAAAAGAAAAATATGTAGGTTTTTTTCCACTGTAGGTCTCCCTTTTGGTTCTTTTGTGCTGTTTTAATGTCTTGTAAATCCTTTCAGGATTATTTAATCTCTCATTGCTATGCCACGTATCTAAATCTTAACATTACAGTAATATGTATAAACGTACAAGGCAGTAAGGGTGGTGGGTTTTTAAGCCATGGAAAAATTTTTCAGTACATGGTCTTATATCAGTGTGCATCTTCTTCACCCAAGGCAAACGAGATTTACTAATTACTAGGAGAAAGGAAAGGGGAGAGTTGTTGACTTGAGATGGTTGAGAAAGATAAAAGTTGGAAGAACAAAGCATCTTGCTTGGGCAAGCATCTGTCTCATAATGCATTTGGATCTTCAGTCTCTTGTTTGAATACTTGAAGGTATATTGCCTGTTTTTTCTTAGTTACAGGAGCAAACCTTGATCTAGTTGCTGTACATTGTGTACATACACACTCTGTACATGCATACTCTGATGACTTTGTTTTAATGTGGTTCAAATGCCCTTACATGGAGTATGTTGAAACTTCAGCTGTGTGATCACCAGACAGGAAAGTTTAAACACAGGAGGCTGTAAGTTTAGGGTAACCCTAAATCATTATGAATATTATAGCACATGTGCCATAGCTCTATTGTCTGGAACTTCAGGAGATCTGTTTCAAAGTGAAGACTGCTTTCCATAGGATTGAATGTCGCCCAGCATCTTTATCTGATATGCTCTCACTGCTATCTTCAGTGGTGCTATTTCTGTATTTCAAGTGGCATTCAAAAAGTTATTTTAAACCCTAGTGCATATTCAGTTCATGTTATCAGCAGTCCAGAAATTACTTCTATAAGAGGAAGTACTTTTAATATTCAGAAATAGCTTGGCACAAACCCAGTGTTGTTCTCTGCTGTAATCCTTCAAACAAAGTGTTTTAAATGGAGTGAATATTGTAATTTCTTTGCATAGCATCCATCATTTCCACAGGAGTTTTCCTCATGAGGGAATGTTGTACCTTGCTTATGCTGTTCAGGTGTTGACTATAGAATTGTCTTTCTAGCTTTAATGATGTTTTTGAAGGACAAGCGCTGGTGCTGATCCCTTTACAGTTAAAATATTTGACCTTCTGTCTGGACTTCAGCAGTTAATGATTGTACAACTTCAGCTCTGATACTGCAACATTCTGTTCCAATAGAGTTGAAAAGACTGTATCAGTTATAGTAAATTTTAAAGTTTTTATTTGTGAAATTGTTATATTAAAGCCTGCTTTGCTTGTAATGAATGTTGTTTGTAATTTTGTCATAGTTGCAGTGCTGCCATTTTTATTTGAAATACAGAATACTGTATTGATTTTGGAGGCCTATACATTAAAGCTTTTACTGTTTATCTAAAAGTAGTAATGTCCAAGTAATTCTGGAATTCCACACTTTGGTGTTATTTTTGTGGCTTTTAGTTAACTGTGAAAAAGAATTTTCTAAAGCATTATGGTTGTGTATGGGAATCAGAAGACAAAGAGATGTCCTAAGTATCTTAAAAAAACCCCAAAGTATCAGTTGAACAGCTACAACTTAGCCACAATTATTTTGAAAGTATTTTCTAGCTTAGTATATAGAGGTTCAGGAACTGAGAACATTATGTGTCTGCCAGTTGGGGAAATAATGGTCCTAAAATTTGGTAATTTTACCTAACAGTTATTTCTGAGTTTCAGTATTCTCCATACATAACTATCTATATTCCTACTGAGATGTAATTACTATCTGTTTGTTCAAATCCTCTAATTCTGGGAAGCAGTCAGTCAGATTATAACTGTGGTTCATTTTTCCTTTGTTTTTTTGCTTGTTTGGTTTTTTTATTATAATTATTCAAATACATTTCAGTGCACAACTTCATTTTTCTTTGCAGATGGTCTTGTTATTGTTGGTGTCCATTCAGCGAAATTCCCAAATGAAAAAGTTCTGGATAACATTAAAAGTGCTGTTCTGAGGTACAATATTGTCCACCCTGTAGTAAATGATGCAGATGCAACACTGTGGCATGAGCTAGAAGTGTCCTGCTGGCCAACTCTGGTCATTCTTGGGCCTCGTGGAAATATGCTGTTTTCTCTTGTTGGAGAGGGACACAGAGAGAAATTGTTTTTATTTACTTCTATAACACTGAAATTCTACAAGGAAAGAGGACAGATCAAAGATAACAACATTGGAATAAAGCTGTACAAAGACTCCCTTCCACCTTCTCCTCTGCTGTTTCCTGGCAAAGTGACTGTAGATGATTCAGGAGGAAGGTTGGTCATAGCAGACACTGGACATCACAGGATTTTGGTTACTCATAAAAATGGGCAAATTATACACACTATTGGAGGTAAGGATATGTATGTAAGTTTATCATAGCAATTTCAGTTTAGGAGTAGAGTGTGTTTGCTGTGCCTCCTGGGCTGATTCTTTTTCTACAGGACCTGGCAGTTTGTAAGCGTTACCAGAATTTTGTTAAGTACTGAAATTGCTTTTATTCAATTTGGGGGGATATGGTGCAAAATCATCAGTGGGAGACTGTAATGCCATTGTCAGAGATGCCTAATTGTTTTTCATTGCTTCACTGACTAAAGTTCATGTTTTCATGTGATGTCCAATATGAATTACAAAAATGCATTTTGTATTCCTCTGAAGGAGTTGCAAATGGTTTTAGGTGTAAAGGATATACATCCACATCAAGCAGCAAGGTAGGGAGAAGACCAGAGGCTGTAATGCCTCCCTTTCCAATAGGAGTGAATGTTGAATTGTGGTGGTGGTGTTGTGGGGAGAGGTTTTTCATGTGTGTTTTTTTGTTTGGTTGTTGAATTTTTTCAATGGAAGAGCATTCCTGTTTAGGATCTCCTCTAGTTTCAAAAGCAGAGGAGAATTATTAAGAACAGTGGCATTCCAGTAAGTACACAGTTGTCTTTTTACCTATAAAAAGACCTCTCTTCTCATCAAATCTGAGATGATAATGTATAAACAAGTTACAAAAATAGTGAAAATATTTTAAATTTAGTTAGATTTGTTACAGAGTTTATCTAAGTAACATTTCAGCTTTAGAAGACTAGTATCCATAGTTGCTTTTGTGAAATAACAATGTGCTTAAAAATGCAAATGAAGACAATTGGAGCACTCTTTGTATGCTTTACTGTTTCACAGATAAACTAGTTCTTTTTTTTAAACCTATTAAAATGGTCAGTTACATCTTAGTGCAGTAAGGATGTAACTGTTAGGACAACCAAAATAGACAGATTTAGGAAGCAGTTGAATCCTCAGATTATTGAAAACAATGATTTGTTTATGTCTCAGAATCAGGATCTTTGTGCTGATGTGTCCTATATTACTTAGTCTGGAATTGACTAATGCCTGCCCGAGGGCAGGATCCTACAAATCTCATAAAAATACTCTTCTGTTTAAAGAAAGGAGAAAAAATTCTCTTGCTATTTGAAGTAACACTGCATTGTCTAGACAGGCTATTTATCCAAGTCAACCTGATTTATCATTAAGGCATTAGCCTAAATACCTTCTCCTGTTGGATGTGCAAACAGAATTTCTTATGACAAATATGAGAGAATTTGTTTTCTGCTTGATACGTGAGAGGAAGTCTCTGCCTACAAGCT